>CM024753.1:124115648-124591362 GCA_014218235.1 Colocasia esculenta | reverse complement strand
AAGCATTTAGAATAAGGCCAAGCATCAGGATAGGGAGATTGATGGGCTCACACCGGAGGAAAAAGGAAACAAGGATTTGTGAACATCGGTGACGAGTTCCCGACTGCCATGCTTTGGCGCAATCATGGTTGTGATGATGTGATGGATCATCGGTTTCAAGGGAGAAAGGAATTGGCATTCAGTTTGGCAATCTTCTTTGTGCCATCATAATCTTCAAGAGTAAGGAGGTGATAGTACACAGAAGCATCGGAGTATGGGTGAGGATGTCGTCTCCGGAGTTAGGGATTTGAAGGGCCGTGCTAATCAGGTTGGCAGTGAGTTGGAAGTGGTGCCCTTCACAGTTGTGTAGAAATGCGTCCTTAGAGAATCCAAGATGAATGAAGAAGTCACGAACGACAGTGGGAGAATAAACTGTGTGGCTGTAGAGAAACGACGTCCACTCCTGAGTGGTCAAATAGGGGTTGGAGGTTAGGAAAGAGATCTGCCAAGGACTCAAAATTGACATACCTAGGCTAAACAAACTTACTGAAGACCCCTTAGAATGAGTGAGATGGAGACGGGAGGAACCACGAGTTCGGCAAGCGAAGGGTGTCCCGAAGCTTCGTTCGGCGCTCAGCAGTAGCCCGGTCGTCGTCGTCGGCTCGAGATGAGGAGGGACGGCGGAGAGATGCCAATTTCTTTGCCTTGGGAGGCATGGAGATGATAGGACCAGGTGGATGAGGGCACAAGGGAAGTAGAAGAAGGCTCTGTGGAGAAAGAGCAAGAGAAGAAGGAAGGTAGGGTTTCCCATCCAAAGAAGGGGGGGATGTATTGGGGAGGAAGAGGGAGTGATTTGGGTGGTGGAAGGGGGGAAAGACCTGTGGATACCTTTTTATAGAAAGAAGAGAGAGAAGTTTAAAAGGCAGGGTCCACCAAACAGCCTCAAACGGGCGCGCCGTTGATCTTCCCAAATCAAAGCTGCCACCGTCTGTCGACAGATGCCTAGCGATCTGTCGACAGATCCATACAAAAATTCTGCCTGATTGCTTTTTGTGGAAATTTGAAGAAGAACTCGTGAGCAAAGGTTACACATTGTATAAATAAGGTGTTAAATGGGTATACACACATTGGAACCCACCATAGACATGGATATTAAAGCCCTCCCATTTACCTAAATGGTTTAAACATAATACCCAAGGAGTTTCAAGTTAGAGCATTAAGAGAACACCTTACGGTCTTAGAGAAAAGACACCAATACTCTTGTTGATTAAGGACATTGTAGACCAACACTATCCCTAGTTTATGATGATCAAATGATGATTGAAATGAATGTCTAAATTTCTTGATAACCATAAACAACATGACCTCGTGATTTAAGACACAGTGGAGGCTTCACTCTATTTCAGTTTTTCTTTACTTGCAATGACTGATTGCAATGGGAAAAGTGGTAATTAGGAGAAACTTCACACCTTTTGATGTGAGGATAGACATGGAAGTGCCCATACCCCCAGTTACTCAGTGGAAGTGTCCATCTACCGTTGTATAGAGATATGAGTTGGAGATTTTTGACGAGCGAGGGCAGACATTTGTGATGCCCATCTCCCAGGTTACTCAGCAAGACACATCATTGCTCTACCTTTATCCCAAGTTCTAATTGACTTTCTTTTATTTTTGTTGATGTTTTTCTGAGATAGGTTAGCTTTTCTCCATTTTAGATTAAAACTCAAGATCAAGGAATGTATATGATTAGCCGTCAATATGAGACATAAGGTCAATGACCATACGATCTTTCAAGTTACTTGAGAATAGTGTTTCCCTAAAAGGAAATTATAGAGGTAGTGTTGGGTGAGTGTGAATATAATTCATTTCTCCTCACATTTTGATGATGACAAGTTGTGATTTAATGCATAACATTTGGAACATGTGAATACATCACACCTGAAATAACAATATTCAAAAAGTATGTTCCAAACACATTTATCATTTATATTCATGATAATACATTTGACAATGATTTATGTGTTTATTTCTCAGGGACAACATTTATTGCAAGGGTAGTGTCGACACACCCCACACTGATGTCGACACAATGCTCCAAGCCCTAAGCCAAAAGATGAAGAAATGGTCAACTAGTGTCGACACTACACCAGGGCAGGTCGACACTAGAGACAGATCCCAGAGAAAAAATCAACAGGGTTCTATCTCAGGTCAACACCAAATGCAGTCAGGTCGACACTAGAGAGCCTTCCCAGAAGGCCTATTTTTCAGCTGGCTACGGCAAGTCGACACTGAACTATCTCAGGTCGACACTAGATACCTCTCCTAGGGAACTGCTTTGCCCAGTCTGGGACAGTGTGTCGACACACCCTATGGGCAGGTCGACACACTCTGGAAACTTTTTGACTTAAAGTTTCTCCTGGACACGTGGCACCCCAGGGAAACGATGGATCACCTCAGATCGTGTGCCCACGTACCCAAGGGTACCTTTGGACTATTTGGGGTATAAATACCCTCCTATTGGCCATCCATCACATCAGAACCCTTCAGAGCCTCCCAGAAACCTATTTTGGCGGCAAGAAGAGTTCACCTCCCTGCTCCTGCTCTCCTGGTGATTCCTCAAGCCAATTCTCATCTGTCCAAGCATGAGAAGTGAAGTTTGATCATTGAAGATGCAACTGGATCACTTCAAGGAAGCAGATCAAGTGGACGCAATCGATTGAGAAGACCTCAAGGAAGATCCCAAAATTCAGAGTGCAGAGCATCGGCCAGGATTTCAAGAACTCAGTCTCTTCCCAATTCGATCTTCTACAAGGGAGTATAATTGAAGAGCAAGGATTCTTTATACAATTCATCATGTACCTTTGTTCTTCTGAGTCATTGTGAGATTGTGCAAGAGTTGCTGCATAAGTCTCATGAATGAACTCTTGTTAGACTAGATCTGTTGCTAGAGGATCTAAGTCTTGTGTTTTTTCTAGCAAGTTGTTTGTGAGCATTTGAGCTCAGTGGTTTGAGTCGTGTACTCAAGGTGTTGTTGAGCAGTCTTGCTCAGGTTTCTAGAGTAGTCTTACTCTAGAGGATTGTGTGAGTTGTAAACTCAGGTTGTTGGAGTTGTCAGGCTCCAGTGGGTGTGGTGTACCCAGGTTGTTTAGTGGATCCTCACTGTGTGAGGGTGGATGTAGGAATCACATGGTGTGATTTCCGAACCACCTAAAAATCTCTGTGCATTGGTCTGATTGTGGTTTGAATTTACTTTCGTTAGATGCATGCATAGGATCGTTGAATTCATCTAATCAACTTGTTCACACACTCTTTTGCACAACTCACTCAATTTCTTTTCAGATCTGTCAAATTCATTTTTCAAATTGTCTCTGATTCAAAAAGTTTTTCTAAATTGATTAAGCTTCCGCAATAGTTGGCATAGATCTATTCAACCCCCCTTCTAGATCTTGTCCACATCATTTCTCGATCCTTCAATTGGTATCAGAGTGGGTTTACACTTGATCTGATTTGATCTGAGTATTTTCTGAGTGTTCTGTGTGTCTTGATTGTTTGCTTGTTGTCTGCTAAGTATCTCTTCTTTGCACCATTTAATTGTCTTAATGGATTCAGAGGGTTCATGGCTGAGGGTCACTCTATTAAGAGGCCACCCTTTTCAATGGAACAGACTACACCTATTGGAAGAATAGAATGCAGGTCTTCCTTAGAGCTCAAAACTATGAAATATGGAAGGTAGTCGAAATAGGTCCCTATGAGAATCAGGGAGAGGAAGAGACTTGGACTAGGGAACAGATTAGGAGGGCCACTCTGAATTATAGTGCCATGAACATGATTCAATGTGCAGTCCACCCTAAAGAGTACTCGAGAATCTCAATGTGCAAATCTGCCAAAGAGATGTGGGATAAACTTGAGTTACTCTATGAGGGAACATCTCAAGTGAAAAGAAACTAAGCTAACATTCTTGTCTCTGAATATGAATTGTTTATGATGAAATCTAATGAGACAATTTCTGAAATGTTTGTCAGGTTTATGATAATTGTGAATGGACTGAAGGCCTTAGGTAAGGATTATACAGATGCGGACTTGGTAAGGAAAATTCTACATTCTCTCTCTTCAATTTGGCACACAAAGGCCACTGTCATTGAAGACTCTAAAGATTTGTCCAAAATTTCTTTGATGAATTGATAGGGTCCTTAATGACTTATGAAATCAACTTAAAAAGAAATGAAGAACATATAATTAAAACCAAGCCAGTAGCACTAAAGGCCTCATCAAGTAATAAAGACAAGAGTCAGGAGAAAACCAGTTCTGATGAGTCTGAGTCAAATGAGGATGAGATTGCCCTCATGACCAGGCAATTCAGAAAATTCTTGAAAATAGAAAATGAAAACTTTCTGGGAAAAAGAAGTTTTTCATCAGGTAAAAGAAACACTTCCTTTTCTAATGCTAATTCTAATAAGAATAAAAATCTGACGAAATTGTCATCTGTTACAGGTGCAATAAGCCAGGACATATGAAGGGAGAATGTCCTGAAACAAGAAGGAGAAGCCAAGAAGTTTCACAAGTTCAAGAAGCCAAAGGCCATGGTAGCCACTTGGTCTGATGAAGACTCAAGTGAGAAGGAAGAAGACCAAAAATCCTCAAGTTTGATAGTGAGAAATCTGCTTCATGCGCGAATAGTTCTGATGGAAGGGTAAGTACATCCTTCGAAGACTATTCAGTTGATGATTGGCAAGATGCATATGCCAAACTTGTTGAAAAATACACTGAAATGAGGAAAGAAAACAAGCATCTCAAAAGAAAATGGAAAACATCATGAATAACTATTCCTCAACAAAAGAATTTGTGAATTAGAAAATGAGGTAGCTGAACTTAATGAAGAAAAATAAAATCTCCTGAACTTAATTGATGAGCTTAAGCTTGCCTCTCAAAAGGCCACCCATGAATCAAAGAACTGTCTGAAAAGCTGGAAATGAAAACACAAGATAAACAACAAAAGGTTGAAGAAATCAAAATTGGAAAACCAGCTAAAAGAAAAGGATGAAGTTATTGAAACATTCACAAAGGTCAAGATAATTTGGAGCATTGCTGGAGCCAAATGAACTCAATTTCTCATGGACTAGGATTCAATAAACAGAAACCTAAGAAAGACAAATCTGGTGAGAAAAAAGATAAAGCACCATTGATTAATTTGTCAAAGGTCCAGTCTTGAGAACACTGAAATCAAGCAAACATCAAGCAAAACACCAAAATTTCAAAAAATCAGAATCAAAACAAGTCAACCAGGTCGACACAGTCACCTGAGAGGTCGACACCAGTCCACAAGAAGAAGGATTCTGTGGCTGTGTGTCGCACACCAGTCAAGGAGAGGTCGACCTGCTCAACATCAACAAAAACAAACACAAAAACAAAAATTCAAATAAAATTTGAAAATAAGAAAAATCCAAAGGAAGTCATTCATAAAAAACCTTGGACCTCTAATGTAGCACATCAAGCTGATTGGAACCAATGGTATCATAACCCATGTTGGTATCATCCTCAATTCTTCTATCCAAATTCTTGATGTACCAACAAAATCTTGGATTCCACCTCCTCATCTACACTCTCCTCATATCCAAATGAAAAACACCCTCCTACTAAAAACAAAAACACTGGTGTTTTCATTCCTAAGGGAAGAATAAACTGAAAAAGACTGAGAACACCACTGTAATAAAACAAAAATAAAAAACAAATCAAATTTGGGTGAGAAAAGATTTGATGACAATGTTCAAACATTCTGATGGTCCCAACACTGTTTGGTACCAAAATCTTCTCTCCACTAATTGTTTTTGCAGGAAGGTCGTGCACCCAATTCGAATGTGTGGTTCCTTGACAGTGGGTGTTCACGACACATGACTGGAGATAGAGCCAAATTTTCGAAGGAGGGAGGTTCAATAACTTTTGGAGGTAAAAATAAAGGAAAGATCATTGGATCTGGTAAGGTTGGTCAATCTTCCTCAAACTCTGTTGATAATATTTTATTAGTTGATGGTCTGGATTACAATTTGCTCAGTATTAGCCAACTATGTGACAAAGGTCACAAAGTTGTGTTTGAATCTGATTTCTGTAAGATAATTGATTCATCAACTGATAAAATAATTTTTTTTGGAAAAAGGGAAAACAATGTTTATATGATCAACCTCAATAAAACTTTTCTAAAAAACCTTTGTTTTGTTGCTAATAAAGATGAAATGCATGGACTTGGCACAAAAGACTTGGCCATGCAAGTTTCAGAACAATGAATAAATGTTAAGGCTGAATTTGGTTAAGGGTCTTCCTAAATCTTTTTCTAATATTGAAAATCAAGTTTGTGGGATTTGTGCCCAAGAAAACAAACAGGAAATCTTTTAAAACTTTCAATGAGGTACTCACATCTAGGCCACTAGATTACTTCACATGGACCTCTTTGCCCAACAAGAATTCTAAGTCTAAGTGGCAAGAGATATGGGTTGTGATCATTGATGATTTTACCAGATTTACTTGGGTTATCTTCTTGTCCCACAAAAGTGATACTTCTTGAGTTCAGGAATTTCTGTACCACTGCCTTAACAACTTATCCATATAAAATCAAAACATTTTGACTGATCATGGGGGTGAGTTTGAAAAAATCATTTTCTGATTTATGTGCTAAACTTCAAATATTTCACAAGTTTTCTTCACCAAGAACTCCAGAACAAAATGGAGTTGTGGAAAGAAAGAATAGAACTCTTGTGGAAATGGCTAGATCCATGCTCTTAGAAAGCAATTTGCCCAAATCCTTCTGGGCTGAAGCTGTAAACACAGCAAATCACATTCTAAATAGAGCTTTGATCAGACCAAAAATCAGAAAAACCCCTATGAATTATTGAAAAAAAAAAAAAGCCAACTGTATCTTATTTCAAAACCTTTGAGTGTAAATGCTTTGTACACAACAATAATAAAGAAAATTGACAAGTTTGATCCTAAGAGTCAAGAGCCATCTTCCTTAGCTATTCTGAAGTGTCAAGAGCTTTCAAAGTGTATATTCTCAAAAACAAAACTATTGAAGAATCTCCACATGTTATCTTTGATAAAATTCCTTTTTAACTAATAGTTCTAAATCTTGCAGGAAAGACAAGACAGTGAAGAGGATGATTTCATTGTGGACTCTTCACCAACTGTTGAGGAGCTTGAAGACATTGGTGAGAACTTGAACATCCATTCACCATCTTCAAGTGGATCAGGTAATGTTGCTCCAGATTTAAGTACCCCTCAACAGGTAATTTCTGAACATCGAATTTTGAGAGATCACCCATTAGATATGTAGTTGGTAATTTGCATGATAGAGTTAGGACTAGATCATCATTCCTGCATGCTATTGAAGAAGATCCACTAGCTCTAATTTCCCAATTGAGCCAAAGTCAATTGATGAAGCTTTATCAAGTTCTGATTGGATTAATGCCATGCATGATGAACTTCATCAATTTGAAAGAAATCAAGTATGGGAATTAGTACCTAGACCTAGTGACCAAACAGTCATTGGCACTAGATGGGTTTTCAGAAACAAATTGAATGAAAATGGTCAAGTCATAAGAAATAAAGCTAGGCTAGTTGCAAAGGGTACAATCAGAATTTGGAATTGACTTTGAAGAATCATATGCCCTTGTAGCTAGACTAGAAGCTGTTAGAATTTTCCTTGCTTTTGCATCCTCCATGAAATTCAAAGTTTATCAAATGGATGTCAAAAGTGCATTTCTAAATGGATACATAAAGGAAAATGTTTTTGTTGAACAACCTCCTGGATTTGAAAATGAAAAACATCATAACCATGTTTTCAAGCTTAATAAGGCTCTCTATGGTCTTAAACAAGCTCCAAGAGCTTGGTATGACCGTTTGAGTTCCTTTTTACTTGAAAAAGGATATTCTAGAGAAATGTTGATCAAACATTGTTCACAAAAATAGTTAATAATCAAATAATTGCAGTCCAAATTTATGTTGATGACATAATATTTGGATCACCAATAAAAGCATGTGTACTGAATTTTCAAATCAAATGAAAAATGAATTTGAAATGAGTTTAATGGGAGATCTAAAGTTTTTTGGGATTGCAGGTTAACCAACACATGAGGGAATCTTCATCAGTCAAACCAAGTATGTCAAGGAACTTTGAAAATGTTTGACTTTCATAATCTCAAGCATTCAAACACACCAATGCTATAATGCTAAGCTAGAAGAAGACTCATGGTAAGTCAGTAGAACCAAAGACTACAGAGGTATGATTGTTCTCTACTCTATCTTACAACTTCTAGACCTGATATTCAGTTTGTGTGTGTTTATGTGCTAGATTTCAATCAAATCCTAAGGAAAGTCACATGTTAGCTGTTAAAAGAATTTTTAAGTATCTTGTTGGAACATGTGATTTAGGAATTTGGTATCCTGCTGTTTGCAAGTTAGATTTGATTGCCTATTGTGATGCTAACTATGATGATGTAAATTAGATAGAAAAAACACAAGTGGCTTGTGTTTATACTTAGGTGGGTGCCTAATTTCTTGGGCTTCTAAGAAGCAACATTCAGTTGCTCTGTCAACTGCAGAGGCTGAGTATGTTGCAGCAGGTAGATGTGGAACTCAAATTCTTTGGGTGAAACATCAACTTCTTGATTATAACCAAGACTTAGGTTGTGTTCCCATTCTATGTGATAACACAAGTGCAATAAATTTGTCTAAGAACCCCATTCAGCATTCCAGAACCAAGCATATTGAAATTATGCATCATTTCTTGAGAGATGAGGTAGCAAAGAAATCCTTTGAACTCCATTTCATAGAAACTGAAAAACAAATTGCTGACATCTTCACCAAACCCCTTCCTGACAGTAGATTCTCATCTTTAAGGAGAGAACTTGGTCTTTGTAAATGTCCATTTTCTTGATCTCTCTCATTGGGATTGGGTTGAGTGTTAAGCATCTTCTGAGGGGGAGTTCTTTGCATCATCATTATCATTTGCTTCCTTATTCATACTGATCATATCTCTCTCCATTTCACTTCTATTTCTTTTTGACAATGAACTCTTCAACTCACATTGTGTTGAACTTCTTGGTATATCAAATGGTGATTTGAAGAAGGACAAGTTCTGCTTGTCTGGACACTTTCACTATGCGAGAGTATATGTCTCCGCCAAGTACCAAGAAATGAATATGCAATTGTTGAGGGGGAGCTTTTGTTGTTCAAAGAGAATTATTTCTGATTTCAAAAACTTACATATCTTATTCTGATGAAAAGTGGTTGAAATCCTCATCTCAGGGGGAGCTAGAGAATTCAAGTCATGTCTTTTGAAAAATTCAAAACTTTTCTTGCATTACATCAAGTTCCTTGCATGATGTCCTCATTCAGGCGTCTAGAGTCTCAAAATGATCTTTGAGTGATCTACTATATTCATTTGTCAACTCTCACCTATATTCTTCAAAACTATAGAAATTCAGATTTCTTTCAAAGACTGAAGGATAATGTGTGCCTTGAATTTAAACATGTTTTGTTTGCAACTGATGATTGAATATAAATGATTTCTATCTTACAAAACTCTCCAAAAATTGATAATTCAACAGAGCAATGGCACATGTGCTGAGAAACTGCACACCTTCACAATGAATGAAGTGCCATGTATGTCATGAGGCACTAATGCTATCTCTGTTCAAAGGGTTCAAAATAAAAATAAATGCAAAGAAAAATAAATATGCCTATTCCTTTTTGATGATGACTGAGTAACTGGAAATATTGGCGTCTAAAAAATGTATATTTTCATGTCAAAAGGTCATCATTTACCCCTTTGAGACTTGATAATGGATAAATCTTTAGTATCCAGGGACTAGAGTGTGTGAAAAGCATTAGTTCTTGAGTGAACAAGATTTATCTCATTTGATAGTTTGTTTCAAAAACAAAATGTGTGTATCATTGGAGAATTGTTTAAAAGAATCATTCCTATCCATCATCAAGTTGTTTTAAAAAGTTGTTTACTTTCAACACACTTGATTTCAGTCTAAAAGATTTTTTATTTCTTTGGACTTGAAGAATATGGTAGTGTGTAGTTGATTGTTAAATGTATTATATCCCTCAAATCATCATTTTAATGACTCAAGTCACTGAATGCTCATATCCTGTTGGATATTGTGTAAAACTTGAACTGTGTTGAATTTTTGCAAAATATAACAAATGAATTTTTTAGCCTCTTAAAAATCCTTGAAATGATTATTCCACCCATGCTTATCATTATAAAGATGTCCCAAAGCTCACAAAATTTTTCCATACTCAAATTTCAATTTTTCTCATCAGGCCAGGTCGACACTACCTTCATCTAGTGTCGACACACTTTCGCTCAGGTCGACACTCACCTCCTCTAGTGTCGACACTGACCCCCTGCCAGGGTAATTTCAGTCGTGGGCACCGGTTAAGGGTCTGGTTGTTCCTGCGGGGTATTGTACCTCTGAAAACCCTTTTATTCTTCAGGTCAACCCGATGGTCGTCGTCTACCTTTGAATCCGGAAAGCATCCACCTCTTCCCTCCTCCAATCCATCCCTGTCATTCTTCTCTCATTCCTTACTCTCCATCCTCTCCTATTCCACTCCATCTTGCTCCCATGGCACACAAGCAGGCCCCTCGCCGTGGAGCAAGGTCCAAGGCTACGGCAAGGCCCATTCCGGCGGATGATGCTCCTCCTACTAAAAGGAGAAGCAAGAGGCACCATGACCCTGCGGAGCAGTCAGGGCCTTCCTCTGCATCCCCTTCATCTGCTAAAAGAGGTAGGACATCCTCTTCTGGTCGAGGTAGAGGGTCTGCATACCCTAGGAGGAAGATTTTGGTTTCTTCTCCTGAAGTCTCTGAACAGTCATCCTCTTCATCCTATGAGTCTTCCCAGCCTTCTAAGGCAACTCCTTCCAAACCACTGAGTGAAGGGAAGATCATTCTGAAACCTAGAGCAGTGGATTTAGAGGACAGTGCATTGAATGCTGCTTTTCCTGAAGTCATCAACTTCTTCAAGTTTCAGTCTTGGCAACCCTTCATCTCTGAGTTTCGTATAATATACCCCAGACCTGTCCAGGAATTCTATATGCATTTGGAATGCACTGATGATGGTTACAAGTCAAAGGTCAAAGGAATTGAGATTGATTTGCCTTTAGACCTAGCAGCCACCCATTTTAAAATTCCAGATGAAGGAGCTGATTACCATAATTTTGAGTTTGACCTTCATGAAGCCTATACAATCTTAACTAGGTTGCAAGCAGATGTGTCTGATCCCAAGCAAACACATGTCACCAAGTTCAACACAAACACTTTTCCACCTGTGTTGAGACTTACCCATCATATACTCACCACTATCATAACACCCCAAGGTGGTGGGAGGGAAGACTCACATACATTCAAAGATTTGTGATATACTGCATGAAAAAGGACATAAAGATCAACCTCCATGTCATAATGTACCAGATCATCTCTGAGACAACTAGGGCAGATTTACATAGATCACTTCCTTATGCAGCCCATTTGACTCAAGTCTTTAAGCACTTTGATGTGTCACTAGCAAATGAGAAGTCCCAGAAAATTCCTAAGTCCAACATTTATTGTTTCAAGCATGTTCAAAAGTTTATGGGCTTCAGGATTGTGGGTGACCAGGTTAGGAGAGGGCCAGCTGTCGTAGAGGCCCCTGTGGTTCAAGATGATCAGCCTCCAGTTCAAGAAGATCAGCCTCCAGTTCAAGAGGACCAGCCTCCAGTTCAAGAGGACCAGCCTCCAGCAAATGAGGACCAGCCTCCAGTGAATGAGGATCAGCCTCATATTGCATATGAAGTTGATGTACCCTTCAATGCCCCACTTTCACCTCAACTTCAGCCCTCCTCCTCCTTGAACCCTGAGATAGAAATTCCATCTTTTTCTCTACAACCTCAAGTTCAAGCCTCCACATCCTTTGGTGGACCTTCTGTTCCACCAGAGTTGTACACCTTTCTAAATGACAAATTTGATGCCTTGAACACCTCCATTCAAACAGTGACAGAAAATTTTGAGTTGAAGGTACAGAGGTTGGAGAACACTATGTCTGCAAAATTTATTGAGCAAAAAGCAGCCTCTGACCATGCAGTGCAAAGATTCAACAGACTGATTGGAACCCTAGCAGATGCTTCAATTGAGCTAAAAGAACATCAAGAGAAGTTGGAAATAGTTCTTCAGGGAATTTTGGAAAATTCTCAAGCTGATGTCTTCAACACCAAAGAAACACTCTCTCAGATAACTAAGACAAGACTGTCTTTTGCTCATCTGGTAGATGACTTGGAGAGCATGAAGAACTTATGACTCTAACAAGGTAATTCGACTTCTGAGAAAAAACAAGGCTATTCGACTATAGCAGTCGAATACTATATCGATCGATTTCTGAGGCATTCGACTGTGGTAGTTGAAGATGACAGTCGAATCAAGAGTTTAACTTTTAAGAAGCATTCAACTGTGGCAGTTGAAGATGACAGTCGAATCAAGTATTGGATTTTGTAAGGCATTCGACTGTACCAGTCAGATTCATCAGTCAAATTACATATAAAGTTGTGGACAAAATTTTGGAGGTTGTTTAACTTCGTTTCCGAAGGAGTCGAAGTTAGCAATCAAAGTCAACAGTCGGATTCAGTAGGACATAGAGAGAGTCTGTAGACTTAGAAAAACTTTGTGATCAGGATTTTAGCTGTGGTATTTATCTGTATATATATATTTTGTGATATATTTGCTTTGTAGAATATCTATTTAAGTATTTTGTCATAGCAAAAATAATGAGTACATTTGAATTAAGAAAATCTTTAAATTTAAATTTCTTAGAGGTAGTTGCTCAACAGTGTTCAAAAATCTCAACGAAAAATCCTGGAAATGATAGAGTCTTAGCAAAAGAGCTTCTTGCCTTCCACTCCAACCTTGTAGCTCTTGCTCTCCGTGCATCATTGTTGTTAGTTTTGGAGAGCCCTTGTGATCTGAGATATTTCATTATTGTATATCTTTCTCTCTCAGTCACTGCCTCAGATCAAGCGTTTGCTATAAGCTTGGTCTAGGGGAATTTCGCCTATTTTCTCACTTTCTTGAGAAGTTCCTCTTCGTGTGTAAAGAGAAGACCTGTTGGAAATAGGTGGAGAGTGTTCCCTTCATGTTGAAGGAAGACCTATGAATCAAAGTGTTGTTTTCCTCTTCGGGTTGTGAAGAGAAGGCCAGCTGCGGCTGGATGTGTAAGTGTCCTTAAGGGGGACTGTACCTTGGGTAGTGGAATCCTGAGTTGTTGCTCAGGGACTGGACGTAGGACTCCTTTGGAGAGGAGGTCCGAACCAGGATAAAATCCTTATGTCGTGTGATTGTCTGTTTGTGATTGTTATCTTTTCTTTATTACTAACACTAATAGTCGAACGTAGTGTTTTGTGTTGAACTTATTTGTTGACAGGTTTAGATAATCAAATTTTAAGAATCCCATTCACCCCCCCCCCCCCTCTGGGCTTACTAGCTGGGCAACATAAACTGCTTTTGGGTTAATTGATTTCCCATTTACTTCAACAAGTTCTAACTCTGGACATTTACAAAGCATGGATAAGTCCAAACGTGCATTCTCGTTGTCCTTTGTTTTAGCTTTTATGTCCATAACGGTGTTGAACATATTATCAAAGACATTTTTCTCGATATGCATCACGTCTAGATTGCGCCGCACAAGAAGAGTCGACCAATAAGGTAGCTTCCAGAAAATGCTTCTCTTCACCCAGTTGTGCTCCTTCCAAAACCTGAAAGGTGTCGGGTACTACCCATCAGTTGTGTGATATTTGGCGAATTTTCTACACGTGCTGCCATATGATGACCGGACAACCTCTCGAATATAACTTCATCTCGTTCCATTCTATTCTTTAGGAATGCATCTTTTTGTCTTCTGAAAGGGTGACCAGTTGATAAAAACTATCGATGGCAATCAAACCAGCAAGACTTCCCACCATGTTTAAGTACAAATGATTTGGTATTATCCATACAGTAAGGACATGCTAGCCTCCCATGTGTGCTCCAACCAGATAGCATTCCATATGCAGGAAAATCACTTATCGTCCACATCAATGCTACCCTCATAGTGAAATTTTGCTTTCTAGATGCATCATAAGTATTGACCCTCTCAGTCCATAATAATTTCAATTCATCAATCAATGGTCTAAGATAGATGTCTATATTTTTTGTAGGACTTTTCGGACCAGGAATCAATAAGGAAAGGAACAAATTCTCTCTCTTCATGCACATGCTCGGAGGAAGGTTGTATGGTGTCACGAACACTGGCCAGCTAGAGTAGGAAGTAACTGAACCTCCAAATGGATTGAATCTGTCAGTGCACAAACCAAGCCACACATTACGTGACTCCCTTGAGAAGATAGGATGAACATGGTTGAAATGAGTCCAAGCTTCGCCATCTACAGGATGAGTCATAATAACCTCGTCCCAACATACTCTTTCTGCGTGCCACCTCATATGTCGAGCTGTCTTTGAAGACATATACATCCGCTGCAGTCTGGGTGTAAGGGAGAAATATCGCAATGACGCATAAGGTATATCATTTCTCTTAGAATTGGCCCCTCTTTTAAGTTTAAACCTATCATGATGGAAAACTGAACATGATACCTTATCTGCATCCTCTTTGTGATACAACATACAATGATTAGGACATGCATCTATTTTCACATATCCAAGTCCTAAATCATTGACCATCTTCTTGGCATGATAAAAATTTGGAGGCAGCTTCTCATCTCAAGGTAACATACTCTTGATGATGAGGAGGAGACGATCAAAGTAATTCTCCCTTATATGAAATTCAGATTTCAAGTTCAGCAACTGTGACACCGCTGACAACCATCCCACAATGGCTGTAAGGCCCTCGAATTTCGTCGCATTATTTGTATTTGTGTGTGTGTATATTTGTGCTTGTGTATGTATATACATATTTACGTACGTATTAATTAGTACAATTTTGTGTGCATATGTTATACTAGATGTAAATAATACATGTATTGAATGGTGATAGTATGAATACACTACCATATACATATTGCATGTATATATGCATGGTATGCATGGTTTTCTGCATATTTTAGAGTTCTGGTCGAAGGCCTTATTGGCGTCAACCCCTAGCCGTTGAGGTGGTGTCAGCGTCCAGACATGGATGCCAACACTAATCCTGGCGTCTAACGATATGGACACCTATTTCTCTGGCCTGCATGCGCAGCAGAGCCAGAAATTTTGGAAACAAGAAAGCTCAGCCATTGGGGAGCTGTCCCCAACGGCTCTGAGAGCTATCTTGTCACCCTGTGAGTGGGAGAGAGAGGCCTCCCCTTATGTCTGAACCCGGATCTGCCTTCTCCCACCCCTCTCTTCACCTTTGCAAGAGAGAAACAAGAGGAGAAAACCCTAGAGGGAGCTGTGAGAAAACCCCCACTTTGCACCCAAAGATCTGACCCCCTGAAGCTGTATCCGGCCATCTTCCTCGACGAGAAGCTAGCTGGACTGAAGGAGAAGACCTCCCCGATGTTTCCCTGCTGTGGAGATCATCCAGGAGCCCGGAGGAAGGGGATCTTGGAGGGCATTCTGCACCTTCTTGGGACTGCCCAAGGAGGGCTTCTCTGAGCACTTTGATCCATTGGAGCAATTTCTAAAAGGCAAGTGACCTAACCATAATGTCCCCGTATGTGTCTAGGTCGATTCTACAATTTTTATGAATTTTCCCTCGTGTCCTAGACCCCCAAATTCACCCCAACTTGAGAGCTCGGGTCTGTGTTTCTGCACAGACCTGCATCGACGGCAAGGTCACTGGACGCTGAGATTATGCTTAGCGTCCATCGACCATGCCGCTAACACTAAGTCAGCGGCCAGAGACCGCCGCCAAGTTCCTCTAGACAGAACAGTGACCTGTTCTGCCCTTCCTATACAACTATTTTCGGTATGGTTTCCGTGATGAGGATATATGGTAACCTATACACTATGTATACTGTTAAATGTGGTGTGTGGATGAGTGTGATGTGTGGTGGTGAATGTTAGAAATTGTATCCCATGAATTTGTAAGCATGACTTGTTGATAATCTTGCCAATTATGTTTTATGATTAGGATTAGTCTGAATGCCTCAGTTTTGTCAGATCATGAAGATTAGTTGATCAGTATACATATACTCAATTTTTGATAAATTGTCCATGCTTGCATAAGTTGCTAATAAATTCGGTTCGGTAAATAAAAAGGCATGTAAGAATGATTTGTGGTGATCGATCTGTGGTTGTATGATTTAGGGTAATTCTGTATTCTCAAAATCATGCATATAACAGTAGTCTCTGTTCAAACAGTAAGTGGCAAAAATGCATGATGTGTTAAACTCCATGTCAACTTAAATTGTGAATGGCATGCGAAATAGGTATTTGATTTTCTGTAAATTCTATTTAGCTCATAAAAATCAGAAAATTTGAATGTGTGACCTTGAACCCGAAAATAGCATGTGGTTAAAATTTCAGGTCATTTGGACCAGTATATAAGGAGTTATGTATTTTCCATGTGAAATGTAAAAATCTATGTATGTTACCGTAAGGTGGTTAGATATTGTTTAAACCCAACCTGATTAGTGAATTACTGTGTGTTAAACTCCTGAAATCTGTAGTGCCATGTCAGGAAAAATAGAGATATGCATGTGAGTGAGAAAGTGAATGAGATGAAAAGTGATATGTGTAAAACCATGTGTAAATCGGTAAAATGTGTAAATGTGTAACTGTGCCAATGTGACACTGCTTCCGTAGAGGGCAGTGGAACTGTATCAGGGAAAAGTCCCCCTGAGAAAGTTCAGTGTGTAAGTGACCCTAAGGGCATTAGGGGGAAATCCTGGAGGTGGACAAGTACCACTGGTTAGGGTGGAGACTTGTTCTCCGGTCTGCGCTGTCCAAGAGTCGCCATTGGAATGCCTAGATGGCGTCTATGTGTAATGTGATGTGTATATGTCCTTCTTTGGTGGTTTGGACTATGTGTCACGGCACCTAAAATGTGTAATCTATAATGTGTAATGTGTAATGTGTATGTGTTCATGTGTAAATGTGTAAGTGAACAATGTGAATGTGTATGTGCAAAGTGCAACCATGTGAAAGAGGAAACTTGTGTAAAGAAAATGTGAAATTCTAAATGTGAGGATATGATATTGAAATCCATGTGAGACAAATCTGAAACCATGTGAAATCAGTAATTCATGTTGTTATCATCATGTTTATATGTGCAAAAATGTCTAGAATCCATGTTAGGGATAATTGTTGAGCACGTGTACAAAATAGCATGATTGGTTGTTCGCATGGTATGATTTAAACAACATTGTAGCTCTCATGTGTAGGTTTATAGCCATTAAACCATGTGAAACCAGCAACATAAAGCATGTGAAAATGTCTATGTATGTTCTTAAGAACATGTAAAACTCATGATAGTTGTGTTTTCCTTTCATATATGCACAGTGTTCATGTTGGTAGCTCTCATGTCTTGGTTCTTTAAAGGAAAATTTTCACGAGTAAATTGAATAGAGAGCATGTGATAGGTAAGTTTTATTCTTAGAAATCTGAAAGCATGATCCATGTATTAATTTGTAAAACTTTCATGCCATGTGTTGAAAATTTGAATGTGCATGTAGAAACTGCTATGACTTATACGTGTATGTTATGAGTAGTGTTGCTTGCTGAGTCTTTAGACTCACTCCTTGCTTCGGCGTACAGGTGTAGTTGGTGACGTGGCACAGTTAGAGGAGACAGTGGAGACGGACTCCGAGCGCGGAGATTAGTTTTTGGAGTTTCTTGAGACTTGTGCATTTCATAGTATGTAATTTGAACGTTGTATTAGAGTTATCATGAAAAGAATGTATAAGTGTGGACATATGTATTTGAATTTCAGCAATTTAAATTATGTGAACTTTTAGCTTTAATGTTAATTGCGATTTTCAAGTATGTTTAATGTGGATGATGAATAAATGAAGACAGTTGTCTTTTACTTCCGCTACTCTGTTGTATATTCGCGTGTATCTCAGCTGTTTGTATCGTTTGGGTAAATGTCCCACTGTGAGGACTCTCGCTATACCGACGTGGTTGGTATAACCATACCGGTATAATGAGGGCCGCCACAGAGATTGGTATCAGAGCGACCGGTTGAGATTGCACATGAATATACCTAAGTCATCATCCCCATTGCATGCTAAGTATGTCCACATGTGTAGAAAACACTAATAAAAAGTGAAAGATAGATAAGAAAATAGTTAGAGAACTTAGTAACCTAACTCTAATGGTGGCTGAAATTTACTACAGCCATGGCTTCGAGAGGTAGGCGTGGTGGAGCATCGGCCCGTGAGGACGAGCCGCGACGTGATGAGCAGGCGGAGCAACAGGCCCCAGCACCACGAGGCCCTGTACTTCCCCCACCTCCACCTGTGGATTACGGAGTATTCATGCAAGGTCTAGTACAAGCCATGCAGACGCAGGCTCATACCCAGGCAGCACTCCAGGCACAGTTGGAGGCCCAGGTAGAATAATGAAACAACTAAGTAGTTGCTATTTAAATTGCATGATATTGTGTTTATCGTATATTGTTTATTGTTGAATGTAGCAGGCTCAGGCACCAGCTCAGGACCATGGTGGACCTCCCATCATGGAGCGATTCAAGAGGATGACCCCACCCTCTTTTAAGGGGGAGAGTGATCCATTAATGGCAGAAAGCTGGTTAAGGGAGACAGAGAAAATCTTCCGAGCCATCAGTGCCCTGATGAGGATAAGGTGACATTAGCCACCTACATGCTACAGGTAGACTTTTAATTTTGTATGTTTGTATGTTCTGCTTAATTTAGAATTTGTTAGTTGGTGCTTATGAAGGTGTATTGCAGGAGAGAGCGGATGTATGGTGGTCCTCCCTACTACGTACACGCTTTGAGGACGGAGTAGTAGACGTGACGTGGGACGCGTTCGTGAGACTCTTTCGAGCCAAGTTCATCCCAGAGCATATCCAGGACAAAATGGAGCAGGAATTTCTCTCCATGATGCAAGGCTCCATGACCGTGCTGGAATACGAGGCAAGGTTTTCTGAACTTTCTAAGTATGCACCGCATATCGTAGAGGATGGGCACAGGAAGACGAAGAAATTCGTGATGGGACTCAAGCCATCACTGCGGACGAGACTCGTGGCGTTTGACCACCGCACGCTGGACGAGGCCCTCAGTGCTGCCTACAGGCAGGAGGGAGAAATGGAGCAATATCTGGAGGAAAAGAAAGCTTCGCAGAAGAGGCCGGCAGCGACATTCCAGCGGCAGGATAAGAAGAAAACGGTGTACCAGACACCGCAGCGATCCGTGACAGTCAACAACTCTCAAGTACCTTCTGTACGTTCCCCTGGTGTGAAGAAAGAGTGTCCCCATTGCGGGAAGACACACGGTGGTTCCGAGTGTTGGTTGGTAGCGGGTAGATGCTTGAAGTGCGGGAGCAGCGACCACAAGATCAAAGACTGCCCAAGACTTCAGCAAGGAGCTCAGCGTGGAGCGCCAACCCCAGCAGTAGTGGCAGCCGCGTCAGCTACAGGAATACCAGGAAGGCCTCGAGCCCCAGCTCGAGTGTTTGCCTTGGCACGCGAGGACGCCGAGCAGGCGGAGCATGTCACCGAAGGTATGGTTTTGATTTTAGGTGTGCATGCTCGAGTTTTGTTTGATACGGGTGCTACTCACTCGTTCATTTTCGAGCGGTTCGCTAGGCAATTAGCCCTAGAGTCAGGCATAGAGTCTAAGGATTTAGAGGTCCCTTTGTCGGTGCACACCCCTGCGGGTACAGTATCGACTAGGAAGTGCATTCCGTCGTTACCTGTGTGCATTGAGGATAGAATCCTAGATGGGTGTTTCTTCTTGCTAAAGATGAAGGACTATGATGCTATTCTTGGTCTGGATTGGCTAGAGGAGCACTATGCGTCGGTGGATTGTCGTCGGAAGAAGATTGTTTTCCGCATTCCTGGTGAGGATGAGTTCTCTCATCCCTTGCCAAAGAACTTAGCGGGAAAGTTAGTCATCTCTACCATGAAGGCGATGCGCATGGTGAACAAGGGTTGTGACGCATTTCTTGCCAGCGTTATGCTAGTACCCGATGCTGGTTCGTCACTGACTCTTGCAGAGATCGATGTGGTGCAGGATTTTCCAGATGTCTTTCCCGATGACTTGTCTGGATTACCACCTGATAGGGAGATAGAGTTCACTATAGAGTTGCTTCCAGGCACCTCTCCTATCTCGAAGGCCCCATATCGGATGGCCCCTGTAGAGTTAGCCAAGTTGAGGAAGCAATTGCAAGAATTGCTTGATAAGGGATTCATTCGCCCTAGTGTTTCCCCTTGGGGCGCACCTGTATTGTTCGTCAAGAAGAAAGACGGGTCACTTAGGTTGTGTATTGACTATAGGAAGTTGAACCAAGTGACTGTGAAGAACAGGTACCCCTTACCTCAGATTGATGATCTGTTTGACCAGTTGCAGGATGCATCAGTCTTCTCTAAGATTGACTTGCGATCTGGTTATCATCAGCTGCGGATTAGGAGTGAGGATGTGTCCAAGACGGCATTTAGATCTCGTTATGGACATTATGAGTTCTTGGTTCTTCCTTTCGGATTGACCAACGCCCTGCAGCATTCATGGATCTCATGAACCGGGTGTTTAGTCCGTATTTAGATAGCTTTGTTGTTGTGTTTATCGATGACGTGTTGGTCTATTCCCAGATGAGGCCACACACGTCAGCATTTGAGGTTAGTCTTAGAGGTTCTCCGTGAGCACAAGCTGTATGCGAAGTTCAGCAAGTGCGAGTTCTGGTTGCGCGAGGTTCACTTTCTCGGGCATGTCATCTCTGGCGCTGGTGTTGCAGTTGATCCAGCAAAGGTCCAAGCAGTTATGGATTGGGAGATTCCCCAGACTCCTTCGGAGATTCGTAGTTTCATTGGGTTAGCTGGTTATTATCGGCGATTCATTGAGGGTTTCTCATCCATCGCCGCCCCTTTGACAAAGCTGACCAGGAAGGGTGAGAAGTTCGTATGGTCTGAGGCATGTGAGCGTAGCTTTCAGCTATTGAAGGCTAAGCTTACTTCTTCTCCGGTATTGGTATTGCCTAGTGGTCCAGAAGGTTTTGCCATTTATACGGATGCATCTCAGATTGGTTTAGGCTGTGTGCTCATGCAGCAAGATAGGGTAGTGGCTTATGCTTCTCGTCAGTTGAAGGAGCATGAGAGGAACTATCTGACTCATGATCTGGAGCTAGCAGCTGTGGTTCATGCACTAAAGATCTGGAGGCACTATCTTTATGGTGTCAGATTTGAGGTGTTTACCGACCACAAGAGCTTGAAGTATCTTTTCTCTCAAAAGGAATTAAACCTGAGGCAGAGGAGATGGATTGAGTTCTTGAAGGACTATGACTTCGACCTTCAGTATCATCCTGGAAAGGCGAACGTCGTAGCGGATGCTCTTAGTAGAAAGAGGTCTTCGCTCCAACAGGATTGGAAGATGTTGGAGGATGCAGCGTGCTCTATGACCGAGTTAGAGCCATCGCTGTGTCAGGCTTTTGTGGCTCAGCTATCCCTTAGATCCTCAGTCTTGGATGAGGTGATTGAGCAGCAGAAAGCCGACCCTAGATTGTTAGAGTTAGTGGGTAAGGCGGGCGTTGCTCGTGATGAGGACGGTGTGATTAGATTTCAGCACCGTGTCTATGTTCCTGATGTAGTAGATGTCTGTGAGCATGTGCTAACGGAGGCTCATAGGTCGCGATTCTCTATTCATCCGGGTAACACTAAGATGTATCAAGACCTAAAGAGATCATTTTGGTGGTCCGGCATGAAGAAGGATGTTGCGGATTATGTGTCTAGATGTCTAGTATGTCAGCAAGTGAAAGCCGAGCGGCAGCGACCATCCAGCCTTATGCAGAGATGGATATCCCAGTGTGGAAGTGGGAAGCTGTCACTATGGACTTCGTTTCGGGTTTGCCTCGATCTAGAAGGGGCAATGACTCGATTTGGGTAGTTGTGGATAGATTCTCGAAGACTGCTCATTTCTTGCCTATGAAGAAGAAGCAGTCAGTAGAGAGTTTAGCTAGATTGTATGTTAGCGGTATCATTAGATTGCATGGTGTGCCGAAGTCGATTATTTCGGATCGAGATCCGAGATTCACTTCGAGGCTGTGGAAGGGTCTTCAGGATGCGTTAGGTTCGGAGCTTAAGCTCAGTTCGGCGTTTCATCCCCAGACCGATGGACAGTCTGAGAGGACTATCCAGACGCTCGAGGATATGTTGAGAGCGTGTGTTCTGGATTGGAAGGATGATTGGGAGCGTCATTTACCTCTTGTGGAGTTCGCATACAACAACAGCTTTCATGCTAGTATTGGTATGGCTCCATTCGAGGCGTTGTATGGTAGGCCCTGCAGATCTCCTTTATGTTGGGAGGAGACTGGTGATAGGCAGTTGATCAGACCGGAGTTAGTTCAGGAAACTTCGGATAAGATCCAGCTTATCAGGAAAAGGCTTGTTGCGGCACAGGATAGGCAGAAGAGTTATGCCGACAACAGAAGAAAGGATTTGGAGTTCGAGGTTGGCGATCATGTCTTCTTGAAGATATCGCCTACTCGTGGTGTCGTCAGATTTGGCAGGCATAGCAAGCTAAGCCCTAGGTTCATTGGCCCATATGAGATTCTCAGACGTTTGGGCAGCGTGGCATATGAGCTAGCATTACCCCCAGCTTTGGCTAGCGTTCACCCTGTATTCCACGTATCTATGCTCAGCAAGTATGTCCGAGATCCGTCTCATGTGATTAGTCATGAGCCAGTGGAGATCCAGCCAAATCTTTCGTATGTCGAGCAACCAGTAGCCATTCTTGACCGGAAGGTTCAGCATCTCCGGAACAAGAGAATTGCGTCAATGAAGGTCCTATGGCGGAACTTCTCACGAGAGGAGGCTACTTGGGAGATTGAGGATGCGATGAAGAAGAAGTATCCCCTTTTGTTTGAGTAGTGTCGTTCTAACTTCGAGGACGAAGTTTCTTTAAGGGGGAGAGGGTGTAAGGCCCTCGAATTTCCGTCGCATTATTGTATTTGTGTGTGTGTATATTGTGCTTTGTATGTATATACATATTTACGTACGTATTAATTAGTACAATTACGTGTGCATATGTTATACTAGATGTAAATAATGCATGTCTTGAATGGTGATAGTATGGATACACTACCATATACATATTGCATGTATATATGCATGGTATGCATGGTTTTCTGCATATTTTAGAGTTCTGGCCGAAGGCCTTATTGGCGTCAACCCCTAGCCGTTGAGGTGGTATCAGCGTCCAGACATGGACGCCAACACTAATCCTGGCATCTAACGATAAGGACGCCTATTTCTCTGGCCTGCATGCGCAGCAGAGCGAGAAATTCCGGAAACAAGAAAGCTCAGCCATTGGGGAGCTGTCCCCAACGGCTCTGAGAGCTATCTTGTCACCCTGTGAGTGGGAGAGAGAGGCCTCCCCTTATGTCTGAACCCGGATCTGCCTTCTCCCACCCCTCTCTTCACCTTTGCAAGAGAGAAACAAGAAGAGAAAAACCCTAGAGGGAGCTGTGAGAAAACCCCCACTTTGCACCCAAAGATCTGACCCCCTGACGCTGTATCCGGCCATCTTCCTCGACGAGAAGCTAGCTGGACTGAAGGAGAAGACCTCCCTGATGTTTCCCTGCTGTGGAGATCATCCAGGAGCCCGGAGGAAGGGGATCTTGGAGGGCATTCTGCACCTTCTTGGAACTGCCCAAGGAGGGCTTCTCCGAGCACTTTGATCCATTGGAGCAATTTCTAAAAGGCAAGTGACCTAACCATAATGTCCCCATATGTGTCTAGGTCGATTCTACAATTTTTATGAATTTTCCCTCGTGTCCTAGACCCCCAAATTCACCCCAACTTGAGAGCTCGGGTCTGTGTTTCTGCACAGACCTGCATCGACGGCAAGGTCACTGGACGCTGAGATTATGCTTGCGTCCATCAACCATGCCGCTGACACTGAGTCAACGGCCAGAGACCGCCGCCAAGTTCCTCTGGACAGAACAGTGACCTGTTCTGCCCTTCCTATACAACTATTTTCGGTATGGTTTCCGTGATGAGGATATATGGTAACCCTATACACTATGTATACTGTTAAATGTGGTGTGTGGATGAGTGTGACGTGTGGTGGTGAATGTTAGAAATTGTATCCCATGAATTTGTAAGCATGACTTGTTGATAATCTTGCCAATTTATGTTTTATGATTAGGATTAGTTTGAATGCCTCAGTTTTGTCAGATCATGAAGATTAGTGGATCAGTATACGTATACTCAATTTTTGATAAATTGTCCATGCTTGCATAAGTTGCTAATAAATTCGGTTCGGTAAATAAAAAGGCATGTAAGAATGATTTGTGGTGATCGATCTGTGGTTGTATGATTTAGGGTAATTCTGTATTCTCAAAATCATGCATATAACAGTAGTCTCTGTTCAAACAGTAAGTGGCAAAAATGCATGATGTGTTAAACTCCATGTCAACTTAAATTGTGAATGGCATGCGAAATAGGTATTTGATTTTCTGTAAATTCTATTAGCTCATAAAAATCAGAAAATTGAATGTGTGACCTTGAACCCGAAAATAGCATGTGGTTAAAATTTCAGGTCATTTGGACCAGGATATAAGGAGTTATGTATTTTTCCATGTGAAATGTAAAAATCTATGTATGTTACCGTAAGGTGGTTAGATATTGTTTAAACCCAACCTGATTAGTGAAATTACTGTGTGTTAAACTCCTGAAATCTGTAGTGCCATGTCAGGAAAAATAGAGATATGCATGTGAGTGAGAAAGTGAATGAGATGAAAAGTGATATGTGTAAAACCATGTGTAAATCGGTAAAATGTGTAAATGTGTAACTGTGCCAATGTGACACTGCTTCCGTAGAGGGCAGTGGAACTGTATCAGGGAAAAGTCCCCCTGAGAAAGTTCAGTGTGTAAGTGACCCTAAGGGCATTAGGGGGAAATCCTGGAGGTGGACAAGTACCACTGGTTAGGGTGGAGGCTTGTTCTCCCGGTCTGCGCTGTCCAAGAGTCGCCATTGGAATGCCTAGATGGCGTCTATGTGTAATGTGATGTGTATATGTCCTTCTTTGGTGGTTTGGACTATGTGTCACGGCACCTAAAATGTGTAATCTGTAATGTGTAATGTGTATGTGTTCATGTGTAAATGTGTAAGTGAACAATGTGAATGTGTATGTGCAAAGTGCAACCATGTGAAAGAGGAAACGTGTGTAAAGAAAATGTGAAATTCTAAATGTGAGGATATGATATTGAAATCCATGTGAGACAAATCTGAAACCATGTGAAATCAGTAATTTCATGTTGTTATCATCATGTTTATATGTGCAAAAATGTCTAGAATCCATGTTAAGGATAATTGTTGAGCACGTGTACAAAATAGCATGATTGGTTGTTCGCATGGTATGATTTAAACAACATTGTAGCTCTCATGTGTAGGTTTACATCTGTTAAACCATGTGAAACCAGCAACGTAAAGCATGTGAAAATGTCTATGTATGTGCTTAAGAACATGTAAAACTCTGATAGTTGTGTTTTCCTTTCATATATGCACAGTGTTCATGTTGGTAGCTCTCATGTCTTGGTTCTTTAAAGGAAAATTTCACGAGTAAATTGAATAGAGAGCATGTGATAGGTAAGTTTTATTCTTAGAAATCTGAAAGCATGATCCATGTATTAATTGTAAAACTTCATGCCATGTGTTGAAAATTTTGAATGTGCATGTAGAAACCGCTATGACTTATACGTGTATGTTATGAGTAGTGTTGCTTGCTGAGTCTTTAGACTCACTCCTTGCTTCGGCGTACAGGTGTAGTTGGTGACGTGGCACCGTTGGAGGAGACAGTGGAGACAGACTCCGAGCGCGGAGATTAGTCTTTGGAGTTTCTTTGAGACTTGTGCATTTCATAGTATGTAATTTGAACGTTGTATTAGAGTTATCATGAAAAGAATGTATAAGTGTGGACATTATGTATTTGAATTTCAGCAATTTAAATTATGTGAACTTTTAGCTTTTAATGTTAATTGCGATTTTCAAGTATGTTTAATATGGATGATAAATAAATGAAGACAGTTGTCTTTTACTTCCGCTACTCTGTTGTATATTCGCGTGTATCTCAGTTGTTTGTATCGTTTGGGTAAATGTCCCACTGTGAGGACTCTCGCTATACCGACGTGGGTTGGTATAACCCTACCGGTATAATGAGGGCCGCCACAATGGCTCATCAGCATCCTCAAGTAACTGATAGAATCTTTCGGCTCCCTTGTTCGGCACGTCTTTAGCGTATACAGGATCCTCATGTACATTGAATGTCGGACCAGCAGCATCTACAGCCATATCCACGTACGTACTTGTGCCTTCCACATTACTAGGCTCGTGCAACCATAGCTCCTCACCATGACATGTGCAATTCATATAACCTTCAACAAACCCTTTTCTGTATAAATGGCGTTGAACCTCCCATAGTGAATTCCACTTCAAATTTTTACAAATCATATAAGGACATTGGATGCAACCTTCGCTGTCTACTGCTGCATTTGGATTCCCCAATGCAAACTGAATGAAAGTCTCAACTCCGACCCTAAACTCCACAGACACCACATGATCAACTATTCTACGATACATCCATGAACGGTCTAAAGCCATTTTTTTCCTACGCCCAACCAATATTAACAGACAAATAACTTCAAAATTCAAACTCACACATCCTTCGACGCAACCAAAATGAATAGGAAGGATATATTATTTAGATTGTCATTTTTACCTATATGTGAATATTTGATCGCACTCAGATGGCCATTTACTATGTGTTTATATAATTTACTAAAAATTTCAATAGCATCTCCCCACACCTCTCTGATATACCAAAAATATTTATTAATTAAGATATTTTCTTAAACACTTACTAATAAGTGGTTAAGAAAATATTCTAAATCAATAAAGGTATATTAGAGAGGAGTGAGTAGACGCACCCGAAATTTTCAACAAATAATACAAACATATAGTAAATGACCAACTAACTGCGATCAAACATTCACAGACTGTCCAAAACGGGACAATTTAAGACTTTGAGTTAGATATACACGTTCTCATCATTGAAAATAAGACTCGTGCACATCAATCCCAAAGTCTTGAATGGGAAGGTTCATTGACACGAGCTTAACACGCTCTCGTGAGGTGTGTGCAGTGATAAATTGCTATACATGCATAGATCAAATTTAAAAAACACATAAATATAAAAGAAAAATGAAAACAAAATATTACATGTGAACAAGTGCAATATTTAACCAAATTCACACATATATCTAAATGAATTACATTAAAGTAAGAACTGCAATACTAATCAAGAAAAAAAAATTCGTAGTAAAAAAATTTCTTGCAAGTATTTGAACAACTTCAAAGGGAAAAAAAAAAAGGCTGCACTGGCCCTGTGTTCCTGAATTTCACCTACTTACACGGTAACCAGTAGCTGACAGGAAAAGATTTGGGGGAGTCAGGTTCGGAGAAATGGAGAGGGACTGCCTACTTGCCCATGGGGCGGCTACGAACCTTCACGAACGCCTATTCACACTCAGTGACAAACATGCACAGGAGTCGCGAATGTGAATAGGCATTCGTGAAGGTTCATAGCGGCCCCATGGGCAAGTAGGCAGTCCCTCTCCATTTCTCCAAACCTGACTCCCCCAAATCTTTTCTTGTCAGCTACTGGTTGTCGTGTAAGTAGGTGAAATTCAGGAACACAGGGGCAGTGCACTCTTTTTTTCCCTTTGAAGTTGTTTAACACCTTGCAAGAAATATTACATATAAACAAGTGCAATACTAAATAAATACATTAAAATAAGAAGTGTAATACTAAACATTAAACTGAAAGTGAACAATTAAACGTAAACTAAACTAATGTCTAGAAGGAAGAGTTTGTACTTTTTTTTTTCCTAAATTAGGATGTATACCTCAATTCCTTGCTTGGTTGAGTAACTTTATTTCCAAGACCCTAGCCAGTAAATTGAATTCAAGTCCAAAAAATCAACTTAGTTTCTATTTTCTTTTGTTTCTTCTATTGATTTCTTCTTATATTCTCATGGACATATGACGCCTTAGAAATTGTTAATTCCATAATCTTCTTAAGACTAATATAAATCTATTAAAATATGTGTGGTTGAAATTGTGGCCCCACTTCTTTTTTTCATCCACATCAAACTGGTGGTAGTTTACTGAATTTGTCTTTCATTTAATTTTTTGTGTTCAGGCGTATGGTATATGTTATCTATGTTGTTTGTAGAGAATTTTCTTTTCTATTTTTTGACAATTTTGTTTTCTTGATTGTAAAAATTTATTTCTGTTATATATCTTCTTTTCAGATACTTCCTTCTCATATCTTGGAACTTTCCTACTAGGTTGGGGAGCACATATTTGTTGTTGTTTTTTATATTTTTAGAAGCTTTAATGATGTATATTGCTTATAGTTTTTTATCTATATTTCTAATTTGTAACTCATTTCCCTTTTTTTTCCTTGACCTGGCTGCTTTACCTATTAGATTGAGAAATATGTATCTAAACTTCTAATCTGGGTTGTGATATATATTGACCATACTTTGGTATATTAAATACAGAAATAAGAATTGTATTCTATAATTTCTATTCAACAAAAGTCCCTAGATTTAATATAATTTTAATTTTCTCATTAATCAATATATTAAGAACATATTGTGTCCACTTAAACAAAAAAAAAAATACAATTTACAAATGTAACAAATATTTTTCATGCCATATTAATGGAAGTACTATTCATATCTCTTTTTTCTTCCTAAAGGAAGTTAACCCAATGACATATCTACAATATTTTCAATTTACCAAGGCATTGTTAACAATATCTTAACAACCATAATGACACATTTGTAAACTTTCATGTAAGAATACTCTATTGACAAGAAACCCCTTTTTTTCTTCCATAAAATCTCCAGTAAATTTCCCACACTTAGGATGACTAAGGTCAAGTTTAATATCAGGATAGATTGGGAATAAAGTGAAAATATCTTCAATTTTCATGTAAAAAATATTTGATGTTCAAACAAAATATCTAATTATTTATACTTGAAAATATAATTAGGTGTGAACTCTGTTACGAATATGACAACAAAATCCACTCATTTAGTGATTTGATATATTTTTTATCCGAACACTAAATATTTCTCATAAACAACAACTAATAAGTTGGCCCGAATTGGGCTGAAGTAATAGTTTCCAAATTCACATGACCATTTCAAATTGGAACAAGATCATAGACAACCCCATAAACTCCCTACTAAAGCATGTTTTATGAAAGGTGTTAGTACATGTCGCAAATAAATGTTGGGTTAGCAGTTATTTTTTATTTATACTTTGAAACTTTTTTTTATTTTAGTCTCTGCAATTATTTACAGTTAGCATGTAATCTTTATAACTTGACTGCGTAACTATGAGCAACCTGCCCCCCCCCCTCGCACCCCCACAAGCCAAGCCCCCCTCCCCCACACCCCCGAACCCCCCCCCCCCACCCACCCTCCCACCCCTACACTCCCCCCCCCCCCCCACACCGCCGAACCCCCCCTCCCACACCCCCACACTGCCCCCCACCCCCACACAGACATTAAGAGATATTAAGTGACCTAAAATCAGAAGAAAAAAAAAGAATTAAAAAAATTTGTAAAATTCTAAAACATATATAAATACCACAAACAATCTCTAAATATTCATACAAATAGCATAGAATGAATGTTGATGTACTACTTGATAATTAAGAAACCACTAAGATTTCCAATGTAATACATAAACATTCATAAATTACATGTCTCACATCTAAATTACATGTCCAAGTTCTCTTAAAGTCCAAAGAAAACAATCAAATTACTTTAAAAATATTGAGTATAAAATTCTGTAAAAAAATTGTAAAACATTACTAGTGGGGGGATGAGAGGGATAGAGGGCGGAGGGGGGGAGGGCAGGTGGGGGATGAGAGGGAGAGACAGAAAGACAGAAGGAGGCCGGAGGGGGAGAGGGCATGGGGGGGAGAGCGCGGGGGGGTGTTTCGTTGGGGTGGGGGTGGGGGGGGGGGTTTCACAGGTGGGGGTGGGGGGGGAGGGCGCAAGGCGGTGGGGTGTGTGGGGGGGGGGGGGGGGGGGGGGGGGAGGGCACAGGGGGAGGACAGAGAGACAGAGGGAGGGGGGAGGACAGCCGAAGCCTCCTCCGCCTCCGGCACCGGCACTAGTTCCCCGTGAGAGAGAGAGAGGAGAGAGAGAGAGAGAGAGAGATATGGAGGGAGGGAGGCTTACCTAAGGAGAAGACGACAATGGCTCCAGGCTTCGACGGCGGTGACGGATGATGACCAAACTGTCCCCATAATAAATATTTCCATTTATTTATATATTAATTTTGATGATTAACAAAATAACACTAATGGATTTCTTGAGCATTGAGAACAGGAAGCAAAAGAAAAATGAAAGATCAAGACAATCTGGTAAGTCCCATCACTTCTATCCAAGTCCTTGTAACGACTTCTTTGATAAGCAGAACGACTTCCTCTTTGACCGGAAAACTCAAAATCAAATCGTTACCGTAACGATTTCTTTAGAACTCGCAACGACTCTATAGTCATAACGATTTCGCGTAACGATTTCTTTATAACTTGATAGTCATAACGATTTCTCGTAACGATTTCTTTAGAACTCGCAACGACTCTATAGTCATAACGATTTCGCGTAACGATTTCTTTATAACTTGATAGTCATAACGATTTCTTGTAACGATTTCTTTAGAACTCACAACGACTCGATAGTCATAACGATTTCTTGTAACGATTTCTTTAGAACTCGCAACGACTCTATAGTCATAACGATTTCGTGTAACGATTTCTTTATTACTTGATAGTCATAACGATTTCTTGCAACGATTTCTTTAGAACTCGCAACGACTTGCCTGTTGTAACGGCTTCATAAGTTATCACAACGATTTCTTTACAGTTCATAACGACTTGCTATAATTCATAACGATTTCATAAGTTATGAAGTCAGCAAGATTCTTTTTATCGAATTTCTTGATGCATCAGTATAATGCTTTTAATAGCGTTGAAAAGTCAAAGTCATATCTTGTTCGTTGACTGCTATGCATTAAATGCTCTCCGATCGTATCTTCCATGCATGCAGACAATATCTTCCAGTTCTATGCTACTCTGTCTACGTACTTTTTGGGACAGAAAGGAGCTTTGCTATATACTGCAATATCTGTTCCATCTCAACTAACAATAGACAGCAGTCCTAGCTGTCTTCTATTTATTGATGATATGCTTACAGATATCTGACAAGACTCATCTGGACAACGTTGGACACAAGATACAAAGTTCTATGACATCTCTTTGGCGTGTACACAAGGATAAAAGACTGACGATCAGAAGCTTCCTCAGTGACCAGTCTAACGTACACAAGGATAAGAGACAACGGACACTTCAACGTTCGAATTTGAATCAGCAGTTTAAATAGAAGACTCAAGACGAAAAGAAAGAAGAGACAACAACGCTTGATTTCAGAAAAAGAAAGAAATCCATCTCCTCGAGTCTTTAGAAGAAAAACAAGAGCGTAGCTTCCACTCGAACGTTGTTCTAAGCTCTTAGCTCTCTGTGCTCAAAAAGAATCTTCTCTTTTGTAAGAGCCTGTGTGGTCCTTGGAGAGAAAAACCTTGTTAAATCTCTCTCTCTCTCGGGGGCTTAGGAGCTTCAGTGTGTAGCTGGTCAAGCTAGAGTCTGAAGCTTGTTTCCACACTCTTTTCTTATTAGATTGTGTTCCCTTTGGACGAAGGAAGACCTGGTGGTATCCAGGGTGGTTGTTGTACCCTTCAGGCTGAAGGAAGACCAGTTGAGGCTGGGTGTAAAGATCCTTAAGGGGGATTGTACCCTTGGTAGTAAAATCCTGAGGTATTGCTCAGGGACTGGACGTAGGTCTCCTGTGGAGAGGAGTTCCGAACCAGGATAAAAATCCTTGTGTCTTGTGGATGTGTTTTGTGTGATTGTTGTCTTGTTTGCTCTAACTCTAACCTTGTTATTAAGTTGTGCAATCTTTTCAGTAAACAGGTTTTAATCAAAGATCGAAGTTTTAATAACCCATTCACCCCCCCCCCTCTAGGCTAGCTAGCTGGGCAACAACGGAGGCATCCAGCGATGGCGGCGGCGTTTGGCGATGGCGGCGCATGGCGACGGCGTTCGGCAATAGCGGCGGCGAATGAGAGAGAGAGAGAGTGCGAGTAGGGACGGAGGAGAGAGAGAGCGTACGAGAGTCGGGTGAAATAGAGAGCAACATATGGCTTTAGAGACTGAATAGCGACTGATCAATATCAGTCTCTATTCAGTCTCTAAACAGGTCGGCTATAGAGACCGAAAATTTTTAGTCACTAATCGATCACTAATTAGTGACCGATTAGTGATTGAACGTAATCGGTCACAAAATTTTCTTCCATATCCAGGAAAACGTGAAAATCTATGACTGAAATAAAATTGGTCACTAATCGGTGACTAATTAGTGACTGATTAGTGACCGAAAATATTCAGTCGTAAATGTTTTCTCCATTTTTTGAAAATGGAGAAATATAGTCACCGAAAGCTTAACGGTCACTGTTCTGTCACTAAATAGTGACTGATTAGTGACCGAACTAAAATCGGTCACTATAATATTTTTTTAGTGACTGAGTAATTTCAGTCACAATTCGGTCACTAAATAGTGACCGAATTGTGACTAAAATTATCGGTCGCTATATCGGTCTCTAAATGCACTTTTTCTTGTAGTGGAGAAAATGGTCAAGGGGTTAGAGGACACAGGATGACCATTCTTATGGAGTCTTCTTCTAACCTTCCTCTTAAAGGTCTTGACCTTGGACCTGGCATCTTCCTCTAAACCTAGAGACTTTAGTGGCCTCTTAAGCCTAGACTTCTGTTGCTGCTGCTGCTCAGACTCAACTGCTACTGAAGATTGCTGCTGCTGCTCAGGCTTCTGCTGATCTTCCACAATTGCCACTGAGGGCTGCTCTGGCTCTGGCTCTGGCTCTGGCTCTAGCTGTTGTTGCTATTGCTGAGGCTCTTGCTCTTGTTCTAACTATTGCTCTTGCTCAGGCTGCTTCTCTTGCTGCTGAAATTCAGCTGCTGCTCAGGTTCTAGCTACTGCTGCTACACTTGTTCATCTTGTTCCTCATGGTGTTGCTACTCTTCTTGAGTAGTAGAGGGAGGAACAGATGATTGTTTAGTGCCTTGCTGGCACACTAACTGAAGCTGCGGGTCCTCCATCTGCTGGACCTCATCAGCCATAGCATCAAACTTGGCATCAATAAATTCAACTTGCATATGGAGAATTGACAGACTCTCTTGTTGCTTTGTCAGTAGATCCATCATCATATTTATGTTGTTGCTACTCTCCCCCTGAGACCTTGGCTGGGTCTCAAAATGAGAAGGGGAGGAATGATGCTCCACTTTTTCAAACTCTTGCATTACTGGAGTGGATCTGGCAAAATCTTCTTGTTCTTGTGCTACTCCCTTGCCTCTTAAATCTCTAAGAACCTGATTGATGGTCTCTCCAGGTGTATCATGCCCTGGAGATGAGGCAGGAACTTGTTCTTGTTGGATTGGATCTTGTTCTTGCTGAAACTCTTGTTGCTCTTCTTCCTGCTGCTGTTCTTGTTGGTCTTGAGAGGGGGTTGCTGCTATTTCTTCTCTAGCTTCTCCTTCTTGCTGACTGACTGGAATGGATGATGACTCCAATGCTTCATCAAGGAAGGTCTCATGGGTGCACTGGGGCACAGAATCCTTGACCCATAAATTCTGACTTCTGTTTTCCAAAGAGTAGTGGCTTCTTCTCAATGTAGACAAGCCAATCTTTTCCTTTACTCCCACTGAGATTTCTCCACTAAGGTTCACTGAAAATCTCTTAAAGATCAAGGTAAGCAGAGGTCCATTTAGAAGGGACTCCTGCAAATTTCTGGATGCTACCATCTTTTCCAGAATAACTGCTGGCAAGTTGAGCCTATGTCTTTGAATAGCCCAAAATAACAAACTACCATCTCTGGCAATTATGGAGGAATGGGTCCCAGCCCTGGGAGTAATGATGTTGGTGATGACAGAATGTAAGATCCTCTTCTCTGCAGACAACTCATTGACTAGCAGACCTTTCTTGCTTACTGTCCCTAGGCTTCCAATGATACCCATCTTCTGCTTATCCATAGGGACAATCTCACTAAGTTTGTGCCTAGAATTGGGACAGTCCAAAAGTTCCACTAGCAGATCTTCAGAAATAGTAACTTTGGTGCCTTTCACATACCCTGTAACTGAACTTTCTGAGGAGACTTGAAGAGAAACAAAGAAGGCCTCAAGGGCACTCTCGAAGGTGGGTTCAGAAATCTGACACAGTCTGGACCAAGCCATTGCTGCTAGGGTTTCTTCTACCCAACCTAGACTACCATGCAACTGGGAGAAGTCTACAACCTTTCCGAAATATATGGTGACCTTGGCAGAAGAAAGGCGTTGGAACTGTTCAGAGGTGAATTGAGTTCCTTTAGGAGCCCTAGATGATGCCATCTAGACAGAGACCAATGAAGAAGACTCAGGAGACTGTCAAAGGAGTGAAAGAAATGTAGTTTAGAGATCAAAGATCCTACCTTTCTTCAGAGGGGATGAGAGTTTTGCAGTTGCTCTGAAGACGGTTTCCGGAGAAGATGAACAATACTTCGCGGGAAGAGGAAGAAGATGACAGGAGAGTCAGAGAGAGAGTTTGAAAGGGTGCTTTGGAAAAGGAAAAAGGGTGTCCTAATATAGAAGTTGGAAAGTAACGGACCAAGGATGAGGAGATGAACAGTGGGGATTAAAGGGATGTACCGTTACGTAATAAATACTCTTTAAATTTAAAATTTATTAACATTTATTGTATTAAATTAATTAGAGCACTTATACAGACTCCGACTGTAAAGAGTCGAAGTACTCATCCGACTTGTAAGAGTCGCAAAGCACACTTCTCTCATCATGAGTCGTGGTAGACTCCGACTTCATGAGTCGCAGTTTCCACTCCGACTTCATGAGTCGCAGTACTGGGACTTGGAAAATTCCACAGTGAGTTCTTAACATATAATTCAATCATGAATTTATCATAGCAATATAATCAGGATTACACATACCTATTTCTCTTCTAATAGATGTGAATCTATCTTCAGGAAGAGGTTCAGTAAAAATATCAGCAAGTTGATTTTCTGTAGACACAAAATCTAGTAGAATGTCACCATTACTTACATGGTCCCTGATGAAGTGATGTCTAACCTCAATATGCTTTGTTCTTGAATGTTGTATAGGATTTTTGGTCAAGTTGATTGCGCTTGTGTTGTCACATAGCATTGGAATTTCTTGAAGTGTTTGACCATAATCTTCCAATTGGTGTTTGATCCACAGAAGTTGAGTGAAGCAACTTTCAACTGCAATGTATTCTACTTCTGTTGTGGATAATGCCACTGAATTCTGCTTTCTAGAAGACTAAGAAATTAAGCATCCTGCAAGTATTTGGCAAGTACCACCGGTGCTCTTTCTATCTATTTTGCATCCAGCATAGTCAGCATCACTATATCCAATTAATTTGAAATCAGAACATCTGGGATACCATAAACCTAATTTACTTGTGTTTATAAGATATCTAAAAATTCTTTTAACAACATGAACATGTGGTTCTTTAGAATCAGCTTAAAATCTTGCACACAAACATACACTGAACATTATAACTGGTCTACTAGTAGTAAGATAGAGTAGTGATCCTATCATGCCTCTATAGACCTTTTGATCTACCTTCTTGCCAAGTGGATCACTATCTAACTTTATTACTGAGCTCATGGGTGTTCCTAAGGGCTTACACTTGTCAAAACCATATTTTGAAAGTAAATCTGAAATATATTTGGTTTGAAAAATGTGAGTGCCTTCCTTGGTCTGCTTGATTTGCAAGCCAAGAAAGTAATTAAGCTCACCCATCATACTCATTTCAAACTCACTTTGCATAAGATTTTCAAAGAATTTACAAAGCGATTCATTAGTAGAACCAAAAATAATATCATCAACATATATTTATACTATTAAGATTCCTTCTAAAAATTTATTAATAAATAGTGTGCTATCTACTTTACCTCTTATGAAATCATATGATATAAGATAAGCGCTTAATCTTTCATACCAAGCTCTTGGAGCTTGTTTCAGACCATATAGTACTTTCTTTAAACGGAAAACATGATTTGGATATTTAGTATCTTCAAAACTTGATGGTTGCTCAACATAAACTTCTTCTTTTATGAAACTATTCAGAAAAGTACTTTTAACATCCATTTGAAATAAATTGATATTGAGGGAGCATGCATATGCTAATAAAATTCTAATTGCCTCTAATCTAGCTACTGGGGCATAAGTTTCATCAAAATCAATGTCTTCCTCTTGAGAATACCCTTGTGCTACAAGTCTGGTCTTGTTCCTAGTGATTACTCCTGATTCATCCATTTTGTTTCTGAAGACCCATCTGGTCCCAATAACTGGATGGTCAGAAGGTCTAGGGACAAGAGTCCAAACCTGGCTGCGTTGGAACTGATTAAGTACCTCTTGCATAGCAAGGATCCAAGATTCATCAGCCAGTGTATCATTGATTGTCCTAGGCTCAATTTGTGAGACAAAAGCAGAAAAATCACAAGGAATATTCATACCTTTTGTTCTTACCCTATCTTAAGGATTACCTATAATGTTATCTCTTGGATGATCTCTGTGATACCTCAATTCTCTAGGCAGTCCTTCTTGTTGTTCTTCTTGTTGTTGAAGTTCTTCTAGTGGAGGATCTTCTTTTTCCTTTTCTTTTTCTTCTTCAAGAGATGTTTTCTCTAGATCCCTGCACAGATCTTCAACACAATCTTCTTCTTCTTCTATTTTCTTAATAGAAGGGTTAGTCTCATCAAATAAGATATGCACTGTTTGTTCTATAGTTAAAGTTCTCCTATTAAAAACTTATATCCTCTAGGTTTTGAAATATATCCTAACAGAAAACATTCATCAATTTTAGCATCTAACTTTCCTAAATTATCTTTACCATATTCAAAATGAAACACTTACAACCAAAAGGTCGAAGATGACTGATGTTGGGCTTCTTTTCTTTGTAAAGCTCATATGGCGTCTTCTTTAGAATTGGTCTGATCATGCACCTGTTAATGATGTAGCAGGCTGTGTTGACTGCTTCTGCCCAGAAATGTCTTGGTAAATTATATTCATTAAGCATAGTTCTTGCCATGTCTAGCAGTGATCTATTCTTTCTTTCTGCTACTCCATTCTGTTGAGGTGTTCTTGGTGCAGAAAAATTGTGTTCAATTCTATTTTCTTCACAGAACTTCATGAACTCTTCATTCATGAATTCTCCACCATGATTAGATCTGATATTGATAATCTAAAATTTTTGATTCTTTTGTAACTACTTTACTGAACTTTAGAAAAGCTGAAAAAGTTTCTGATTTGGCTTCTAAGAAGGATACCTAAGTATATCTTGAGTAGTCATCCACTATTACATAGCCATACATTTTTCCTCCAAGACTGACTGTTCTTATAGGTCCAAACATATCCATATGAATGAGTTCCAAAGGCTTGGAAGTTGTGACTACTGTTTTGAACTGAAATGATGTCTTGGTTTGCTTCCCCTTTGCACAGGCTGTACATATTCCAGACTTCTTTGAAAGGTTTGCGGAATCCCAATATGGTAATCTAGAAGGGGGGTTGAATAGATTACTACCAATTAAAAGTTTGAAAACAACCAATTTTCAATCACAACAAAGTCTTTTGAATTTTCTGTAGAAACAACGTGAGACTTAGATGTGTTGAAGATGTGTAGGTGAGTTAGCAATCTATCTAGTGTGTGAATGCAACGTGCCTATCAAGCATCTAACGTAAAAATCGTTCAAACCACAAGACACAAAGATTTACGTGGTTCGGAGTACACAAATCGTGTATCCTACGTCCACGGCACACACACACACGCAGAGAAAACTGCTTATGAGCGAGTTCGGTGACTACAACTCACACACACGTGTTTTCTGATGTGCACCCACGATCAGAACAACACACACACGTGATCTCAAGCACAAGGATCGCTTGAATCACCACAACACACACACGGATGGTAGAAATATGAAAACAGAGAGAGTTCTGAGTGAGAGAATAAATCCTGGTGAAGAACTCTTGTGAGAACGCCTGGAGGAAGTTCAATCTTCGACTTGAATGCTTTGAATCGATGGAGAAGGTTGAATCCTCGACGTTCTTCCTTCAGGAACTGCTGGATCGACGGATCTTTAGGGCTCTGTGCAGTAGTCTGAAGCAGGGCAGCAGCAACTCTTGTGAAACTTGGAGTAGCTCTAGGGTTTTTGGTTGTGGCTGCTTGTGTTCAAAATTTCCTCCAAAGAGGTGTTTAAATATAGGAGTTCTCACATGGAGAAATGTGAGAGTTGGAAACACCTCCTAGGATAACTTAGAAACTTTTCATAGTTTGAATTATACTCCGTCTGTCGACAGGTCTTGGCCATCTGTCGACAGGCGACAGTAAGTTTGCAACAAACAGAAGTATGGATCTTCAGCTCTGTGAGATCTGTCGACAGTCGAAGACCATCTGTCGACAGATGTCCTCTTTTATGCAAATGACAGAAGTCTGGATGTTCTGGACTATGAGATCTGTCGACAGTCGACTTCCCATCTGTCGACAGATGAAGACTTCCTGAACTATGGGTCTTCTGGCAGATCACACCTGTGAGATCTGTTGACAGGTCTTTTGTGTCTGTCGACAGGTGACCTTGTCTTTTGCTTTTTGTGATCTTTTTCACTTGCTTTGAGAGAGCTTGACTTTGTGCATTTGTACCTACATGATGAAACATGTAAAGTTAAGTATTTTGAATACACAAACAATCAAGTATTGCATTGGGTTCTTTGTCATGTGTCAAGTGTATCAAACCTCAATTGAAGTTATTCATCATCAAAAAACATGTTGTTATAAATGTTAGAATGAAAACCCAACATTCTCCCCCTTTTTGATGATGACAAAATTATTCAATTAATGCATTGAGGTTTCTCCCCCTTTTGACAACATCTAAAAGCATTCATCAGACAAACATAGAACATGGCACTGTGAATTCATTGATATGAAAGAGGCATACACAGTACAAAAAGTTGTTTGATTGAGAGTAAACATGAAAGGGAAAGAAAATACATGACCACAAAGTGAAATAAAAAGACCAGAAGACTCAGACAAGACAAGACAAAAACACTACGTGAAGACCCATTCCTAGACATAAAGCCTATCTAGGCAGCATCATCTGCAGGCAGAGCTGGAGCCTGACGAGTGTCATGCATCTCTGTCTGAAGCCTTGTAATACGGAGCTGGAGCTGGACTTGAGTGTCCGCAAGTGATTCCAGACTCGAATCCACTGTGTCCAATCGAGCATTCAGCTTGTCAAATCCAGTGGATGCTTTTTTATAGAAAGAGGAGGGAAGTTTAAAAGGCAAGCCCCACCAAAAAAGCCCCAAATGGCGTGCCCGTTGGACTTCCCAAACTGGGTCTGCCGCCGGCTGTCGACAGATGCTAGGGGATCTGTCGACAGATCCTTCAGAATTTTTGTCAGTGATTTTCTGATGTGGATTTTTAAGAAAGGAATGGGAGCAATGGTCACATTATACATATATGTAAGGTGTAAGATGGGTAAACACATGTTGTAACCTATCATTGTCATGGACATTAAGGCTCTCCCACTTACCTAAATGGTTCAAACATAATACCCAAGGGATTTAAAGTTAAATCATTAAGGGAACATTTTCCATTCTTTGAGAAAAGACACTGTTACCCTTGGTTGATTAAGGACATTGTAGACCAACACTATCCCAAGTTTATGAGGATCAAATGATGATTGAAATAAATGCCTAAACTTCTGGATAGCCATAGACATTACATACCCTTTAGATTTGAGACACTTTGGAGGCTTCACACTATTTCATTTTTTTTTTTTTGCTTTCAAGAAAAGAATGCAATGGGAAAAGTGATATTCAAGATAACTTCACATATTTTGACATGAGGATAGACATGACAAGTGCCCGTACCCCCAGTTACTCAGTCGAAGTTTCCATTATACCGTTGTATAGAGATAATGAGTTGGCTTTTTGACGCGAGGGCAGACATTTATGATGCTCGTCTCCCTAGTTACTCAGCAAGACACATCATAGCTCTACCTTTATCCCAATTTTTTTAATATTTTTTTCTGAAATAGGTAGCTTTTCTCCATTTTAGCTTAAACTTAAGATCAAGGAAATGTATATGATTATCCTTCAGTTCAAAGCATAAAGTTCAATGACCATAAGATTTTTCAATTGTCTTGAGAATGGTGTGTGCCTACAAGGAAATTATTCAATGGAGTTTAGGTGTTAATCCTCTAAGATAGTTCAATGTTTTCAGAATGATGTAACATAAACCCAAACATGAGTAGTATGTCCAAATCATGGTGGTTTAGGGGATAGCATCAATATCATGTGTATATGATGAAGTTAAACATGTATATCCACCCAATAAACACCTTAGTGAAAGTACATGAACCTGCTCAATAAGTAGGATGTGAAATAGGCATGAATTGCTTGAAGAGTTGTTGGCTGTCGACAGCTAGAGAAGTGCCTGTCGACAGATCACACAGACAGAAGATAGGCCAGTTCGGGCAGAGCAGAACTTGTGAGATCTGTCGATAGATGAGGTGTCGTCTGTTGACAAATTGCACAGACAGAAGAATTAGAGTTTTGTGAGGCCTGATCTGTCGACAGATGGAGTGGGAGCTGTCGACAGATGCCTGTACAAAACTGGTTTAAGGTTAGAATGAAGAGTGAGATGATCGTGACAAGTGAGGGAATTGAAGATACACATGGAATGAGTGATTCTCCTCTCATGAAGGACATCTAACCTAAACTAGCTCCCCCATAGTGTGTGCACACTATTACAACTATTACAACTAGACCAACCATGTGAGCACACCAAGTTTTCAGGAAGACAAATTATTAAGATTTTCAATGTTTCACTGAAGTAGAGAACGGACAAATTGTGAAGAAACTCATCCCTATATAAAGTACATACCCCTTACATGCATGTCAACTATGGAGATGTTATTTATCCTTTTTCCAGAAAACTTCAGACTTCCTATTTCCTTATCAAGTATTTGACATGAATCTGATTCAAAGATAATTTTGTGACCATTATCACACAATTGACTTATGCTGAGCAAATTGTGATGAAGGCCATCAACAAGTAGCACATTATCTATTGAGTTAGAGGCAAACTTACCAACCTTACCTGAGCCGATGATCTGGCCTTTGTTGTTACCTTCGAATATAACCTGACCTCCGTCCTTTTCTACAAGCATACAGAATTTTCCTTTGTCCCCCGTCATGTGCCTCGAGCAGCCGCTATCCAAGTACCATTTGTTTTGATTGTGGGCTGCTAGGCATTCCTGCACATGTGGATTAGACAAGAGGTTTTGGTACCCAAATCACTTTGGGTGCCAAGGTATCATTCATACCAAACAGTAAATGCTTTGGAATCCAAACTTGTTTGAATTTTTGTTTATTTGGGTTATTCCAGCATTGTTTTTAAATGTGCCCAATCTTTTTACAGATTTTGCATGAAGATGGTTTGTTTACAACAGTGGGCTTGATGTTCTTTGGAGCATGCATGGGCATCTTACCTTTCTATTGCCTTGTCAATTTTTCTTTCGAGCTGGTTTTCCTGACCTGTCGACAGCTCTCCTTGGGGCTGTCAACAGATCTTAAAATGTACCCGCATTAGACTTCTTTACCTTGGTTTGGGGTTGCATTCCCTTATCCTTGTTTTTGTTGTTCTTTGAGGGGGTACTCTTACTTGTACTTGGGTTTGTTTCAACAAAGGATGTTATCAAATTCTGACCAATTTTCTTTTGTTTAACTAGTTGAAACCCAAGCCCATATTTTGGAACAAAGACATTTGACCCCAAGATTGCATCAAGGTTTTATTTCCCTTTAACAAACCTTGACAAATCTTCAGATTTCCCTTTTAGATTTTCTTCAGTCTTTTCCAATCTTTCTTTCAGTTTCTCATGCTCACCTTGAAGAGTTTCAAAGGAGTTCATTAAATCAACATTTTCTTTTTGAACCTCTTGGAATTTCAGTTTCAAATTATCCATCTCCTCATGGTGAGCTTCCTCATCAATTTTCATCATTTCAATGTCTTTCATCAATGATGCAACTTGCTCATCATTTTGTGTGTTGTTGGCACGATGGTTAGCTTTCTTTTTGAGTGTCTTGTTTTCAGATTTTAGTTCACAGAATTTTTCAAATAACACAGTATAAGCCTCTTCCCATTCATCAATTGAATAGTTTTCAAAGGAAGAGTTTACCTCATTTGAGTCTTCACTTCTCGCCATGAGACAGTGGACTTCCTCATCTCCGGAGGTATCTTGGCTATTATCATCCTCGTCTTCATCGCTCCAAGTGGCCAACATTGCCTTGGCTTTCTTGAAGGTGAACTTGTCTTTCTTCAGCTTTTTCTTGAGCTCAGGGCACTCTCCTCTCATGTGGCCTTGCTTTTTGCACTCATAACACACAATCTCAGATTTTTTGTTAGCATCAGATTTATTGAAAAATTCTTTCTTTTAGAAAGGTTTAGAGTTACCTGAACCTCTCCTTTTGTATTTCAGGAATTTTTTGAATTGTCTAGTGAGCATGGCCATTTCGTCATTCTCACTCTCACAAGACGATTCAGACTCATTACTTTCCTGAATGACTTCCTTCTTGGAAGCTGAGGAATTTTTCTTGGAAGCCCTCAAGGCAAGTGGCTTCCTAGGATTTTCTTCAGTTTCCTTTCTTTTCATGTTTATTTCATAAGTCATCAGTGAGCCAATGAGTTCATCCAATTTCATTTTTGAAAGGTCTTTGGAATCCTCAATGACAGTGGCTTTGGTGTTCCATGAGGATGGAAGAGACCGAAGAATCTTCCTCACCAAGTCACTCTCCGAGTATTCCTTTTTCAGGCCTTTCAAACCATTAATTATTAACATGAATCTTGCAAACATGTCAGAGATGGTTTTAGTGGTATTCATTTTAAACATCTCATATTCTGAAACCAACATGCTTGCTTTTGTTTCCCTTACCTCAGACGTACCTTCATAAATGAGCTCGAGTTTGTCCCACATCTCCTTTGCCGATGTGCACGTGGAAACTCTCGAGTACTCGTTGGGATGGACCATGCATTGCATCATATTGAGGGCGCTCCAGTTGAGTGTCCCCTTTGCGATTTGATCCTTGGTCCAGGTACTCTCGTCTTCAGGAAGGGTATACTTACCCTTGTGGACAATTTTCCACAATTCGTAGTTCTGTGCTCTCAGGAACACCTGCATGCGATTTTTCTAATAGGGATAATTAGTTCCATCAAAAAATGGTGGCCTAGTCACTGAGTGACCCTCGGAAATGAATCCCTTGCTAGATTCCATTTAACCATGAATCTCCTAACCGTAAGATCAAACAAACAAGACAGTAAATCGGAGAAACTCGACTCTGATACCAATTGAAAGGTTTGCGGAATCCCAATATGGTAATCTAGAAGGGGGGTTGAATAGATTACTACCAATTAAAAGTTTGAAAACAACCCTTTTCAATCACAACAAAGTCTTTTGAATTTTCTGTAGAAACAACGTGAGACTTAGATGTGTTGACGATGTGTAGGTAAGTTAGCAATCTATCTAGTGTGTGAATGCAATGTGCCTATCAAGCATCTAACGTGAAAATCGTTCAAACCACAAGACACGAAGATTTACGTGGTTCAGAGTACACAAATCGTGTATCCTACGTCCACGGCACACACACACACGCAGAGAAAACTACTTATGAGCGAGTTCGGTGACTACAACTCACACACACGTGTTTTCTGATGTGCACCCATGATCAGAACAACACACATACGTGATCTCAAGCACAAGGATCGCTTGAATCACCACAACACACACACGGATGGTAGAAATACGAAAACAGAGAGAGTTCTGAGTGAGAGAATAAATCCTGGTGAAGAACTCTTCTGAGAACGCCTGGAGGAAGTTCAATCTTCGACTTGAATGCTTTGAGTCGATGGAGAAGGTTGAATCCTCGACGTTCTTCCTTCAGGAACTGCTGGATCGACGGATCTTTAGGGCTCTGTGCAGCAGCCTGAAGCAGGACAGCAGCAACTCTTGTGAAACTTGGAGTAGCTCTAGGGTTTTTTATTGTGGCTGCTTGTGTTCGAAATTTCCTCCAAAGAGGTGTTTAAATATAGAAGTTCTCACATGGAGAAACGTGAGAGTTGGAAACACCTCCTAGGATAACTTAGAAACTTTCCGTAGTTTGAATTATACTCCGTCTGTCGACAGGTCTTGGCCATCTGTCGACAGGCGACAGTAAGTTTGCAACAAACAGAAGTATGGATCTTCAGCTCTGTGAGATCCGTCGACAGTCGAAGACCATCTGTTGACAGATGTCCTCTTTTGTGCAAATGACAGAAGTCTGGATGTTCTGGACTGTGAAATCTGTCGACAGTCGACTTCCCATCTGTCGACAGATGAAGATTTCCTGAACTATGGGTCTTCTGGCAGATCACACCTGTGAGATCTGTTGACAGGTCTTTTATGTCTGTCGATAGGTGACCTTGTCTTTTTCTTTTTGTGATCTTTTTCACTTGCTTTGAGAGAGCTTAACTTTGTGCATTTGTACCTACATGATGAAACATGTAAAGTTAAGTATTTTGAATACACAAACAATTAAGTATTGCATTGGGTTCTTTGTCATGTGTCAAGTGTATCAAACCTCAATTGAAGTTATTCATCATCAGAAAACATGTTGTTATAAATGTTAGAATGAAAACCCAACATTCTTTAGCTTCATCTTTGGAAGACCTTCAACTAGGTCATGCTTAATCAATTTCTTGATTACTGAAGTACTTGCATGTCCCAATCTTCTATGCCACAAATCAGATTCTTCACTCTTGGTAGTTGTAAGACATAAATTTACTTCTTTTAGTTCTCCTAATTGTAAGGTGTACAGATTTTTCACTCTTTGAGCTTCAAACATTATTTTTTCATCTTTTTGAATAATGCACTTGTCATTCTGAAATTTCACTAGATGACCCTTATCACATAATTGACTGATGCTAATTAGATTATGCTTCAATCCTTCTACATACATGACATCTTCTATCAAATTCTTTTCTTTTGTTCCCACTATCCCACGACCTAAGACTTTCCCTTTACCATTGTCTCCATAAGTGACTTGACCACTTTCATCTCTAAAGCTTGTGAACAACTTCCTATCACCTGTCATATGCCTTGAGCACCCACTATCTAAGTACCATTTGGATGCTCTCAGGCGACTCTGCAAATAAATTTAAGTTGTAACTTTTGGTACTCAAATTTTCTTGGGTCCTTGGTGGTTAGTCTTAGGAATCCAGCGCAAATGTCTGGTAGTGCATGTGCTGACAGTGTGTCCTAATTGATTACAGTGAGTACAACATAAATCAAAAGCATTTTTCATGTTGTTGAATTTATGTTTTTGTTTATACACATACTAGTTAACCTTCTTAGAATTTTTAATTCCTTTTTATTTTACAAATTGAGGAGTTGGATAAATTTTAGGATGCACAATATCTTCTTCATTTAAAGGAGGTGTGTATCCTACTCCATACTTTTTCTTACCTGTCCTAGAGCCTTTTAATCTAACAAACAAGGATGTTTTACAGATAGATATTTTCTCCATAGTAACTCTTAAGTAGTTATTTTCTTCTTTTAATTTTTCTTCATCCTTAAGTTCTTTTAAGTTTGATTCTATTTCCATGATTTTACTATTTTTATTTTTTAAGTCTTCACACAACAATTCATTTGCTCTTTTAGTTTCACTTAGACTTTGTCCTAACCTTTCTGCTTCATTTTTCAGGAAGGTGTTGGCTTTTTCTTGATTTAGCCAATTTAGTTTAACTATCTTCATTTGTTTAACTATTGTTTTATATTTTTCATACAATTCATTGAATGCATGTTCAAGACTATCTGAATCAGATTCAGAATAAGATGTAAAGGATGTTTCAGAATTTACCTGATCTAGTCCTGCCATGAGGGCTAGATTTGCCTTTTCTTCTTCTTCGGATTCTGAACTTGAAGAGTCTGAACTGGTAGCTTCTTCGTTATCCCATGCTGCTGCCATTGCCTTTTTCTTGTATTTTCTGAACTTCTTTTCTTTACCTTTCTTCTTGTTGGATCTTTCTGCTTGATCCTTCTTCTTCAGCTTAGGACATTCAGACTTGTAATGTCCTGGTTGATTGCACTCGTAGCAGGTTGGTTCCTTCTTCTTGTCCTTCTTGAAGAATCTTTTGGAGCCAAATTTCTTCTTCTTGGCAAGGATCCTTTGTAGTTTCCTTGACAACATGGCTTCATCATCACTATCATCTGATATTTCCTTTGAATCTTCAGAGGAGGAAGAATCTGTAACCTTCAAAGCATTTGGCACTTTCTTTTTCGAAGAATTTTTAGAAAATCTTTCCATATTAATTTCATGAGCCATTAAGGATCCGATTAATTTATCAATGGAAAGTTAAGTTAGATCATGTGCTTCCTCAATGGCAGTGACCTTAGGGGTCCAAACATTTGTTAATGATCTTAGGATTTTTTACTGTTTCTTCATTTGTAAGAACTTTTCCTAGAGAACTCAGTCCTACTATTATGTTTGAAAATCAATTGTAAACCTGAGTTATGTTTTCATTTGGAAGCATTTTGAATTGTTCATATTAAGATACAAGAATGTCTATTCTAGTTTGTTTAACTCTATTAGTTCCTTCATATGTAACTTGCAATTTATCCCACATTTCTTTAGCAGTTCTACAGGCAGATAATCTATTAAATTTTCTTTTAGAGAGGTCACAGCATAGATAATTTTTAGCCTTATAATTTAAAGACGTTCCTTTTATCAATTATGGAAAGAGTAGAAGAGGACTCACCAAGGATTTCAAAATCACCTTGTTCTATTACCTGCCACAGATCAAAATATGTGCCTCTAATGAAGCACTCCATTCGCATCTTTCAATACTGATAATCTTCACCATCAAAGAATGGTGGCCTTGTAACAGACTGGCCTTCATAGTTGTGAGCTTCAGCTGTCATTTCTTCTCAAATCTTTAGATTCTTCTGAGAAGACCTCGCTCTGATACCACTTGTCGGATCGAAATGGTGTTGGGCGGCATGCTGCGAGGCAGGTGCGCGTGCCAGCGTCTCACCCTGGGGAGACCTGAGAATGAGGGTGTGGCGGAGGCCTGGTTGGCAAAGTCATGCCTAGGTCCGGGTGTGGACCTGCCTGCGGGTGTTGCTGAGTTGTCCAACATGGGAACTGTACCCTGTGGTGGGTTATAAGGAAGGATGGTATCCTTACACAATAACTCAAGTTTTGGCGTAATGGCAATGCCTGAGATCCTATATACGTGGTATCAAAGCAGGTCTCTGAACTTTCAAGAAGATTCAACTATCTTAGAGCAAAGATCCATGGCAGCTCAAGGATATGTTGAAGGCCAATCCGTTACCAGACCTCCATTCTTCGACGGAGAAGACTATCAATATTGGAAAATGAGGATGGCATGCTTCATTCGAGGCACAGACTTTGATCTGTGGCAGGTAATAGAGGAAGGTGAGTTTGTCATTGTTCTTGCTGAAGGTACTACCGCTATTACAGCAGCAGATAAGCATAAATTATCCCTAAATTTTAAAGCTAAGAACTATTTATGTTGTGCCTTATCTAAAAAGGAATTTAGTAGAGTTTCTGCATGTAAATCTGCAAAAGAAATATGGGATAAATTGTAGATAACTTATGAAGGAACAGATAAAGTGAAACAAACTAGGATAGATATTCTTGTTTCACAATACGAACAGTTTAAAATGCTTCCAAACGAAAACATTACTACTATATATAATAGATTCTCAAGCATAGTAGTAGGTTTAAATTCTCTTGGTAAAGCTCTTTCCAATGAGGAAACTGTTAGAAAGATTCTTAGGTCTTTAACTGTTTCATGGACACCTAAAGTAACCGCTATTAAAGAAGCCCATGATTTAACCAAATTATCGATTGATAATTTAATAGGTTCTCTCATAGCACATGAAATAAATATGGAGCGTCTGTCTGAAAGCTCATCTAAGAAGAAATGTACTAATGCCCTTAAAGTTGTAGCTACTCCTTCTTCTAGTTCTCAAGATGCAGATTGTGAAGACAATGATGTGGATGAAGTATTGTCCAAGCTTCAGAAGATTCTCAAGAAGAAGAACAAAGGATCAAGAAGGATCCAAAGAAAAGAGAAAAATGAGAAACAACCAGTTTGCTACGAATGCAAAAAAACTTGGACATCTGAGACCAAACTGTCCAAGACTCAAAAAGACTCGTCACACTGAAAAGTCAAAGAAGCAGCACAAGAAGTTTAAAAGGAAAGCCATGGCAGTTGCTTGGGAAAATGATGAGGACTCAAACTCAGAAACATCAAGATCATCAAGCTCAGGATCAGAAGATGAGCAGGTAAATCTAGCCCTCATGGTAGGACTAGATGAGGTACATTCTAACTCATCTTTTGATTCTTGCATAGATTCAGGATCAAAATCTGAAGATTTAGAACAAGTGTTTAATGAACTCTATGATAAACACAAGGTTGTTGTAAAAGAATTGAAAAATATCAAGAACAACCTTACTTGTTTAAAAAACACTAATTCTGATCTTATATCTGAAATGGAGCAACTAGAAAGAGAATTAAAAGATAGTAAAGAAAATAATCATCTTTTGAATGAAGACTTGAAAAGCAAAAATAATGAAAAGTTAGAGTTAGAAGAAAAATTAAAAACTCTAACTGAAGAAAATCTCTACCTAAAAGAATCAGTTAGAAAATTAACAAAAGGAAAAACTTCTTTAGCTCTATGCTTAAAAGGGTCAAAATCTGGAAATAATAAACAAGGGTTTGGATATATACCTCCGGAAAAAGGAAAATAAGTCATAATTCTTGAAAAATATCCATTACCAAAATTTATAAAAGAAACCAAGTTGCCTCAGAAAAAGGCCCCTGTAAAAGAAAAAGTCTTCAAAAATTGTGTTCTAAACAGACATCATAAAAACAATAAGAACAGCAAAACAATTTACATTCATTGCTGCTCTCATTGAAATAAACTAGGACACACTGTAAATACCTGTACAACTAGGCACTTAGTTTGGATTCCCAAAGGTTTCTATCATGCAACTAATCATCAAGGACCCAAAAAGACTTGGATACCTATTTTTGAGTAATTTATTTGCAGGATAGCCTTGAAGCATCAGGATCAAGGATGCTCAAGGCATTGATGACTACAGACTCTTCAACCAACTCATACCTGAAGAGGAAAGTAGTCAATAATTTAATTTTGCTAACATTATTTGCAGGTCTTTTCAGGAGAAGTCTCACATTCGGGGGGAGCACAGACTAAGGGGGAGTTATTCATTTATGTCAATCATTGTTGAACCCCTCAATGGTAAGAATTTCTTTCACAAAGGGGGAGAGAATGCAATGGTAAGAACCTTCCTTTTCGGTTTATGACAAAAAGTGGGAGAGTATGCATGGTATGCATTATCTGTGAATTTTTTTTATTTTCTATGCTTTACGTATTTTTGTCAGAAAATTCTCATAAATTTTGTCATCACCAAAAGGGGGAGATTGTTGAACCACTCTTTAGTACCTTCATATTTTGGAGCTAACAAAATTTATGATGTAACTTAAATTGAACATTTTGTTTCATCTGTGTCGCATCAATCTCATAGCAAAATGCTAAGAATAACATTGATGTAATATTGGAGCACTAACATGATAGAATCGATGTCTAAATCAATATACATCGATTTCAGTTTAAAGTGCCAAATTAATTGCGCTAACGATTTGTTGATCGATTCCTTAAGCGCTACAACAATTCATTTTTAATCACGCTATAACGATTTGTTAAGGCTCATATTGATTTGATAAGTGAGTGCAACGATTTGCCCTCACAACGATTCGATAAGTGGTATCGATAAGTGACCATAACAATTTGCCTTCACATCGACTTCTTTGGTTGCCAGAACGATTTCTTTAGAAGCTATAACAAATCCTTAAGTGGTCACATCGATTTGCTAAGTGAGAACAATGATTTGCCCTCACATCGATTTGCCCTTCATAACGATTCATTAAGGTTCACATCGATTTGGGTCTCGTAACGATTTCTCAAGTGATCACATCGATTTCTTTATTGATCGCAACGATTTGCCCTCACAACGATTCCGTTAGTGACCACATCGATTTCTTTGGAAAAAACAACGATTTGCTGGCTCATAACGATTCGATAAGTAACCACATCGACTCCTTAAGATTTCACATCGATTTCTTCAGTGATCACAATGATTTCTTTAAAGAGAACAACGACTTGTTCTCCACATCGATTTGTTCATAAATGTGCAACGATTTACTTATAAATGAACAACGATTTCATAAGTCATACTCACATCGATTTGCTTTAAAGTGTTTTTGGCGCTTAAATGAAAAGTCAAATATCTTCTGACAGAAAAAGCTGCATGTGTATTTCAGAGTCTTGTTAGAGAAAGATATGACCTTCTATTTTCAGTATGTTAGTAGAAACACAGTGGTACGCACTGTTTATCATAAACAATATTTTATGCTAACACTCTCTTCCATGCTTACAGACCTCGAAGATCACAAGATGGTGATTAAGACAAATGAGCAGAAGATCAGCAACGTCTAGAAGAGCTCCAACGGATCTCTTCAATGGATCTATTCAAAGCCTCGCATATAAAAGATGAAGCAAGGCTAAAGATCAAAAGAGAGCTTTCCTGAAAATCTTTGAAGGAGTGTACATCCAGTGAGGAACCTCAACGCCACATACACTCAAAGAAAGAGAGAAAGAGCCTGAGCCAAGAAGAAGCAAGCAAAAGCGTCTCAAGCATTCAAGCCTTCAAGCTTTCTTTTCTCTCTTCATTCTCCATGTGCTTATTGTAATTCTTGGGGAGAGTTTTTGCTGAGAGTTTTTGAGTAGAGGCCATTCTTGTAGAACTCTCAGCACTGTTCTTTCTTTTATAAGAAAGACATCATGTCCAGTTGTAGGACGGTATACAGTAGTTAACCCAGCTAGGGGTTTGTGTCTAGCAGAACCGCACTGGGGTTTGTACCAGAAGGTTGGCTTCTTTACCTGTAAGAGAAGTGGGCTTCCTTCTTGCCCGGGAAAGAGAAGAAGACCAGCTGGGGTGCTGGGTGTTGTAAGGTCTTTGAGGGGGACTGTACCCTTGGTTAGTGAAATCCCAAGAGGTTGCTTGGGGACTGGACGTAGGACTTCCATGTGGGAAGGGCCGAACCAGGATAAATTTCTTGTGTCCTTTGTGTGATTATTTATTTGCTTCCGCACTGCTGCTCCTTATCACACTAACTAACCAAAGTTTCAAGTGGTATTTTTTCTATGTTTAAATCTCTATTTGCAGAAACTAGAAAAACCTATTCACCCCCCCCCCTCTAGGTGAACTTGTTGCCGTACCAAAAGGGCCAACAAGATCTCAGGCATTGCCGTTATGCCAAAACTCAAGTTGTTGTATAAGGATACCATCCTTCCTTATAACCCACCACAGGGTACAGTCCCCCTGCTGGACAACTCAGCAACACCTGCAGGCAGGTCCACACCCGGACCTAGGCATGACTTGGCCAACCTGGCCTCCGCCACACCCTCATTCACAGGTCGCCCCAGGGTGAGACGCTGGCACGCGCACCTGCCTCGCAGCATGCCGCCCAACAATCTCCCCCCCAGCGACACCCCTGGGAATTGAACTCGCGACCTGCTCTGATACCAGGTATATAGGATCTCAGGCATTGTCGTTACGCCAAAACTCGAGTTGTTGTGTAAGGATACCATCCTTCCTTATAACCCACCACAGGGTACAGTCCCCCTGCTGGACAACTCAGCAACACCCGTAGGCAGGTCCACACCCGGACCTAGGCATGACTTGGCCAACCTGGCCTCCGCCACACCCTCATTCTCAGGTCGACCCAGGGTGAGACGCTGGCACGCGCACCTGCCTCGCAGCATGCCGCCCAACAATCTCCCCCCCCCCAGCGGCACCCCTGGGAATCGAACCTGCGACCTGCTCTGATACCAGGTATATAGGATCTTAGGCATTGCCGTTACGCCAAAACTCGACTTGTTGTGTAAGGATACCATCCTTCCTTATAACCCACCACAGGGTACAGTCCCCCTGCTGGACAACTCAGTAACACCCGCAGGCAGGTCCACACCCGGACCTAGGCATGACTTGGCCAACCTGGCCTCCACCACACCCTCATTCTCAGGTCGCCCCAGGGTGAGACGCTGGCACGTGCACCTGCCTCGCAGCATGCCGCCCAACAAATGGCACTAATGATGTCCTAGAGGGGGGATGAATAGGACTTCTTGTGCTTTTAAAATTTTATCTGAAATTAAACAACACTAAATGAAGTTATTAGAATTTAGTGTAGTGTGTGATTCAAATGTAAGTTGGCGGAAACAATCACACAAATGCACAAAGAATTTTATCCTGGTTCGGCCCTTCCCACATGGAAGTCCTACGTCCAATTCTCAAGCTAACCACTTGAGATTTCACTAACTGCCAAGAGAACTTGGCCTTCTCTCACCCTTGAGAAGAATTACAAGCCCACTTGCTCCCAAGCAAGTCTTCCCTTACCAGGGGTACAAAGACTACCTTCAACAAAGTCTTCCCTACACAAAAGGGGTACAACAGGAACAAACCTCCTACAAGGTTGCACAATTGAGATTGTAAAACACTGTGTGTTTGCCTTAACAATAGGCAAACAGACCCAAATTCAGAAAGGAGAAAAACCAATTAGAATTACAACTGTAATCCTTTCTGAATGAGGAAGGGTGGACAGAAAGAATTTGCAATTACAAATGCCACCCAACAACAAGACTTCTATGAAGAGGAGAGCTTGGAGGATTTTATGAATGAGGAAGCTCTCAGTCTTGCAGCTCAGGAGAAGGCTTGTAGATGATCTTGCTAGCAGAAGGCAAAAGAGAGTTGAGAAAGATGCTAGCTAGTTTCACACTCTTATAGGGTGTTTGGTTGCAATTTTTTCCTACTTTTTTCTCTAAAATTTAAAAAAGAGAGAAGAAAGACATGTTTGGTAAGTAGTTTTTTTTTTAGAAGAATTTTTACCCTATGTAAATCTCTCTAAAAAAAAAAACAAGTCCCAACCTATTTTTATTTTAAAACCACACTGGCTATCTCTCAAAATCTTCCCCCTCCCCCGCCCCGGCGGCTCCCCCCCCCCCCCCCGGCCAGCCCCCTCCCCCCACCCGGCGACCCCCCAGCCCCGTCGACGCCCTCCCCGCCCCACCCCTGCGCGCCCTCCTCCTCCCCCTTCCCCTCCCACCTGCCAGCGCCCTCCCTGCGCGCCCTCCATCTCCCCCTCCCCCCACCCCTGCCAGCGCCCCCTGCGTGCCCTCCTCCTCCCCCCTCCCCTCCCACCCGCCGACGCCCTCCCCGGCCCCCCCTGCGTGCCCTCCACCTCCCCCTCCCCCCACCCCCTCCGGCACGCCCTCCCCCTACGCGCCCTCCCCTTCCCCCCGCCGGCACCCTCCCTGTGCGCCCTCCACCTCCCCCTCTCCCTCCCCCTCCCCCCACCCCCCCAACGCCCCATGCGTGCCCTCCTCCTCCCCCTCCCCTCCCACCTGCCGACGCCCTCCCCTGGCCCCCCTGCACACCCTCCCCCCACCCCCGCCAGTGCCCTCCCCGCCCCCCCCCCCCCCCCCCCGTGCGCCCTCTCTCTGTGCGCCCTCCCCTCCCCCCACCGGCGCCCTCCCTACGCGCCCTCCACCTCCCTTTCCCCCCACCCCCGCCGGCACCCTCCCCAGTGCCCCCTGCGCACCCTCCTCCTCCCCCCTCCCCTCCCACCCGCCGGCGCCCTCCCCACCCTCCCTGCGCACCCTCCACCTCCCCCTCCCCCTCCCCCCAAGAAGCAGCAGGCAGCCCCGCCAGTAGAGTGGACATGGGAGCCCGAGGGACATTGGAGAAGAAGAAGAAGAGCGGACGACCACTGCGCTCGCCAAACACATAAAACTACTTTTTTATAATTTTAAAATTTTGGTAGAAAACAGAGACATCATTAACTTTTAGATAGAAAGAGTATTTTAAAAAAAGTTACTTCCAAACACCCTATTAAGTGTTGTGTTGTTTCTTTCAAACTTCGGCTTCTATATAAGCTTCAGAAGAATGTATCCATTTGAAAGTGTTCGTTTGAGATCTGGCCGTTTGAGGAGAGACTTTTTATCCTTTGGATGTTGGTTGAGGTTGTTATCCATAAGTCCTTCTGTCTTTTTTAGCTTTCCAATGGCTTCAGACAAGGCTTGTAGTTTCACAACTGAGAGGTCAACTTCTAAATAAATGTTCTGTGAAAGCTCCATGCTGAAAACATGCCTAATAAATATTCTACAATGAAGACAAGACACAAAGAGAGGATACCTCCATACTTTCTGAGGTAGGTGAGTAAGAAGAAATATATAAAGTATGGAAACCTCGGACATACAAGCTTTCAGACCAATAAAAATGAACAGACAGTTTCACCAAAAAGTAAGGTGTGGTTCTGACAGTGGTAGGTGAACCTCTGTCAGATACCCATGCGTCTGAAATCAATAAATGCAGGATATCTTCAGAAAGGAGACGAAAATCTGGCCTTCTGTCATGAAGCAAGAGACCAATTTGTTTAAAAGTTTCAGATATAAACATAAACAAATTTAGAAGATTATTTTGAATATAATATGTCTCATCTTGTCAGAATAATTAATTAATGATAATCTGATGGACTATTAATATTTAAGAAACATATAGGAGTAATGAGTTCTGACAAGGGTTACATTTACATAGATGAATCATGAAGATAAATAAAACAATATACTATCTGTACAGAAAAGTACAAGTATACAAACTGTCAGAGAAGTCGGATTCAGAAGAAGGTGTACTTCGACTTTAGAAGTCGGAGTCAGAATCATGAAGACATTTGATTTTTAAAAGTTGCAATAAGACAGTAAGATTCGACTTTAAGAAGTCGGATAGATGAGTATTAGAAGAACATACTTCGATTTTAAGTAGTCGGAGATAATCATTCGACTTCCATAGACTTGGACAAAAATAATACAGATACTTCGACTTTTGGGAGTCGGAGAGTGGTATTCGACTTCAGAGAGTTGGAGTCCAAAACACAAGACTCAGAGCACTTTGACTTTATAGAGTCGGAGTCAACAGTCGGATTTAGTATGATACATATAGAGTAGTTTGTGGACTTAGAAAAAATTTTAAGAAAACTTGCAAACTGTAAAGTCGGAGACTATATTCGAAGTTAGTGTGATACATAGAGTAGTCTGTGGACTTAGAAATTTTTCAAGATGAAGTTGTCCAAAATATTTTCTATGGTATATGTATTAGTGTATTTAATTTGTAAAGAGTTTTTTAAAAGGTTTTGTCATAGCAAAATCACAAAGTTATAATCATTTTAAATGATTTTCTTAAGGGTAGTTGCTCAACACTTTCACGAGCTCAGAAGCAACTCACTGGTACACACCCCAGTAGGTCTTCCCTTCAAACAAGGGGAACACTGGTACAGACCCCAGATGGTCACCACCAGGCGCAAGCTAGTCTTCCCCTTTAATCAAGGGGAATGCTTGCACAACAAGCCTTCTCTTCCAACTGAAGAGAAACACTTCTAAACACAAAAGTAAGGACATAAAGCCCCTAGATCAAGCTCAAGATACACAATGAAATACTTGATCTGAGACTGAGCCTAAGAAAGAAAGAGTTTACAGTAAAAGACTCTTCTTAGGCTAAACCCTCAGTTCTCTCTCTCTCTCTCAAATACACAGAGACACACAGAGAGAGAATGAGGAAGAAGGAAGATGGCTTGAATGCTTCAGCTTGAATGGGCTCGAACTCTCTTCCTTTCTTGCTTGAGTGTGTATGGAGTTGGATGCTCACTGAATGTACACTCCTTGAATGATCTTTAGGTTTGCTCTACTGTTCCTTTTTTTCCTCTTGCTTCTTCTTTTTATGGAGCAGCTTGAACAGATCCGTTGACAGATGGTCGTTGGAATTTCTTAGCTCTCTTCTTCTTCTTCTTACGTTCCTTTGAATCTAACGGCTGTCTTCTTGAGTCTACTTGCTATTTGGAATGGAGGAAGATGTTTCAGTTGGTGCGCAATTCCAAGGATGCTAGCAGCATGTCCAAGATGTTGACTGTGTGTAGAGGTGGACCTGTAGACATTAAATGCAAGGCAGATGATCAGACTCGTGAAGTCTTTTGTCAAGTGGCTCATACCTCTTTTTGCCTTCTGTCTGTATTTTCTACAGATAGCTAGAAATAGAAGGTTAGATGCTTTTCTTTTGTTGCTAGAAGGAGGAATTCTCTTTTGCCTTCTGTCCATGTTTTCCTACTGACAGCCTATTGTAAGAGCTTTTCATCTGTCAGAGAAATGACAATATAAGAGATAGAAAGTCATTTGAATTTTAAATGGGCGCCAAAGGTATTTTGAAACACAATCGGTGTAAGTCATAATAGCAATCGATATGAGATTAAGTTTATAACCTCAATCGGTAGAAATAGAGAGGCAACCAATATGAAACAACTGTAATTGATGCATGAAGGCAATCGATGTCCAAAGACAATCAATGTTTAAAGGTAATCGATGTCTAAAGACAGTCGATGTCTAAAGGCAATCGATGTCTAAGGGTAATCGATGTCTATAAAAGTAATTGATGTTTTAAAGACAATCCATGAAGACAACGATGGTTGAAGACAAAGTAATCGATGTGAAATTATAATCAATGTTCATGTAGTCGATGTTTATGCAATCGATGTTTAAGTCCAATTGATGTAATCGATGTGACATTAAAACAGTAATCGATGTGCCACTTCGACTATTCAGAAATCGGAGTTGGACTGGTTACTTCGATTTCTTGAGAGACGGAGTAAGAACTACTTCGACTTTTCAGGAGTCGGAGTAGGACATTCATACAAAGATTTTGAATATGAAAAATATAATAATTCTGTTAAAAATGATATTTAATATATTAATAATATTTATGATAATCATAAGTTTTGTTATCACCAAAATAAAAGAATATAATAAAAGAGTGGTTCAAAAGTTTACTACTAAGTAGATTTACCCTCCTTACATATATATATTGTCAGTGAATTTGGGAACCAAATAAGTGGAGGAGAGTGTAGCACCCAAAAATTTTAAAAATTTTAAAATTAGAGATAAATCAAAATATAATAATTAAATAATATTAACCAAGTTAAATGCAAAATTGCTATCACATGTACAAAAATAAGTCTAAAAAATCAAATTGAAATTTGTGTGGACTCCAAACATCATTTCCCAAATTCTCATCAATAAATTTGGGCCAAGGAAGATCTCTCGGGCCGCAAATAAATTCACATAGGAAAATTCCCCTGAAATTCACCCAATACTCTATCAATGGGCCACCAACCCAATACTCTATTAATGGGCCACCAAATGAGCCCGAATTGTGGATACAGCCTGGAAAGACATTTCCCAATGTGACTCCACCTCTAATTAGAGAAGAAATCTCCAAAACATAGAAGAGAATTCCCTAAACTCATAACCCTAGTTTCCTAATTCCATTAGTATTGCAAACATACATACCCCTATAAATTGAGTCTCCTGTCTTCCATGGGATGACCCTAGGGTTTGCTAGGGATGTCATTGGAGGTCTTGGAGGTGAGCATCTCTATGGAGGAGGCTTCTTCAACCTTCTTCTTCCTCGTTTTCTCTCAAGTTCGTGCTAAATCATGCTATCTTTTGGAAGCATTAATAGGTAAGAGATCTTGGCTTGAATCCATCCAAATTATATACCAACACATTCCTCATTGATTCCAGGTTGTTTTTTTGGTATTTTGCTCAATTTTCATATAGTGGTTCGTGAGGATTTGGCGTAGTTTGCACTAACAACAAATCTAGGGTTCTATTGGAACAATCTTTGTTCTTCACCCAAATGTAGGTGGTCTCTCGGCCAAACCCTAATTAAACATGTCCATGCATGTTTCATCATGTTTATATCATGAGAGAATCATTTTCCCCATTTTATTTTATGTGATTTCATGGTATTTTGGTTTTATCATCATGGTATCTGTACATCTCTAATCAACCCCTCATCTGTCTTGAGAATCTTAACTCTCTTGATGCGGTAGATTTTAAGTCCATATCCTTTTATTGTACCTTCTAATTTTAGTCTACTTTTAAACAAGACAAAAATCCCTAATTTTGATGGTCCGTGTAAAGAGTATTGCACATAACAACTTGACTGTGTCAATTTTTCCTTGCATGTCCCACAGTGCAAGGTTACCATGTTAAACATAATTGGTTTTCTGATTCCCCATGTCTGTAGGTTGATACTTAAGTCTAGTAAACAACAAAAATGGTTTCCATAAATTTCATGCACCCGACAGAGAGAATTGAACTCCCAAAGCCCCCTATGTCGAAACTCTAGCCGAGACAGAGTCGGATTTGAGCAAAATAGGCAACCAAATAGCCAAAACAAAGTCACGACATGGTGGCGACAAGATCATTGTCACCTTCTCACTGGGGTCACGACACCCCAGTGGTCGCCTTTAGAAGGCGACCACCAGAGAATCGCGATCTAGCCCAGACAGCTTGATCCCCCTATTTTCAAGGTTCCACACGTGTGTTTGAGTTCCAGTGTTTCCATCAAGGGTATTTTCTGGTATTTTCATGCATTAATCAACACACTAAAAAGTTTAATTATTTTAACATGATTCTAATTGATCTTAATGACTTGATCATATTCTCAACTTGCCGATTATTCTCTCTCTTGCCTTGTTATCAAGCTTGCTAAAATAGCGAATTACAACTTGCTAAAACTTGTGCATGCATGGATTTGTTTCCTATTTGAACTTTTGTTTACTTCTATTTTACTTTCCTATCTCGAAATTTCCATGTTTATTTTGGATCAAAATTGAATTCCAAAGACACTCACACATGTACTCGAGAGTTACATGAGACGTGACATGTGTTACACACTTGCACATATAGGCAGCCCCTTCTTGGCTTAGATGAACTCTCTGTCAGATATTTCTTCTACCGTACTAGGGATTCCTTTTCCAAGGCCTCCTTAAGTCTCCACTGACCGTGGATTCTCATATAGCCGACGAGCAGGTTGTACTATAAAGTTCTCCGAAGATAGTTTGCACTTCCTTCTCTTCTCTTGTCTTTCTCGACGAGCCATGCGCTTTACATATGAAACCAAGTTACTAAAGATGGAAATAATGTTAACATGTTATTACGCTGCCAAAATGATATCTTGACTATTGACCCGATAATCCTAAATTGTCCTTTAACTCGCAATTGTCATTAAACTATCCATACTTGTTACTATCTCGATATCTTGATATCTTGTGAACCCTATTAATGGTCATGCTTGATTGTGGTTATCTGCATTTAATATCTTGAGATGTTGGACCGGGTACGGAGAGTGTCTAGGGACTCTAATCTAGTCTTCACGGCAGAAAGCCGAAAGTATATTGTTAAGGTATAATGATTACTAACGTTGTTTTGCTCTAGGAGTACTTGCTTGTGTAAATGTTAGATACAAACTACATTACATGTGTTCATAATATGCAATCATGGAAGCATAGATCTTTAATGCATGTTAATGTCTTGTGACTAACTATCTTGCTGGTGAAAGGACTTGCTCATAAATGCTGCTTGTTTTCTTAATATGGCCAAATCATGCTACTGCTCTTGATTCTTGCTAATGAAAATCGACATATATGCTAGATCAACTGCTATTATAAATATCTTGCTTGATCTTGGAATACTTACTAGATCATCACCATCATCCTAATTATATCATGCTATCTTACGTATCCTACTAGACACTTTTTTATACTAGTTTTAAATTGCATACCACGGCTCAAGATATCCAGTTTTAAATGTTAATCACTTATATCTTACTTAGAAGATGTAAATTTTACTGGGTGAGTGTCGTTATACTTTACTTTCTATAACATTTTTAGGAAAACAAGAAATAGATGAAGAAGAGGAGCAAGTTTATACTAGGGATGACCAAGAGTAACGAGTGTGCTAACAACCATAATGTTATAGTGTCTTAGTTTAATAGTTTGAATTGAGCTTGGTAGAATATATAGTAGGTTCGAGGAGTGGAATTATGTACCTTTCTATTTTCTTGAGTCAGATAGTGTCATATTGTTATCCTATGTATCCAATGTAATAGAATTTGATCCTTGCAATAAAAATCGAAGTTTTCTTTAATGGAAACTCTTTTTAGGGCATATATATTAACCAGTATCAGTTTTGAGGTGTTCCACTTCATGTGTTACGTCCCGAGATTTACGCAACAGCAGGAACATTACGTCCCGAGATTTACGCAGCAGCAGGAACAGACAGAACACTTGGCAGTCAGCTTTTCACTTGATCAACTGTGATTTTCCTCTCTTGAGAGCGTAAAGGGATGTCCGTGGAATTCGGGCAGAACTACACGCCGGAAGCGTCCTACTTTGCATTATTGATTCCAGAGGTTTATTCTTTGCAGTGAACATGAGAACGTGCTGTGACGGCGCATTCCTATTCAAGACACAGGAGCGCATGAGGTAACTTGCACCTTCCTACCTCGATCCTACCCTTGTAGGACTTGGGTATGACCAGACTCTTATCTCTATGGCTATTATAATTGAATACAGGATCAGGATGGCTACAAATATTGTATGACAAGGATATGTTGAGATATAATCCAACTTAAGTTTTTTTAGATAAGATGGTCGTGATTTGAGTCAAACAGATGACAGACGATACATTGGTGCAATAAAAACTTTTCACTCTTTGAAATTCAAAAGCAATTGATACAAAAAAGTATGACGACAAAGCAAAGAGACATGTATCAAGTTGCAAGCTCATGAGCCACGAAGCTAATAATGCCATGATTAACGAAACCTAGATTATCAACATAGTCCTATGGTGTGGTAACGCATTCTCTACCCACCACGGGGTCCACCGTCTCTGAGCGCCAATATAGTTGCCGTGCAATGCATAGAGATTCATACACAAGCCATGAAACTAGAAGCAAACACGGGAAAAGCATTACTACAAAGTATTATCACACGTGTTACAGAGATATCTTAGATAGATTACACAGTAAATGAACACCACCTAGCTGCACCTATATTATAGAATGTACTCTGTGATCTATGCTCCCATCGAAGCAGACAACCTAAATATGGAGGTGTGGCTCATCGTGACAGCATGCTAACCCCTTTCAGATGGAGAATGCATACCAACTAGCCCTGTCAATGGATCCACAAGATCCGAAACCCGATCCGGATCCGAAATAAAAACCAGATTCGGATCAAATATTTGAACCCAAAATGACAGAATCGCAGCGCATTCGGGGCGAGACTTTCTGATCCGAAATCTCTTTTTTCGATTTCCCACTTCGGGGCGCCGAAACCCGAAGAGAAAAGGGACTCCTTCCCAAATCCCCCCCATCTCCCTTCGTTCTAGGGTTTCGGCCATCTCCCATCGGCCATCTCCACCTCCGCAGGGCCGCAACGGCGATCCGTCCCCTCTGTGGGATTCATCTTCACCACCAGCACCTCCACCTGCACCAGCTTCCTGCTGCAACCCCGTCGTTGACGTCATTAGGGACGGGGGGACAAAGATCAACGCCAGGTTCATCGTCGCCGGTGGGGTGTAGTTCGTGGGCGGCCTAGTCGACATCGAGGACCAGTTGACCGTCGAGATCTACGACCGGGCTGCAGGGAGATCTCTGTTCTCCCACTACTCTTCGTGCGGGCGACCATACACTGGGCGAGGCGGCAGAGGAACCGAATACCTGCTCCCCAAGGTCTGATTTCTACCCTCTTTCGCCATCCACATTTCAGCAGGAAGTAGAATATCCTCAAGGTTTTCTTCATTTCTTCTCTCACTTTGGCCGGCACACAGGATTGCAATATGCTGCTGCCTGCGCATGTTAGGGTTCGCCCGTCATGCAAGCTTGGGATGTGCCGGGGGTTCGGGCTGGGTTGCGCATGACGGCTGCCCTGGAGCGAAGATGCTGCAGCTGCCTTGTGATGCTGTTGGTGTGTAAACTGAGCTGTTTTTTGAACGGTCTCAGAGGTGGACCTTGGGGGCGCATTGGGGATTCCTACTGGGAGTTGGGTTCGAGCTGCTTTGTCGTGAGGTTTGTGTGGATTTGAGGGATATGGTTGATGTCTGTGGGCTGGAATCCTCTTTCCTAGCGGATGTTTCTGGTTGTTTATTTATCTATTTTGTGTCGAACCATCAAAAGTTTTAACTTTTTCTTTACTTTTTGCTTCTTTGAAAGTTGTTTCTGTCTCGTATGCTTCTGCAAGTTCCTATATGTTTTGATGATTTGGAAAGAAGAACTACTGCAAAGTGGGGTTCCTCTTAGAAGGGGCACATCTCTGTTATCTGTTCTATGTTCTCATTGCTTCTGGTTTCCAATTTTTAAGCTTTTGGTTGCGCATCTACTAGTACAAAATTGATGTTTTTTTCAGGCATTTCTCCCCCCGAGGCTCTGATTTCAGAATGAGATGTCAAGAAAATTGATATATCCTTCTTTTTGGTTTGAGCTTCAGATCCTGTCCTCTTTTTCTGCACAATACTGATGTAAATCATATCACCATGCTTACTCTAACAGATCCTTATTCCTCCTCAAATCATGTCTTATTGCCTAAATGCTCATTTCACTGCTGCAATTTTCTAGTTTTTTTTCTCTATTTACTCTGATTTTGATGTTATCTCACTTTCATGATAAAACTCCAACTTCTAAGTATTTTGAAGGATGTTGAGTAATTTCTTTTTTAAATTCTATCTTCTTCAGCACTAAGGAGTTATCAAAGTTGGATGGGAAGTGTAAGCTAGACTAATCTCTCCTTCAAAACAAGGTACGTAGTCTTTAAGAGCATACAAGATATGCCCATTTTAATATGTAGACTATTCTACACATGTTTTTCTGACCTTCTGCAGAAGCTATTTGATATTTTTCCATTGAAATTATTGGAGTCACTTTGAAGAGGATGGCCGTGTTGTGTTAATTTTATCATAGACTGTGATGTTGCTGCTTTCAGTTGGTCCCTAAAATGTAAAAACAAGAATACCGTTATATCTTGTTCTTATCTGCCAATTTTTCAACTTATTTAGAAGATGGAAGATGCTTTTTTTGGTAAGTCAATTTTTTTAAATTATTCATTCATCTCTTACAGGCACATCAGGAGATAGAATAGCTAATACCTAGTGAAAGCCACCAAAGAGAACCTGTGTAGAAGAACAGAGCCATTTTTTGCAGGATGCTCACCATTACTTGTCTCATTTTGTATCCAGAATTGGTGCAAATTGACACAAATTTTCTTATGGCAATAGCTTTGTATTATTACATGGTTGAGTTTAATGTATACATTTGGTTTTATCGTTGGAATGGATGTTGGGCTAGTTGCTATGTATGTTTAGCCAGATTTGGGTGATTTTTTTATTTTTCCAGATTTTATGAATGTTCTTGCTATAACTCAGCACAGATTTAGGTGATTTATATATTTTTTCAGATTTTTTATGTATGTTTAACTAGATTTTGTGATGTTCTTTTAAGTTGTTATAACCCAGCATAGATTTAGGTGATTTTGTATTTTTTAGATTTTTTGTGTTTAACTAGATTTTATGAATGTTCTTTCTGTGATCAACACAAATTTGTTTTTTTTTCAGATTTTTCAACATTTTTATGTATGTTTAATCAGAATTTATTTTGTATGTTCTTGCTAATAACCAGTGGTCCAGCGCAGTTTGAGTATTTTTTTATTTTTCCAGATTTTATGAATGTTCTTGCTATAACTCAACATAGATTTAGGTGATTTATTTATTTTTTCAGATTTTTTATGTATGTTTAACTAAATTTTGTGATGTTCTTGCAAGTTGTTATAACCCAGCTTAGATTTGGGTGATTTTGTATTTTTTCAGAATTTTCAGATTTTTTATGTAGTTAACTAGATTTTATAAATGTTCTTACTGTGATCAGCACAGATTTTTTTTTTCAGATTTTTAAACAATTTTATGTATGTTTAATCCGAATTTTTTTGTATGTTCTTGCTAATAACCAGTGGTCCAGCGCAGTTTGAGTATATTTTTTAAATTTTTCAGATTTTTACAATATTTTAAACAAAGTATAAAGTATGTAATATTTTTAAAGAAATTTTTAGGATTTTTATTATATATTTTTGGAAATTTCAGATCCAGATCTAGATTGGGATCCAAAATTAGGGTCTAGATTCAGATCCGAATTCAAAAAGTTGTGTTCAATGTACCTGATTTTTTTATTATATTTTTAGTTTTTTTTATCACAAATAGGATCCGGATTCAGATCCGGATCCGAAAATATAATTTCGGATCCTGATCCAAATAAGATCCGAAATGTTGATTAGATCCGGATCCGGGTCGGATCCGAATCTGCTGGTTTCGGATCCGAATTCGGATCACAGTGGATCCGACCCGGATCCGGTGCTTTGACAGCCCTAATACCAACAGCATACGGCATTCAGATTCCAGAGTTGGTATTAGGCAGTAGTACAGGCTCCAAAGCAACACCCATGAAAAGGAGCTTCTAGTACATCACATAAGAGGTTGTACTTCATATGGTGAACAAATTAGGTTTCAGTTTCGAACTGGACAACACCTGATCCCAAAAGCTTGGCTAAGATGGTCTTGTTGAGCGCTTTGTTCTGGTTACGAATGGCAAATGCATGGCTGAAAGTAAAGGGGAGTCAAGCTCAAGTTGCTTATCATCTGCTCCAAGTCGTCACAATAAATGATGGTGACAGATGATTCCAACATATGATTACCTGCTCTTCCTGATAATTATACCCAGGGATCACGTAAACAGTGCACAGCGTCACAAGTAGACAGTTGGTTAAGCATCTCAAGGCACCAGCGCACAACACTACAGGTGGATGGTTAACCATCAGAATCACTGAGAACACTAAGCTCTTCCATTTCATCCACATCATCTATGGTACCAATATCAGCATCAGCGTCCAAAGCTACCTCCCCTTTATCTGTAATTCATGAAGGCAATTTCAAAAGTTATGGAACAGTACAAGTTTCAGAAAAGGAAAGAAAGAGAGTCCATACCAAGGGTGGGTGTACCATATATACTGGAACCATTTACTCAAATGTTCTTGTGTCTCTGAATGCATATGAATGTTATTTTGAATATTTTCAGGAAAAAAAAATACCAAAAAACCATAACATCTGATGTTTTCAAAACCCGCATGTACATTTTTGACATCGGGATACATGAATCTGTGTCAGTTCTCCATTTTCCGCTCAGATTGGACTAGGTAACTAAGTGGCCAATGGTAGAACCAAAAGTGGCTGTACTATCATATATAAACAGAGTCAACATACCAAAATCATTTACCTAAGCATACTGGTGTTTGGTCAAGAGTTATTGTACGCATAAGAATATTATTTTGAACATTTTCAGAAAGGGAGTACAAGGAATCTTTGCCAGGACAATGAGTGACATCTGATGCTTGCCAAACCGACATGTACATTTTGACATTGCAATACATGAATGCGTCTCAGTTCTCCAGTTTCAACACAGATCAGACTGGGCAACTAAGTGGCCATCTGAGGCAGATACCAAATCATTCTAAATGACTAGTCAATGGTTTCCTGAGCTTACTGCCTTGTTGCAATGCTTCATCGTTCAACGGCTTCCTTGTGCTTCCATGCAGTGGTGCAATTAAATTGGTACAGAGGCAATCAAGTAGGAGTTGACATGCCCATCAAGAAGTCAACGGATACTGATGCGAATTGAGTAAGGAAACATGTATGTTTACAGATTTCTTCATCAAATTAACTATTATCAGATAACCAATTTATGTGCTTACGTGCCATCTTGCTTACGTGTTTGCAACGTATCATATGTGCATCTTACCGAGGGCCATAACTGCCACTTGGCATGGTCAGGAGACCTTGTCCTGCGCTCCATTTTCTGAACGGGAATTTTCACATGCTATCTGTCCATCACCATGTCCCTGTTTTATGAAGGATGACAGTGAAACAAAGGAAAGGTCACCTTCTCTTGCCCAGAAGAGAACTTGAAGCCTTTTACCTTACACTACTTTCCTTTTCTTCCCCACTTTATGACCCTAGCTAGATTTTGAAAGAATCATTTGAGCATCTTTCTACCAGCCACATGGACTGATGACATGTGGAGATGGAAAAGAATTTGGTACTTCTTGAAGCCACGATGGAGCTAGATTGCGGGGAGGAGTCTTCAACAGCTGAACCTGCATTTCAAAGCTTGGAAGAGATCAAAGGCTTCGAGGTTTCATTTTGAGTCCAAAGGGACCAAAATACAAAGTGGGAACAAAAATTCAACCCCAGATCCAAATTTTATCTTCTCTTGCATGTTGGTATAGCATGTCATGATTCAAGAATGTAGTGTGTGTTCTGATATCAGGGTGTCAAGTAGGGAAGGAGCCCATGTATATGATACATTTAAACATGATATTGAAGTATCCATATCTTTCTTTTTTAGGCATATAACTCATATGCTACATGCAAAGGTCAGGGTAGGTAGGTCTCAAAAGAGAAACAGCTGCATGTGGATTATGTGTCCTTTGTAGAAAGTAAGGACAGAATGCTAATATTCATTTTGGATCATGTTTACATTGCCAAACCACTTTCACGCATCTAGGCCATGCTTAGCATAGCTTTCAATTGGAAGCACTTTTGGGCTTCTAGAAACTTTGACCCAATTATTTTAGGGAAAGAATGGTTGACTTGGGAAGCCACTAATGCAGTCTTGGGGCCATTTTTGACTACCAACCAAAGCTCAATTTGTAGCTTGGACTAAAAAGAGTTTTCAGGAAAGTCCGACTTTCATAACCACCTAAAACTTATAACCATGGTTCAAAAACTCGGCCGGATCGGTATCGGATCGGCCGAGTCGGCTCGGTTTTGGCCCTCCCGATCCGAGCCGGGGTAACCCAGCCGGTCCCTGCACGAGGATCGGCCCGAGCCGGGCCGATCCGGTTCAAACTTGTCATGGGCTGAGTTCACTCCGATTTCAGGCCTTATTTACCTGAACATCATTTAAGTAAATGTTATTATTTGTAGTTTCATTTACTTAAGATATTACATGTAAATAAGAAAGTACCCCCCATTTGAATCTAATAAAAATATCAAAAAAATCATATCTCTTACCAATAAAAAGTCAACTCTCCTATCGAAGAAGAAAATCGCGATTTCGGTGATTTTAACGAAATGTTAACTTTCTAATCTCTCATAATTTGGTCTATCTAAAAATTTGATAATTCAAATAAACCATATGGAACACTAAAAATCCAAAGTCCGATAAAAAAAGTCAAACGTGCATATGACTTCTCCAAGGGAGCCACTCTCCTACTGACAACACTTAGTCTGCTTGAGACCTCTCAGGATTTGGTCAAACCTAAACTATCATCACCTAAACTCATGAGATTTTTCACTTTTTAATTGAAAAGAAACTAGAAAGTGACAATTTTCATGACTTTGAGTGATGATAGTTTAAGTTTGACCAAATCTTGAGAGGTCACAAACAGACAGTGCTGTCAGTAGGAGAGTGGATCCCTTGGAGAAGTCATATGCACGTTTGACTTTTTTTACCGGACTTTAGATTTTTAGTGTTCCATATGGTTTATTTGAATTATCAAATTTTTAGATAGACCAAATTATGAGAGATTAGAAAGTTAGCATTTCGCTAAAATCACTGAAATCGCGATTTTCTTCTTCGATGGGAGAGTTGACTTTTTATTGATAAGGGATATGATTTTTTTGATATTTTTATTAGATTCAAATGGGGGGTACTTCATTATTTACATGTAATATCTTAAGTAAATGAAACTACAAATAATAACATTTACTTAAATGATGTTCAAGTAAATAAGACATACACTTGTATAAGGGGTCGATCCAGCCACCCCTGGCTCAGCCCGGATCGGCCGATCCCGGATCGGCCGATCCTGGATCGGGATCGGCCAATCGGATCGGTTTTTGGCCAGCCGAACCGATCCCGATCCCCGGGTTCTTGAACCTTGCTTATAACTGCGTCCAATTTATGATTCTTATGTTAAAAGTGGAAGCCAACTGTGTCTTCCAATTAAAAGTTCTGCCAAACATGCCCTTAATCCATGTTAAATGCCCTATATTGCTCAAAATCCATGAGTTTTGGTGAAGAATCCATACAGATATGAACAGTCCTTTCGGTCAGTTGTGCTGTGTGCACTGAAAATCATGAAACCATAAACTGCTTTACCAAAAACGTCCATTGGTTGTCTAAGTCATTACATGACCGCAACCAGGGAAATACAGTCAAAAATGTAGAAGTGGCCAGAACTTCCTTGATAGTATAAGCAGAAGCCAAGAAACTGAGCCCAGGGCCCCAGGTGACTCACCCTGATTGTGTCAAGCGTGATAAGAATGGATACCGGAACACAATGGTCTGCTAGCAAAGGCTGAGGAAAGTTTAATACCCAGTCTACACTACCCATACAGCGACGGCAAAGTTGGCATACAGAATGCAAAGGGATGAAGACTGGAGGCACAACTCGTTCCTGGGCACACTCAGCCAAGGGGAAGGGAAATTGCAAGCAACAGGGAATAACACTAGAGGTGTGCATTTTTAGGTTCAAACAGAAGAATCAAAGAGAGCCAACACATTTGATTTGGTTTGTTCATGTCACAATCCCATGCAGATCAATTCAGTTTTATCCCCTCTTGAGACCAACCAATTATATTAAAATATAATTTAAATTATGTTCAAATTAATATCCCCTAAAAACATATAGATCAGATCCAATGGGATTCACAAACATCAATGGGCCAAGCTGTAAATGTGGTTTTATTTATGTTATCTATTATTTATAAAAAGTAGTAAGAGATTTTGGACTCTGATATGGAACTGATGTCTCATGCCCTCATGCACCCACAAAGAGGCAAGTGCTGCGAGTAAGATCCCCAAGTTTTTGCCACTTCGCAGTGAGAACTAGAAGGTGGTAGACCCAGTAGGTGATACAGTCAGTGGTGCCAACTACAGCAAGGAAGGGCCAATCCCACTGAGGACAGGAGGAAGCTCAATGATGCTACGGCCTGTGGGAGGTCGATCAACAAGGGAGCAAAAGTCAAAAACCTAGCTGCTTCCCTTGCTGCCTATAATGCTAAGCTAGTTAACAGTGCAAGCGACTTCCTAGAAAGGACTTAGTAGATGTTGCTTACAGATTCTGAAGATAGATCAGAGACAATTTATATACATATATTTTGCTTGTCCTTGCTTTCCCGACCCGACTTTCCAATATGTTCTTCAATTCTTATATGGTGACAATTGGGATTTTTTTTTATTTGGATGTGGTAAGTTGAAGAGGAAGAAGTAATCAGTGACATGATAAACTCAGCCTTAAGCAATCACACCCTAGGACAAGAAACAACAGAGGAAGATATACTCACTGAATTGAAGAACTACTCTCTGGGGAATAGGTTTTCCATTACCCACTGACAAGTTTGGCATGAAAGTTCTTTCACATTGTGAAGCAGAAATTGCAAAAATGAGTTTGTTGGAAGCCACCTTGTTGTCCTCCACCGTCACCTCTACCTGTGGCCACATCCATCACGACCAATAGCCACCAATGACTCCTCTTCCTTCAGTCACCAATTGCCACATATTGTTGCTGCCGCTGCCACCATTTCTGCATGCAACACCCACTCTTGCTGCCTCTCATCATCTTCTTTCAATCTGTTTCTTCAGGCCGACACTTGCAAAAGAGGGGTGTTGCGCCAGATTTTTTTTCCTGTCTGGCCTCTCACGAGGAAGAAACAAGAAAAAAAAAGGGATAAACAGAGCAAATAAACCAAAAATACAGGAGAAAAGGGGGATCTCACCTTGGTTCTCTCTGCTGGCCCTCACCACCGCAGAAGGAAGAAGAGGAGTTGAAGGAGAAGAGGGAGCCGCCGCTCTCCTCACCTCCCTAGGCTGCAGTGACTGCCGCTGCGGCCTACTTCTTCCCCAGTCGCCCCCTCTGCCTGGCCTGGCCACTGCGGGAGGAAGAAGAAGAGGCGAAGGAGGTGGGGTGCAAGGCCCGGCAACCACCCCAGCCAGCGCCCGCCGCCGCCGCTGCTACCAGCCCGCGCCTCCGGCGCCGCTGTTCACCCCTGCTCGCCCTCGCCGGTGCTGCTCTAACCGCCGCCGCCCTGCCTCGACCTCGCCGCTGCTGCTCCAGCCACCGCCGGCCCCCCTTGCTGCAGGCCCGCACCTTAGCCGCCGTGGCCCATGTGCCCCCGCCGCCGCCGTAGGAGGAAGCCCCATCGCCGCCGGTCAAGCAAGGAAGAAGAGAGGAGGAGGAGGTCGCGCACCTCCTCCCTCCCGATCGCCTCTCTCTCGCGCTCTCTGTCTCTCTCCCGATGCCCTAAAGGGCATAAACACAAAAAGAAAAAGAAGAGGGGTGAAAAGAAAAAAGGAAAACAAGGGGAAACATGAAAAAAACCATGTGCAAATGACCGGGACGGTGTCTTCTCCACCCCCTATAAAAGCACATGGGGCGGCCAAGCTAGAGGGGAGGATTTTTGAAGGCTGAAAACCAGAGCAAGGCTCTGGGAAGAGACTACAAGGCAGTCTGGGAAAAGGGTCTGCAAGGCAGCCCTAAAGAATATCGTGCAAGGCACGATTTAATTTTCTCAAGTATTAAGCAAAGTCCATTGGGTTTCCCTTTTATTGGGCCAGATTTCGTATTGGGCCTGGGACTACTTATTGGGCCAGACTTGTATTTTCATACAATTAATTGAGACATTTTGTGCTTATTAGGCCGACATTTGACAAATTCTCATGTGTGATTTAATGGGCCTATTGGGCTATTTTTTAATCATTTAATCATGCGTTATACGAATTATTTCACGTAGTGTCACGTTTATTTAAAACACTGCACTACTTAATTTCTTAACCAAAATCAACCAAGTTTTCGACAAACGTTAACGAAATATTTTCCAAACATTATTATTTAATTTTCAATAACATAAAATTAACAAACAAGTTATGTTTCACATCAATTTTAATCCACCTTAAGTTAAACACTTTTTAAATCAAACAAATAAATGAAAATGTTAATTTAATTCACATAATCATAATGTAAATAAATAAATAACGAAAATAGATAAATAAATGGAATTAATAATCCTAAAATACCAAAAAATGAGAAAATACATTTAAAAATCAATAAAAATGAAATAAATATCAAAAAACTCCAAAAATAGATTGCATGTCTGCAATTGTGTTTCCCTTCACGCACAATTCATTTCATGCAAATGTGAGTTATGTTCTTTTTCTAAGGGTTTGTCTGATGGTTAATCAAGGGTGTTCAGCCCTTTGCGCTGATATAATTAACACTAACTGCGGTTAGTGAGGGAGGTCAATGAACTAAACAAGACCATGTCCATATAAATAAATAAAAATCCAAATAAATCAATGCCAAAGATAAATTTAAATTTTTTAAAAATGTTAAAAAATATTCTCACAAAGATGGCGACTCCACTGGGGACCTCCCTTCCCTTCATCTCTCCATCAGACAACACCCTAACAACAAGATGCACTCACACTATAATTTTTGTGCAGGTCATAACTCTGCAATGGCGGCTCTCGCTCATACTCCGGGCGTGGTCTTCGGCCCACTTGTGGTCCAGGACCATATAAGGAATGGCTACCTCACTACGCCAACCAGGTTTGGAGCCTTTCCCCCGGTGGTGGAGTCTCCATACTTCTTGGGCGTGATACCGGCCGTGCTACCTGCTGCTAAGGCCCATGAAACAAGAAAAACAAAAGAAGAGCCTCAAGCTCAGGAGGCTAACTTGATGATGTTCACCACTTATGCTATCAACTTCACCAACACTCCAACTACTGGAAAGAACAGAAAGCGCAAGTCTGGCAAGAAGCCCACAACTCGTGGCATTTCAAGTTCTGGAAAGACTGTCTGCATTGGCGAGCTCCGGATCCGCCTGGACGGCAGTGAAACCATGATGATACCGGAGCGGCATGTGGCTACCATTCCGGTAAGGAACAAATTCGGCTTACTGCCTAAAGTGCGGCAGGACAAGCCAAGCTTTAAAGTAAAAGATATGAAGAAACAATAGAGGAAAGCTAAAACCAAGAACCACAAATTTGACGGCTTTGGCTTCAAGAAATACAGAGCCAATGTTGGAAAGAATGAGATATATAACCCGCCTCGTGTTAAACAGGTGTGGGTCACCAAAGAAGATGCTCAAGAACTCCGAAAGACAAAGGCCTTGGAATCTCTTATAGGGCGAAAAAATGTAAGAACAATCATGAAGCAAGACCCAACGATGTGGCAAACTTTCAGAAGAAGAAGAGTCCCAGAGAGAGAGAGGGAGCCTTCCCAAGAATCTCGGACCAAAGAATGCACCCCCTCTGTACCGGTTGATCTACAAAAAGGATCTAAAAGGAAAAGGGTATATAAAGAAAGAAGACAAGCAAGTCCGGAGACAGGGCAAAACTTCAAGTCTGAAGAACATAAAGGAGATGATGGTATCCCCAGAAGATCAGTTTTCGAACGCCTGGGTACCACTGTACGCCCTAGGCAGAAGAAGAGAAGAACAGTACAAATCACTGAAGAAGGCATGCAGATATATGCTTGCTATGCCTCCAACATCAACCTGCCTGCAATAGCTGATCAGGCAGAAACTTTAAATATGGAGCAGCATCCCACAGTGTCTAGTCACAGAAGAGAGCAAGCTCAAGCCTGGCTTGATCGGGTAAATGTGGAGGTGGACTTACCACACCAAAATGAAGGAGGCATGGGGGCTGCCGACATTGCCACCACATCAAATCACCCTCTGGATCATGGTCGACCTGCTGAAAACCCTAATATCAGGGTACCCTCGTCACCAAATCTAGAAATGGTAATGCAAGAAAATCAGAAGCTAAAGGCTATGTTGGAAAGCCTTATGCAACAATTGGGAATGGCGGCGCCACTGCCACCACAACAATCACCACCAGTACAGCCTCCAGAACGGGCACGACAGATATTGCGACCTCAGCAACTTCAGCAAGCAAGCCAGCCAGCATTGCTCACAACGGCATCAGCCCTTAGAAATTTTTCGCCAGATATTCCACGCACAGAATCTCTGGCCGAACAACCAATTGAAAATCCAAATTCAAGCCATGGGGAAACCCAAGAAATGTATGTCACAAAACAAAGACATGATGCTCCACAATTAAATACCTCATTTGAAGAAACAATGGTCTCTCAGAGGGCCATGATTGAGCAAATAATTGAAGCAAAGATGGTTGAGCAGAACGAGGGGTCCGCCACCTATGACCTGTATAGGGTACCATACCCTGTACACCGTCTCTTTAAAAAGCTCCCAGCAGAATATCCAAAGGTCCTTAAATTCTCAAAATTCAATGGGGATGGGTCCCCTCATGAACATATAGCTCATTATATGAGCATCATGGAAGAATTGGCAACTGAAGAGTCATACCTCTTGAGGTATTTTTCAACATCCCTTACAGGGCCAGCCTTTCAATGGTACGCCCGACTGAAGCCCAACTCAATAGTTGGTTGGGAAGATATGCAAAAAAAAGTTCTTTGAACGCTTCCGAGTGACAGAAATGAGAGTCACCCTAGCAGAGCTTATATCTCTAAAGCAAAACAAAAGTGAGTCTGCTCTGGACTTCATCAAAAGATGGCGTGACATGAGCATGCAATGTGAACAACCACCGGCACATGAAGATGCGGTGAAACTATGCCAAAGAAGTCTGAAGCCAGAAATCAAGGAAAAGCTCCTAGGGGCCAATATCCGGACATTTGAACATCTCAACAACACAGTGGCAGAGATAGAAATCTTCTTTGCCGAAAATCTCATTGCTTTATATGGAAGGGATAAACCCCCTAAAGACAAAAACACCAGGTCACAAGAAGTAAATATTGTGGACCTTTCAGCAGCCCTGGGCAAAACTAGGGGCAAGGGAGACACCTCTGCCTCTTCAAATTCAAAGAAAGAAGAAAGGAGATCAGCCCCCACCCTAAGTGAGAGGCTCCACACCCCATACTCATTTACTAGGGAGCACACCAGAGAGTTGTTGGACATATGTCTCCAAGAGAATCTCATGACACTCCCAGAGCCCAAGCGCCCAGAAGAAGCAACAATGGTGGACAAACCCAATTATTGCCCATATCATCGCGTGCTAGGTCACACTCTAGAAAATTGTTATATGTTCAAAATTCGAGTAGAAAAACTAATTCAAGAAGGAATTATTGGCATGGCTGAGCACTTGGTGAATCCACCGAAGCCACATCAACAACCAAAGCTCACGTTCTCTGCCAACGTGATACATGTTATGGCCCAGGCTAGGTCCCAATGAAAACCAAGCACAAATGGCGCAGGCTGGACAGCTAGATGAGTTGTCCAGAGTCGCTGCATATCACTCCCGAGGGAGGTAGTGGAAGGTGCTATTCGGGCAACATTCCACCATGAGCAAGAAGAAGCTAGCTGGACCCTGATGAATACAAACAAGAGGCCAGCCCCTAAGAAACTCCAAAAGAAAGAACGACCTAGAAAGTCATACTTCGGTGGCGTCGCTCCACCTAAGGAAATTGCAAAAGAAGCAATCCTCTAAGAATTGGCAGTCTTGAGGAAAAAAAAAAATCAAAAGAAGAATGAGAAGAGGAAGAATCTGATGTTGAGATAAACAAGATAATGCCTGCAGTGGCAATAAATGAGAAATCATCTCAAACACCAATTAAGGAGGGGGCAAAGGTTTGGTACCCCTCGAAGCTGAACAACTTCCTCTAGAAAAAATGAATGAGAGCAGGAAATAGGCAACAATGCCGCAACCCTCCCTCCACCACAGCCATCCAAGGGTTCAGCAAAAATGATACCCCCTTAACAAGGCAAACAAAGACAAAGAAATAGTGGGGGCATCTCCAAAAAGAAAAGGAAAATTCACTGTCAATAAAGAAGCAACGGCGACATTGAAGCTCAGCATGCAGTTGGAAGATCGTGAGCGAAGGCCATTACAGCTGCATAGGCCCATTGTCAAGCTTGGAACTAATGCCATCAGCCAAGTAAGAGAAGTTGGCATACCACTGCCATTGAATCATATACAAACGACAATCCACAGGAGGTCCACACACTGGAGCCTCTAAAATTCTTTTGTGGCCTACCATGCTGAAGGACAGCCAATAGTGTTCAATAAAGGGAAGCTTGTACCCAAACAGCCTCCAAATGATTTTTGGCTAAAAGATGACACTATTAAATTGAATGAAATGGTCAAAGATCTGAAAGACATGCCAGAGCAAATAAAGGCAATATGTCAAAAACAAAATGTTCAAGTTCAAAGTCGAACGAAAGCCAAGCTACATTAAGCAATGTGGTACCCCTACCAATGTCAGGGGGCAACCGCAATTCCCCCACAATGATATAAGAGGTTTTGGATGGGAGACATGGAAAGGACCCGCAATTTACTATGTTGCAAATATGGTCAACATAAAGCTTCCAATAATTGAAACAAAGATGGGTGGGAATGACGTCCAGATGGACGAGGATCTCTCCACAAATGAAATAAGGGTTGTTCAAAACCCCAAAGAAAATTCAAGAAAAGACTTATCCTCCCGAGAGCAAGAAGGGGAGGTATCACCCCTTACATAGCTGCTTTAATTGCAGCTATGTGTGCATCACTGGGGGCATTACTAGCTTTAAAAAAAAAGAGAAAAAAAAAAAAGAAGAAGTGAAGAAAAAAAAAGGGGGCAGCGCATGGCAGAGTGCTTAACAACCCATCCAGTGCCAGAAGACTCCCCTCTGAATAAAGAATTGATTGATGAGGAGGTTGGGCTCAAGAAACTTATGAAGCACAAGAAACTCAACTTGAATATTGACAAATATATCTTGATAGGGTTGCACGGGCTTCTTGGAAGACTAATGGCACATCAACAAATATGGCAGGAATTGTCTTCGTAACCCCAGAAAAAGGGATATTGCATCATTCATGTGCTCTCATGGAATCCCACACAAATAATGAAGCGGAATATGAAGCCCTCATAGTTGGCTTGGAAATCGCCCTAGAAATGGGCATAAGATGTACTGAAGTATTTGGCAACTCGTTGCTGGTTGTCAGACAAATGTTGGGCATTTTTGAAGTCCAAAAAAAAAAAAAAGAATTAAAAGCCTATTTTGAGGCTACTACAAAACTCCTACAGAATGTTCTCCTCTTCCCTGGTCTATGAGACCGAAGCAGTCATTCTTGTTGAAATTGAGCTCTCATCTTATAGGGTAGCTCTCCACTACAGGCTCCCTAATGAAGAGGAAAGCTAAATTGAAAGACGGCTTGAAGAGTTGTCAAATCTGAAAGAAAAACATTTGGTGGTGTACCAACGTCTTCAAGAGTATCAAGCACGGATGTCCCGCGCTTTTGACAAGATAGTAAAGAAAAAGAGCTTTTAAAATGGGAGATCTTGTCATAGTCAAGCAAAAGGACGTCATGGCCTCCCGACCCAAAAGCAAATTCATAGCCAATTGGCTTGGCCCATTTGTAGTCGACAAAGTGTTTGAAGGCGGCGTCTATATAGTAGTCGACCAAAAGGGAAATGTTATGTTTCCGCCTTTAAATGGCAGACACATGAAATTGTACCATACTCCCGAGTGTGAGTACGTCTGCGCAATGCAACAAATGGATCCAGATCCAGTACATACCGGAGAAATATAAGTGATCTCACTGCAAGATCCTCCAAATGAATAAAAAAGAAAGAAAAAGAAAAGAAAGGGGCTTAAAAACGAGGTGCCTCGGCAGACTTGATTCATCCCTCTGTTAAAATGGATCAAGGGCAAAAAGGCCTAAAACCCAACTGAGGTGAAAACCCGAAAGGACGCTTCAGGCAAAAATGGGAAACTCTGCTGCATGAAAACCCGAAAGGGCGTGCTGGCAAAAGAAAGGAGGGGCTAATTGTGGTGAAAACCCAAAAAGGGCATCACAATTGGTATATCAAAAAAACAAAAAGATGAGAGTACTCTCTCGACCTTTCTTAAGAGCGAGATTGAGTTATCCCGCATTCCTTATAAAAGGAAAGATACAAGAATTGTCAATGACGAAACAACCCTTAAGTTCATTCAAATGAATAATCCAATTCTAGGGCTACGACCGAGACAACGATGATTGTGTCTTTCTGCCCTTATAAGAAGTGTGGGAAACTCGAACTCCGCTCAAAGAAAGAGAGAGAAGGAGAACCCAAACAAAAGAGAAAACTCTCATTCCAAAAAAAAAAGAAAAGAGTCAAATTTCGAGCTTCTTTGGCTAACAAGCTGTCAGCTCAAAATCCAGGCATCTTGGCTAACAAGCCGTCAAGGCCAGTCGACGATCGAAACCCATATCTTTTGGCTAACAAGCCGTCAAGGCCAGTCAAAAGTCAAAGTCCGAGCTTCTTTGGCTAACAAGCCGTCAAGGCCAGTCAAAAGCTCAAAATCCAGACCTCTTGGCTAACAAGCCGTCAAGGCCAGTCAAAGGTCAAAATCCACGTCTTTTGGCTAACAAGCCGTCAAAACCAGTCAAAAGTCAAATTCCGAGCTTCTTTGGCTAACAAGCCGTCACGGCCAGTCAAAAAGTTAACAAGCCGTCAAGACCAGTCAGAGGTCGAAACTCATGTCTTTTGGCTAACAAGTCGTCATGGCTAGTCAAAAAGCTCAAAATCTAGACCTCTTGGCTAACAAGCCGTTAAGGCCAGTCAAAGGTCGAAACCCATGTCCTTTGGCTAACAAGCTGTTAAGGCCAGTCAGAAGTCAAATCCCGAGCTCCTTTGGCTAACAAGCCGTCAAGGCCAGTCAAAAGCTTAAAATCCAGACCTCCTGGCTAACAAGCCGTTAAGGCCAGTCAAAGGTCGAAACCCATGTCTTTTGGCTAACAAGCCGTTAAGGCCAGTCAGAAGTCGAATCCCGAGCTCCTTTGGCTAACAAGCCGTCAAGGCCAGTCAAAAGCTCAAAATCCAGACCTCTTGGCTAACAAGCCGTTAAGGCCAGTCAAAGGTCGAAACCCATGTCTTTTGGCTAACAAGCCGTTAAGGCCAGTCAGAAGTCAAATCCCGAGCTCCTTTAGCTAACAAGCCGTCAAGGCCAGTCAAAGCTCAAAATCCAGACCTCTTGGCTAACAAGCCGTCAAGGCCAGTCAAAGGTCGAAATTCATGTCCTTTGGCTAACAAGCCGTCAAGGCCAGTCAAAAGTCAAATCCCCAGCTTCTTTGGCTAACAAGTCGTCAAGGCCAATCAAAAAGCTCAAAATCCAGACCTTTTGGCTAACAAGCCGTCAAGGCCAGTCAAAGGTCACAATCCATGTCTTTTGGCTAACAAGTCGTCAAGACCAGTCAAAAGTCAAATCACGAGCCCTAGAGGAACCTCAATTCTCTAAACATATTCACGGCTCTCAGGGAAGCCTCCAATTCCCTACCATACATAAACCCAAACTCGCAATTTACAGCTCTCAGGGAAGCCTCTAATTCCCTACCATACATAAATCCAAAACCTCAATCCATGGCTCTCAGGGAAGCCTCTAATTCCCTACCATAAATGGACCCAAACTCACAATTTACGGCTCTCAGGGAAGCCTCTAATTCCCTACCATACATAAATTCAAACTCTCAATCCATGGCTCTTAGGGAAGCCTCTAATTCCCTACCATACATAAATCCAAACCCTCAATCCATGGCTCTCAGGAAAACCTCTAATTCCCTACCATACATAAATTCAAACTCTCAATCCATGGCTCTCAGGAAAGCCTCTAATTCCCTACCATACATAAATTCAAACTCTCAATCCAGGGCTCTCAGAGAAGTCTCTAATTCCCTACCATATACAAATTCAGATTCTAACGGCTCTTAGAGAAGCCTTAATTCCCTACCGACTATAAACCCAAGCTTTTGGCCAACACACCGTCATGGTCGGCCAACGCAATTAAAACCTCAGAAACAAATTCAAATTCCAACGGCTTTCAGGGAAGCCTTTAATTCCCTATCGCACATAAATCCAAACCCTTGGTCAACACACCATCAAGGTCGGCCAAGTCAGCCAAAATCCAAATCCAAATTCTCACGGCTCTCAGGGAAGCCTTTAATTCCTTACCATACGCAAATTCAAATTCTTACGGCTCTCAGGGAAGCCTTTAATTCCTTACAAAAAAAGGAAAAAAGAGAAAAAAAGAAATAGAATAAATAGGGGCTTAAAAAGGAGGTGCCCCGACGGACTTGGTCTACTACTTCATCGTGATGGATCAAGAGTAAAAAGGTCTAAAACCCAACTGAGGTGAAAACCCGAAAGGGCGCCTCAGGCAAAAATGGGTAAACCCCTCAACGCGAAAACCTGCAAAGGCGTGTTGGAAAAAGCTAGAGGGGGCCAATCTTGGCGAAAACCTGAAAGGGCACTGAGGTTGGTAATGTGAACAAAAAAAAGGAGAAAGAAAAAAAAAAAGAGAAGAAAAGCAAAATCTGTCAGCCACGTTGTTATGGACATTCCCTATCCATGATGGTCGGTCGAGTCAAAATTTACATCTTTTGGTAAACAAGTCGTCAAAACCAGCCAAAATTAAAAATACGTGCCCGAGAGAGCCTCAATCTTCTCACCCAAATACGTGCCCGAGGGAGCCTCAATCCTCTCACCCAAATATGTGCTCGAGGGAACCTCAATCCTCTCACCCAAATACGTGCCTGAGGGAGCCTCAATCCTCTCACCCAAATCACGTGCCCGAGGGAGCCTCAACCCTCTCACCCAAAATTACGTGCCCGAGGGAGCCTCAATCCTCTCACCCAAATCACGTGCCCGAGGGAGCCTCAATCCTCTCACCCAAATTACGTGCCCGAGGGAGCCTCAATCCTCTCACCCAAATATGCGTCGGAGGGAGCCTCAATCGTCTCACCAAAATACGTGTCCGAGGGAGCCTCAATCCTCTCACCCAAATATGCGCCGGAGGGAGCCTCAATCCTCTCACCAAAATACGTGCCCGAGGGAGCCTCAATCCTCTCACCCAAGTATGCGCCCGAGGGAGCCTCAATCCTCCCACCAAAATACATGCCCGAGGGAGCCTCAATCCTCTCACCCAAATATGCGCCCGAGGGAGTCTCAATCCTCTCACCAAAATACGTGCCCGAGGGAGCCTCAATCTTCTCACCTAAGTACGTGCCCGAGAGAGCCTCAATCTACTCATCCAAAATACGTGCCCGAGGGAGCCTCAATCCTCTCACCCAAATCACGTGCCCGAGGGAGCCTCAATCCTCTCACCCAAATCACGAGCCCGAGGGAGCCTCAATCCTCTCATCAAAATTATGGCTCTGGAGAAGCCTTAATTCTCTAACACAAGCATGGTATGGCCCAAGAGGAGCCCTAATCCTCTAAATGAAATAGCTCGCGGCTTTTGGGGAAGTCTTAAAACCCCTATTATCAATAAAGATCTCATGTTGATAGTGAAGCTCAAAAGCACAATGTATATAACAAATAAAAGTCTTAGTCCCAAGACAGGTCCTTGGGATAGCCCAAAAAAGGAGAAGTCAAAATGAATGGATGGCATATACTGATGCTAAAAACAACATTTCTCAAGCAACTCTATGCTCCGGTGTCGCCTGCCCTCAGAGGTCAACATGTGCAAAAGAATAGCACGAACGGCCCTGTCATGCATAACCAACTGGATCACCAAGATCTTCAGCTCCAAGTAATCTCCTCCAATGTCATGTACCTGATCTAAATCTGCAAGACCAAAACAACAGGAAGTCAGATTTTGCCACAGAGGAACGAGAACAGAAAAGGATAAATGCAACATGACAGAAAAAACATATTGCAGCAAAGTCACAATTCTCAATACATAAAGCAAATTTTGACATTGTTGTCATGAGATGGTGATCATTGGTACTGCAAGTTCAAAAGAAATGGAAAGTTTACTGCAAGTATGTCATGAGCTGCGACATCTCAAGTGCAAAAATATGACATCTCCAACATAGAGCTCAACAAAGTCAAAATTGCTGAAATAAATTGGCAGAATAAACGAAATGGACCCTCTGAAGGGCAACATGTGCTGAAATACAACTAGAAAGATTCACACGAGACAATCGCTCTATGTTTCACTCTCGGACGCCAGTCTCGTGGGGGGCATTTGTTGCGCCAGATTTTTTTTTCTGTCTGGCCTCTCACGAGGAAGAAACAAGAAAAAAAAAAGGGATAAACAGAGCAAATAAACCAAAAATACAAGAGAAAAGGGGGATCTCACCTTAGTTCTCTCTGCTGGCCCTCACCACCGCAGAAGGAAGAAGAGGAGTTGAAGGAGGAGAGGGAGCCGCCGCTCTCCTCACCTCCCTAGGCTGCAGTGACTGCCGCTGCGGCCTACTTCTTCCCCAGTCGCCCCCTCTGCCTGGCCTGGCCACTGCGGGAGGAAGAAGAAGAGGCGAAGGAGGTGGGGAGCAAGGCCCGGCAACCACCCCAGCCAGCGCCCGCCGCCGCCGCTACTACCAGCCCGCGCCTCCGGCGCCGCTGTTCACCCCTGCTCGCCCTCGCCGGTGCTGCTCTAACCGCCGCCACCCTGCCTCGACCTCACCGCTACTGCTCCAGCCACCGCCAGCCCCCCTTGCTGCAAGCCCGCACCTTAGCCGCCGTGGCCCATGTGCCCCCGCCGCCGCCGTAGGAGGAAGCCCCATCGCCGCCGGTCAAGCAAGGAAAAAGAGAGGAGGAGGAGGTCACGCACCTCCTCCCTCCCGATCGCCTCTCTCTCGCGCTCTCTCTGTCTCTCTCCCGATGCCCTAAAGTGCATAAACACAAAAAGAAAAAGAAGAGGGGTGAAAAGAAAAAAGGAAAACAAGGGGAAACATGAAAAAAACCATGTGCAAATGACCGGGACGGGTCTGCAAATGACCGGGAAGGAGTCTTCAAATGACCGAGACGGTGTCTTCTCCACCCCTTATAAAAGCACATGGGGCGGCCAAGCTAGAGGGGAGGATTTTTGAAGGCTGAAAACCAGAGCAAGGCTCTGGGAAGAGACTACAAGGCAGTCTGGGAAAAGGGTCTGCAAGGCAGCCCTAAAGAATATCGTGCAAGGCACGATTTAATTTTCTCAAGTATTAAGCAAAGTCCATTGGGCTTCCCTTTTATTGGGCCAGATTTCGTATTGGGCCTGGGACTGCTTATTGGGCCAGACTTGTATTTTCATACAATTAATTGAGACATTTTGTGCTTATTGGGCCGACATTTGACAAATTCTCATGTGTGATTTAATGGGCCTATTGGGCTATCTTTAATCATTTAATCATGCGTTATACGAATTATTTCACGTAGTGTCATGTTTATTTAAAACACTGCACTACTTAATTTCTTAACCAAAATCAACCAAGTTTTCGACAAACGTTAACGAAATATTTTCCAAACATTATTATTTAATTTTCAATAACATAAAATTAACAAACAAGTTATGTTTCACATCACTTTTAATCCACCTTAAGTTAAACACTTTTTAAATCAAACAAATAAATGAAAATGTTAATTTAATTCACATAATCATAATGTAAATAAATAAATAACGAAAATAGATAAATAAATGAAATTAATAATTCTAAAATACCAAAAAAATGAGAAAATACATTTAAAAATCAATAAATATGAAATAAATATCAAAAAATTTCAAAAAAAATAGATTGCATGTCTGCAACTGTGTTTCCCTTCACGCACAATTCATTTCATGCAAATGTGAGTTATGTTCTTTTTCTAAGGGTTTGTCTGATGGTTAATCAAGGGTGTTCAGCCCTTTGCGCTGATATAATTAACACTAACCGCAGTTAGTGAGGGAGGTCAATGAACTAAATAAGACCATGTCCATATAAATAAATAAAAATCTAAATAAATCAATGCCAAAGATAAATTTAAAATTTTAAAAAATGTTAAAAAATATTCTCACAAGGGGGCAACGGGAGAAAGTGGGTAAGGGATAACATTTCATAGAACCCTTTATATACTTTATTTACATATCACAATACCTTAAAAACATTTTAGAAAAAAGGGTGAACTGGATGATTGGCCAGTGATCAAGCACAAATGCCTGGTCCACCAATCCAGGTCAGTTTTTAGCTGGGTAAAATCCAAGATCAATCCTTGACCCTGCATTTCTTGTCTAGAACATTCAATTTTGTTTTAAATTTTGAATATCGTTAGGAGGAAATCATACCTCCATATATTCCCTTTATAGCCTTCCCCCCTTTCTCTATTTCAATATTTTGTATGCCTCTTTGGGACCATTGTTTATATATATGTGAATACAATAGGAGAGGCTTTCCCTCCAATTCTTCCTTGCTCTTTTGTCACATGGTACCAAAGCTGTTCTCTTTTCGCATCTTCTTTCTGATGGTATTGGACATTTTCACCATCATTAAGATATTTTCCTCTAGTCTACAACATTATGCTTTGGTCTAGCAACACCTTTGGGTTGTTCTCCATTGAGGGATGTTCTCCTAGTTGACAAGAAGTTCATCAGAGCATCTTCTTTCCTTCTTCATCGCCATCCCCTTGCAGCCGACATCATCCTCCTTTAAGTTGTCATCATCCTCCATCATAAGTCGTCACCCCATGTTCCTCCTTTGGCAACCTTTTGCCAAGCAGCTCCATCACAATCCTCCTCCACCTCCATCATCATCCTCTATGGATAGGGCTTTCCTTTCCTGTTGGGTGCTAGTTGACAAGAAGTTCATCAGAGCATCTTCTTTCCTTCTTCATCGCCATCCCCTTGCAGCCGACATCATCCTCCTTTAAGTTGTCATCATCCTCCATCATAAGTCGTCACCCCATGTTCCTCCTTTGGCAACCTTTTGCCAAGCAGCTCCATCACAATCCTCCTCCACCTCCATCATCATCCTCTATGGATAGGGCTTTCCTTTCCTGTTGGGTGCTAGTTGTCAAGGCACCCACCAAGGTACCTCCTAGATTGAAAGGCGCTGGGTTGTGCCTAAGGCACAAGCCCACCTTGTTGGGGACCAAAAGGAGGTGAGTACCTTGGCCCGCCTGGCCCACTTTGGGTCCACTTGGACTGATGTCCTGCTTCCTCCCTATTACAAATAATATTTCCCTTTTGGGGTCTCCACCCCCTAAACACCCTGCAAGCGCCACTGCCCCCTTGACCCCGAAACCTGACTGCTCAAGTCGCTCTGTGTGACCTGACCACTCAGGTTGATCCACATATAGGAGCCCGCACATTGAAATGTTCAGACTCCACATTCTAACAATGTTCATAATTACTAGACTATGAATGATGTAACAGTCATTAGACTATGATTGTTCACAATCTAACGTCTATGACTATGACAATGTTCACACTCTAAACTAATGACTATGAAGAGACCATAGTCATTAAATGCAAAAAAAAGAAAACTAATTGTTCAAGAACCATCTTATTTGTTATGCTTGTAATAGCTTTTGTAGTGAGTATTATGTACAGTATTAATTAACATTCTTGTTGCAGTATTAATTATAATGTCACATTAACATTTTCTTTCTTGCCACCAAAAATACTCTCTCTAGACATTTCTAGTGAGAAGCTCTGGGTATGGTGTGGCCTTTCGAAGCAAACGATGTCCCCTCCCCTCGGAGGGGGGGGGGGTTCCAGAGAGGCTCCCTCACCAGAAGCAGTCTTCCTCCAACCTGTTTCCGATATGGGAGGCGAGGACATGTAAGAATCATTTGTCCTTCCCTGATGCCCCCCCCCCAACCCCAAATGGTGTGCCCCTAGTTCAGCGGAGGTCTTCCGCAAAGATGGTGAGGGGTGCTCCTTCGAATAGGGATGCCATGGGCGCAGTAAAAGGAGCGTGGAGGCAGGACTACAGGAGCCTTCCTAATAGATAGCTTACAAAAGGAGGACTGGTGCTTATGCGCGACTATGGTCGAAGGGAAGGTTCAAGCAAAAGATGTGAAGCAGAGACTCCTAGCTTTGTCTGGTGTAAACTGGGAGGTCACCCTTGTGTCCCCCAATGCCTTCTTAGTGGTCAGACACCAGGGGAAGTTGGTGGCAGATTTGGTGGTGTTAGTGGTTTTGTCAGTGAATGGAGCACTCCTCTGTCTCTCCAGATGGTCGAAGTGGAGGGGAACATTCCCCAATCTCGGAGCAGTGTCGGGCAGGATCATCTTGGAGGATATCCAACATCTCATGTGTGATGTAGAAGGCATCTCTTTTCTCACTCATTCCTTCAGGGGAGTGGATAAGGGGACTCCGATTTTCATTCCCTTCTCTTCTCAGACTGCGGTGGCGATGGAGGTTTCGGTGGCCTCTTTAGCTGCCATCCCCGCCGTTGTCACCTTCGAAGTAGAGGGGGAACCCCTAGTCACCCAGATTTAGCTGCAGAAGTAGGGGTTGTTGGCGGACCTAGGGCATCACTGGTCGAGGATGAAGGTTGAAGAGGTATAGAACTCCAAATAGGCAGGTGTTCAATTTTCGAACATAGAACTGACATCTCACGAACCGTCAACACATGTAATGCCTCCAAGTGCTCCACAGTTCCAGTTCTTGATCTGGTTCCCTCACCAGAAGTAGTCTTCCTACGACCTGTTTCTGATATGGGAGGCGAGGACATGTAAGAATCATTTGTCCTTCCCCGATGCACCACCCCCCCCCCCCAAATGGTGTGCCCCTAGTTCGGTGGAGGTCTTCCGCAGAGGTGGTGAGGGGTGCCCCTTCGAAGAGGGATGCCATGGCCACAGTAAAAAGAGCGTGGAGGCAAGACTACAGGAGCCTTCCTAATAGATAGCTTACAAAAGGAGGACTGGTGCTTATGCGCGACTATGGTTGAAGGGAAGGTTCAAGCAGAAGATGTGAAGCAGAGAATGGGGTAAATTGGGAGGTCAGCCTTGTGTCCCCCCAATGCCTTCTTAGTGATCGAATACTAGGGGAAGTTGGTGGCAGATTTGGTGTTGATAGTGGTTTTGTCGGTGAATGGAGCACTCCTCTGTCTCTCCAGATGGTCGAAGTGGAGGGGAACATTCCCCAATCCCGGAGCAGTGTCGGGCGGGATCATCCTGGAGGATATCCAGCATCTCATGTGTGATGTAGAAGGCATCTCTTTTCTCACTCATTCCTTCAGGGGAGTGGTTAAGGGGACTCCGATTTTCATTCCCTTCTCTTCTCGGACTGCGGTGGCGGTGGAGGTTTCGGTGGCCTCTTTAGCTGCCATCCCCGCCGTCGTCACCTTCGAAGTAGAGGGGGAGCCCCTAGTCACCCAGATTTGGCTGCAAAAGTAGTTGGTGGACCTAGGGCATCACTGGTCGAGGACGAAGGTTGAAGAGGTATGGAACTCCAAGCAGGCGGGTGTTCAATTTTCGAACATTGAACTGCCATCTCACGAACCACCAGCATATGTAATGCCTCCGAAGTGTTCCATAGTTCCAGTTCTTGATCAAGTTCCCCTTTCGAAGACTACACTCGTCGCGTCAGTGGAGGACCGGCCCACTTGTGTTGGGAACATGGGCCCATTTCTCGGACTCAAAACTTACCTAAATCTGGGTGCCCTTTTGCTAGTAGGCCAAGTAGACCCAATAGTGTCTGTCTTCCTCACCACGCGCCTCTCGTCATCTTCAAGACTCCTGCTTGGGGGGTTCGTCTGATCGAGGAGCGATTGTAGAGCACTTGTCAATGATTGCGGCCTTGCGGGCGTCGGGGATGAAGATGGTCGTCCTCCCAACCCAGTTGGTAGATCGCTCAGCCGACAATTGGGCGTGCAAGCACCGCAAAACTCTAAGATGACAGTGAAGCCTCTGGAGGTCCCCTCTCTTCTGTCCGACGCAGGTTACCAAGAGGATAATCCATCTTCCTCTAGAGTTGTGGTGGTTATGGTCAGGCTACTACTCTTTTGGCTCTATCAATACCGTCGTCCCCTCATCTTCTGGGTTCTGCTATGGAGAGGTAGATGCCACCTCTCGCCCACTTGTGGAAGCTCACGCAAGTCGACTCGGGTACTGAGTTGCAGCAAGCTTCGGTAGTAGCCACTCTCAAGGCTACACATCCGATAGGAGGGGATCCCCACTCAGAAGAATTGACACTTCTATGATAGGCCTTGGAGGTTGAGGGTCCCAGTACCCCCAACTTCAGGGATGGGCATCTGTGAGACTAGGGACGAGGAGGAGGCAGGTTTCTTGGGCAAAGAGGATGGGAAGGAGTTGTTGGGTATGGCAGAGAGGGTATCAGTGGAGCACTTCAGGGAGCTGTCAAGGAAACTTGGGGTCTCTTATGATGAGGTCGAAAAGGGTATCAGAGGGTCTATCTACCTAATCCAGAGGAGATGGCAGGCGGCGATGGCTAGGGAGGTGAAGAGGGGACAAATGTACATGAAGGTTGGCAGTAACAGGGAGTAGGAGGTGGAGGCGAGGGTGGTGCAAAAGAGGAGGGGGCTGCTTCACTATCCAAATGAGAATCATCTCATAGAACGTAAGGGGGCTTTAAGGGGAGGGGATGTAGGGTGAATATCCTATGCCTTCAAGAGACCAAATGTGAAAGGGATGCGGAGGGGTTATGAGGGTGGTAGGTTAAGGGAGTGGCATTTCGTATGTGGTGATGTGGAAATCGTTTGCAGTGGAAGAGGTGGAGGATAGGCATGTAGGGTGCTGGGTTATTTCTCTTCACTTTTGATATCTGAGTGGTGGTTTCTCCTAAACCTTCTCTGGGGTCTATGGCCCTCAATCTAGGGAAGGTGGCAAGAGCTATTAGATTACCACTTGAAGTTCAGTCGGCCTTGGTGTGTAGGAGGTGATTTTATTGCGATGGCTGCAGTGTCAGAGAGGATAGGTCCTCATACCCCAATGAGGAAGACAAAGGAATTCAGCAAGCCACTCTCATAGATATTGGACTAGTGAATGCTCAATTCACCTAGTCCAACTTGAGAGAGGCCTTCGTGCTTGAGGTTCAACAAATTTCTAATGTCAATGGATTCGAAGGAACACTTTCCCCACGTTTAGTCCTCTTGTTTGGCTAGAGTGGGTTCCAACCAATGTTTTAAAAAGGATTAATCGATTCGAGTCAGATGACCCCTCCCCCCCCCCCCAATTGACTCGTCGCAACGATTAGTCAAAGAGTTAGACGCCTCAAGTCCAAGTCAGTTATTTTTTTCAAGATTTTTTTTATTTTTTATGCATGACTCTTATCAATTGTTATTGTTGAGGGTATATGTCTGTCATATCTAAAGATATAAGCATCACACAAAAAATCTAATTAAATTTAAAAGGCTGATTTAGAAGACATACCTATAGTTCAAATGGTAGAGTTTCTGCATCAATAGAAAACAAAAAATTTGATTTACTAATATGAACTATTTTAAAAGTCATCATTTAACAATGAGTTGATATTGCTGAAAAATATCATTTAACTATGTGAGTCTTAATCTTTGACATCCAAAATAAAACCCATAGCCCAATACGTGGCAACTAACTCAGGGGTATATAAGACTTCTCCACAAAGAAAACTACCAAAAATGAAAACAGAAAAAATAGAGTGAATCGGGGGCCGCTAGTTGGCTAGACCACCCGACTCGACTAGTTGGGCTGAAACGGCCTACTTTTTAAACACTGGTTCCGACCATAAGCCTATTCTTTCGTCCACCAGTCGTGGCCGAGAGGAGACAGACCTTCAAATTCAAAAGATATTGGCTTAGAGGGTCAGATTTTTTTGGGCACAATACAAGATGCTTGGTCTTCTTTTGCGCCTCAGGGTTCTGGAATGGCTATCCTGATCAGGAAAATTGAAGCACCTCGCTTAGGTTCTAAATAGATGGGGTCTGAACAAATGACTTCCAAACAGACTAGCTAAGGAGAGCATCCTTTAGCAGTTACAGGCACTAGATTGCTTGAAGGGGACGGGGTTAATGAACGAGGCTAAAAGATAGAGTAGAGAGTCTTTCATAGTAGAGTATGAAGAGATCCTCACCAGGGAAGAAATTTACTAGAAACAGAGATCAAAGGAGAAATGTGTAAAAGAATGGGACAGGAACACACCTTACTTTCATGGGATTGCATTGGGCAGGCGAAGAGTGAATCACATTGCTTCGGTGATCAGATGGTCCACAGGGACAAAGACATTAGAAGGCATATTAAAGAGTTCTATGCTAGCCTTTTCTGTTGAGGAGCAGTCTTCCAAACTGTGTTCGGAGATGAGTTGCTACCCAGGCTAGACCCAACCAATAGCGAGGCCCTCGTAAGGTCCCTTTCAAGAGGAGATTAGGCAGGCGATTTCTCTTTGGCAAGTGATAACACCCCAAGGCCTGATGGATTCCCCATGGTCTTCTTTCAGCACTATTAGGTTGTAGTCAAGAAGGACATTATGGAGGCTCTCTCGGATTTCTATGCAAGCAGAGCTCATTTAAGGGGCATCAATAAAATTAAATCTCATCTTAATCCCTAAGAAGCAGGGTGCGCAAGAGTTTACTAACTTCAGACCCATTAGTTTGTTGAACAATTCCTACAAGATCATTTCCGAGGTTTTGGCAAGACGGTTATATAGGGTGATGGATGGCATAGTCAGTGGTTTTCAAGGGACTTTCATTGAGGGAAGATGTATCCGGAGGAACTTTCATGTTGCTCACTCCATGCTATGAAGGTGCAAAGGAAAAGTGGGGTGGCTCTCAAATTGGATTTCAAAAAAACATTTGACAGCGTCAGCTAGAGTTGTATCATTCAGGTGTGGGATTTCCACTAAAATGGATTTCATGGATTAGGGAATGTATCTCCTCTGTCGTCTTTGTGGTGCTCATTAATGGGCATCCCTCCATGGAAGGCAGGATCGAAATTGGATCGGGATCGCTAGGCACCGATCCGATCTGGATCGGGATCGGATCGCAAGATCCCACGGATCCAAGGGAAGTCAGGCCGATCCTGGATTGGCCAGTCTACAAAATGAATTTTTTTAAAAAAATCAGAAAAAATCAGAAAAAAAATCAGGAAAAACAGCAAAAATGAGGGGAAATCTGATAAATTAAAAGAACTAACATTTGTATCAAAAACCAATCATACATGCATTCATAGTATATGAAACATAAGACTTTATGTATTATTACTACTATAATAATACAAGAAAAGCAAAAAATATTAAAGACTTTGTGCATTATTTACTTGAATACCATTTAAGTAAATGTTAGAATTTGTAGTTTCATTTACTTAAGATACTACATGTAAAGAAGAAAATACCCCCCCCCCCATTTGAATCCAATAAAAATATAAAAAAATCACATCTCTTACCAATAAAAAATCAACTCTCTCATCCAAGAAGAAAATCGCGATTTTGATGATTCTATCAAAATAACTTTCTAATCTCTCATAATTTGGTATATTTAAAAATTTTATAATTCAAATAAGCCCAATAAAATACTAAAAATCTAAAGTACGATAAAAAAAAAAATCAAATGTGCATATGACTTCTCCAAGGGAGCCAATCTCCTAGTGACAGCACTTAGTCTTCTTGAGACCTCTCAGGATTTGGTCAAACTAAATTATCATTACTCAAATGCATGAGTGTCATGAGTTTGGGTGATGATAGCTTAAGTTTGACCAAATCCTGAAAGGTTTGGATAATGATAACTTAGGTTTGACCAAAACCTGAGAGTCTCAAGTAGACTAAGTGCTATGAGTAGGAGAGTGGCTCCCTTAGAGAAGTCATATGCACCTTTGACTTTTTTTACTAGACTTTAGATTTTTAGTATTCTATTAGGTTTATTTGAATTATGAAATTTTTAAATATGTCAAATTATGAGAGATTAAAAAGTCGCTATTTTGATGGAATCACCAAAATGGTGATTGTCTTCTTGGATAGGAGAGTTGACTTTTTATTGGTAAGAGATATATTTTTTTTGATATTTTTATTAGATTCAAATGAGGGTACTTCCTTACTTAGATGTAATATTTTAAGTAAATGAAACTTTTATTTACGTAAATGTTATTCATGTAAATAAGTAAGAGAATCGGCCTGAATCAGTCTGGATCGGCCTGGATCAGTTTGGAATTGGCTGATCCCTGCTCGATCTAGTTGATCCAACTCGATTCTGGCCAATCCAGCTGAAAGTCTTGCCGATTCAGGGACTTCCCCCCAGACTCGGATCTTCATGCTGCGATCTGATCTTGGATCGGCCGATTCTGGGCCGATCCCACTGATTTTGCCTTCCATGCATCCCTCGACATCTTTCCTTAGTGGGAGAGGACTTCAGCATGGAGATCCTCTGCCCCCTGCTATTCATTTTAGTTGCCCAAATTCTGAGTAGGCTGTTTTCAAAGGTTGAGGCACAGAAATTCTCAGAGGCTTCCAGGTTCACCAGGGTATTCGTATCTCACAGTTGCAGTATGTTGATGACACTCTTTTATTTTTAGTTGACAACATTCAGCAGCTGATTGATGCTAGATTGGTGTTAAAGATGGTACAGGATATTTTTAGGATGAAGGTGAACTACAGCAAAAGCCACTTGGTAGGGATCAACATGGAGGAGCAGGCCATTGTGAGGACAACTCTCATTTTTTGGTGCCAGATTGGGACCTGTCCTTTCTCCTACCTTGGACTTCCCTTCTCCCCTAGGTTTATTCATTATAGAGATTGGCAGGGGTGGTCCGCATATTTGAGTCCAGACTATGGGGATGGAAGGTTAAGCTTCTTAATTATGGGGGTCGATTGGCGCTGGAAAGCTTGTCGATTTACTTACTATCTTCAAAATCCCAAAGTCAATGACTAGGAGACTCGAGGCTATTCAGGCCATTTTTTTGGCATGGCAATGGGAGCAAAGTCAAAGGGTGGCACAATATTGCTTGGGGCAAAATTTGTCAAAGCAAGGAAGCAAGGGGTCTAGGTATCAAGAATATAAGAAACTTCAATTTGACATTACTCATAAGTGGCTGTGGAGGCTGAGGACAGAGGATGGGGGCATGTGGACTCACTGATCTCTAGGAGGTATTACAATTCAGGCAGAATTTGAGATGTACTCCCAAACCACTTGTGCAATGTCTCTCTGATCTAGAGAGGGATTTGACAACGCACTGATTTTTGTCATAACCAGTGTAAGATGTCAGTTGGGGGATGGTCAAAGATCTAGTTTTGGCAGGACAGGTGGTGTGATTGCTCTATTGTAGAGGCCTTTCCTTCATTGTTTGTTGTAGCAGGACTGCCTTTGGCTACAATGGCTCAAGCTTTAGATGACCAGTTGCCTAGGGACACTTGGGCCCCATCTTTCAAGAGGAGTTTATCTCTTCTAGAGATGGATCAATTTAAGAGTCTGTTGGCTCTCCTTCAAGATTCCAGGCCTCTTGCCAACAGGTCTGACTCATGGGTGTAGAGATGGGAGAGAGGAGGTTTATTCTCGATGTGGTCAGCCTACCTGACTCTTTCTAATAGGGCATTGCGGCACCCATGGGCTTTTCAAACATGGGCTCCCAAGAGCCCGATGAAGGTGAAGGCACTGATTTGGAGGATCTCTCACAGTCGGTTACCAACTTGTGATAGGGTGACTCATTTTCTCCAACATATTTCTACCCGATGTTGTATCTGTGGGGATGAGGATAAGGATTTGGATCATTTATTTGCTTCTTGCCCTTTTGCGAAAGCTTTATGGGTGAAGATAGGGCAGAGGATACATTAGCCAATGGGGAATTTTGTTACGGTGCAGTAGCTTCTCTCCAATTGGCATAGAAGGTGGGCGCTCAAGGGGTCAAAATCATTTGGTGGCTTATCCTTCATGCCACCCTTTAGGTCTTGTGAAGTGAAAGGAACAATAGAATATTCAAAAGAGAGGCCAGAAAAAATGAGATAGTTTTTGCTTTTATTTGTGAGAAAGTTGTTTTTTGGGCCTCTTATTGTTGTAAGGTGGGTCTCTGTGGAACGCGGAAAGGATTTTTCTTTTTTCTTTTTTTATTTCTTTTCTTTTTTTCTTTTCGACGATACATGTCGGAATTTATCCGTTTATGTAGGAAAAATGTGTGTGTACATGTATGTCTTATGCATGGGCGTGCCAGACTGTGTAAAAATAAACAGACAAAAAGATTTGATATTTATGAGGTGCATCGGGTATATACCCTGAACCCTCGAATATTTTATATTTTTTATTTCGCGCACGTCCGTTTATCAGGCAATTAGGGTGGTCGTGTACTGGACCATTCTCCACCGATCGGAGTCGGTGTTTCATTTACATCGGGTGAAAATCCGAATACCTTTGATACGATATGTTTGTTAAAAGACCTTACCGAATTTAAGAAAGTTTAGATGACATTTAGAATTCCACAAATATCCTCAAACATATTTATTTTTATGACATTTGCATATACATTCTCAATGAGGTGTATGTGCCTCCATTGGGCGTTTATATGAGTGTGCCTTCACATGCGTGTTATTTAAAAACAAGGAAGGACTTAATTACAAATTTTATATATATATATGGACCTGCGGTGTCTTCTTCCTCCAACGTCACAGAGTACGGACGGGATACGAAGACGGAGCACGAGCGGATGACGGGAACTCTAAGAGGCATTCTCCCCAAAACTCTCCCAAGAACCAACTCTTTAGGGCCTTCTTCCTCTTTCGGGTTCAGATTTTTCTCCCCAAGCAAAGGTCTCTTAGGGTGTTCCAAAGTCTCCAAAGGTTCCTTTCTTCAAGCCCCCTACCCCATATTTATAGGGGTTTGGAGGGGCTGCGGCCCCTTTGGGGTTTGGCGTACAAACCCCCCCCCCCCCGTGCAGTGGCTGGGTGGGGTGCTGCGGAGCACCCCCTGGGGGGTGTCCAAGCGCAGGAACACCCCCGCTGGGGATGTCTGCCCGCAGAACACCCCCGCGGGGGGTGCGTGCGCGCAGAACACCCCGCTGGGGGTGTCCGCGCGCAGCGCACCCCCGCAGGGGGTGTCCGCGCGGGGAAGCACCCCCGCAGGGGGGTGTCCATGCGGCCCACACCCCTGCAGGGGGTGGCTTCTGCGCACATACACCCCCGCAGGGGGTGTCCCAGCCGTACAAGGCTATAAGAGTGGGTCCCCCCGGGGTCTTCTTGCCCATTTGACCGCCAGTTGACAAATGTTTGACGTCCGTTTGCAGTTGTTTGACATGCGTTTGCTTCCGTTTTCGAACGTCGAGACCGTTTTGTTCACCCGGACACGTGCAAGGCGTGCGCACGTTTGGCCGCACTGCTGGACATTGACGTTGCTCGACAGAGGGTATATACCTTGCCACGTCGAGTTGTCGAACGTCGCATTTAACATGTCATCCGAATTAAATTGGACTAAAATATGAACTCGAACCCGTTCATCTTAGGTGTTCGACATGGAGGAGATCGGATTTTTTTCCCAAAACTCCGTACTTTTCCGGGCGGATTTATTGCCCGGATTTTGTTTAAATCCCAGTATTTTTTCCGGGTTCAACAGTCTCCATAACTTCTCGTTCTTTTTGTCTTTAGGAAATTAGGTTGACACACTATCTTGGTGTGGAGATTCCTTGTATATGGGCTGTCATTGGCCATCCTTTGTACATTCCCTAATATACCGGTGGTACCTTCCACATTTCATAAAAAAATATATATATTCTTATTGCAGCTTTATGATCATTGATTCATTATATACCTATAGATACATAAATTCCGTATAGGGGGTAGATACCACAATGGGCATCACCTTGGGTCTAGACAGGCACCTAACCACTTAGGTGCCCAAGGAACCCAAGAACGACTTGGGGCATCTTGACGCCTTGACAAGTATGGTTGGGTGGACAGATCCTTACAACCACTCATACCCAGAACTAACCAGATCCCAATCTGTTAAGGTAGATCTGTTTATCTAAAAGCTTTTGCGAACTGGGATATTGTGTCCAGTTCACTTATTTTTCTTCTCTTCCCAGAACATCTGGTAGGTTCAATATGTCCTTGTTGATTTCAGCATCCGTATGCCTCAACTTTAATGCTTACTATAAGTTCATCCAAGGGTTTTTTTTATGCTCCAGACACATTTTAGTCTGTTTCTTCATCCAGTATCTCCTTGGGCACTCTTTGGCTGCCATAATAGCTTATTTAAGCATTTTCAACATTCAAGTATGGATATCGAGCTGACAGGCATCATCATTTATGCAGTCCACACAAAAAGGAAAGGGAAATAGGGAAGAAAAAAACTGGAAAGGTGAGAGAAAGAACAGCATGTGAATTTCAAGATGAGGGATTTGGTCATGTGGCTGTCCAAGAAAAATGGCAAAAGAGGGGAAGAGACAACACGATCAATCACAGCAGCTGCTGGCAGCACAGATCTCAATGATGCGACAGCAGTGACAGATGGGTCTCTCATCCTCTCCTCTTGGTTGGGGGCCCTCCCCATGAGGACCCCAAACAAAGTTCACTGTCTCCTTTTTTCATTTCATTATTGGTTCCAAAGGAGAAGAAAAAGTCCCCTTTTCATATGGAGAACAGTTGAGACTTGACCAATGTTGACCTTGAGACTATACTAGAAGAACACTCTAGAACAAAGTGAAAAAAGACCAATAAGAATGACCCGCATAAACGATTCAACTATGCTGACCTAACTAAAACAAGAATAAAAATAAAAGAAATATTTAATTAAAAAATGTTGGAGCACTTTGTCATCACATTGTGCAGTAATAATAGATGCAACGATCTGGCTCCCATATCAAAGAGGAGCCAAAAGATTTATGGAATCCTACCTTAGCAATTGTTGTACTACACCTAAATGAATGAGAAGATATCTGCAAAACAATAACTTCAAGGTTGTCAAGATTCAAGAATGACATCAGGATAGCAGGAAGAGTCATCAAGAAAGCTCCCATGTAAATCCTAAAGTTTGATGAGTTTATGTTGGAAAAACTTCACTGTTATGACCAAATAGCCCAAATACTGAGGACAAAAGAGTATAGTCAAATAATTCGCATGATTTCACTAAATAATTGTTTAAAAAATGTATATACAGCTCAAGGAATAAAACGCACACTGCAAAGATCATATTTATAATTCAAAAACTTGGATCAAGTGTTACCATGTGACACTCCACTTATTTCTGTATTCCTGTCTAGAAGATAAGGGAGTTCTAAGAGTTCTAGCAAAGCTTGCGTCTGAGGGTTCCTTTGATGACCTGTGCACAACAGAAAATCAAACCTTACAATCGATGATTATGCTCTTCCATACATGGGCATTCATAGACAACAATACACTCAACAGTTACCAGAGGATGGAGGAGTCTGGGCAAACTCAAAAGGCTTTGCCCCCCTAGTCTTCAACTTATCTTTAACCCACTGTCGGTGATCCTGGTTTCCAACTAGGTGAATCCTAAAATGAAAAGAAAGCAATCAGCTTTCTATAAATAGTTGTTGAAAATTCAAACTTAATGTTTCTCCAAAGTAGCAGCCAGTTATGCACATACGCTAAGGGTTCAGGTCTTCGTGTCAAAGGGAAGATAGAGTTAAACTTTCGTGTTATTGCAAGCCACTCTTCATCGAACTTGATTTCATGCAGTCTTGCATCTGATCCAATTTCCAGAATCTAAACAAAAAGACAGAGATATATAGTAAACAAAGTACCCACTAAGAGAGTGAAATGGGCCGTTAAAGAAATTAGAGGTTACCTGCAAAAATTGACGTTTTGGAAGGCATTTATCAAGGGCAAGAAATTTTGTTACTGGTCCATTTTCCCCATGTTGAATGATAGCTGGAAATTTGCAATGAAGATGAGCAGAGAACCAGTAAGGTGGTTTTAGCTTGTCTAGTAGTAGTGCTGCAGCCCTGCTACCTAGAGTCTGTCCCTCAACCTGGGGGAAGCAAGTAACATAAATCAAAAGCGATCAAATGCCAATTCTTCAAGATGTGTGATATTTTGCACCAGTGGTTATCCAATCAAAATACAGAAAAGTTGTTAGACTATTCTCATTGAGAAAAATGATCAAGTATATATGATTGCATACCTCATTTCTGAAAAAGGGTTTTTTACGGAGAAGCATTTCTGAGTCTCCATATTCAGTAATACCAAGAGGCCAATCATGTGAAATGAAAATATCAATCGGTTCTTCAATTTGCATAAGCTTGTAAACGTCATACTCCCTTACATGGTATATAGAACGGATCTCACTCTCATTATAAGGAGGCCTCTCATAGTGTCCTAATCAATTAATAAATGATCTCATTAAACTTTCCACTAAAGCATTCACAAGCTATAAGATCAAAATGCAAATCAAGTGTTATACATAGAATAAAAATGCACAAGAATAACATATTGAGTTTCTATGAAGAAACTAGGAATGTGTACATAAAGGGACCATGCAGGATTCAGAATTTATCAGTCACTGCTCCTTGATTAACAAGATAACTGCTTGTTTAAAGGAAATATGGCAGTGTCAAAGTACATAAAAACTGCAGTAAGTGACATGAAAACTGGAACTTACTCTCAAGGTGGATAAATCTTAGATGAGGTTCAGAATCGACAAAGTAGGAAAAGCAGGAGAAAATTAAGCATGCCTTGTAGAGAGAGATAGAGAACACCTTATATTAATCAAGTGACGAACCTAGATTATAATGATGTGCTTTGTAAATTCCAGATAGTCCAGCAATACGAATGTTGCCAAACTTGACAACCCCAGCAAACCCTAAGAAATAAATGTTGGGTGCTGCCCATCCTCCATAATACCTAACAATGAAATGATGGTCTTCATAATTGCACCATGTTTAAACACCATGAAAGAAGAATGCAGATGAAATAATATACACAATATATGGTGAAGTTCTTGATTATAACAATGTGCACATCACTTTCAATCCATCACAACATGATATATTTCCAGATGCCAGCATGTATCACTTATGAAATATTACAATTTAAGTCTTCAACAGAAAAATAAGAGATGTCAACAGACAAGCAAACTTTAAAAAGAAAAAAGAATAAATTGGAACCGATATGCAATAGACAACAATAGGGAATGCATGACTATAGAATTAGCACCAACAAAAATCAGATGTCCATAGGTGCTTTCCTCTCCTAATAAGTGTTCTCCTCAACAGCCAAATCAAAACACTCGATGTCATGTAAGCACCACATCTCAAAAATCATGGTGCGTCAAATGTAAGCCTCATAAATATGAAAAGGAGCTTTCACATGGGATTGTTACCTCAGCCACTGCAATAATGTAGGCCAGTGCCCTAAGTAAACAAGAAAGGGACCAGCAGTTTTCCAATTCACTTTCATCATGCAATGCTCAAACATTTACAAACTCAATTTTTTATTTCCACACAGTTACCAGTTTTGTTATCCCCCAACCTTGCTTTGTAGAAATCAATCACACCCTTCTCCCCAATTATCACCCATGAATCTCCATATGATGCAAACCCTGCTCTAACTCCTCTTAAACATCCCCTTCTAACCTTTTCCAATTTATCCAGAAAAATGATTGCACCACAACCATCCAAGTAGAATGAACTAACAAGAAGGCAGTATGAGCAACTGTCCCTGATATCTGCCAGAAATTCTCTCATGGTCTAACAGGTAGGCACTAGAAAAGAAGGTAATTTTTTCAATAAAGATATAGGTAAAATCTCCTCCCTCCAATTTATCTCATCATCTGTTACTGGTTAACATAGTAAAAGAACTTTGAAACTTTTTATCTACCGACCTACCAATCATCCATTAAAATGGGTCTTTCATTCTTTGCCAGAGAAGAACCAACAATAAAGACTCAAACATACAAGTCATATCCTTAAGGAGTGAGAGATGGGTAGGATATGATTTACATGAAAGCATCCCAACTTCCAAGAAGATAGGCAAACCATAACAGCACCATATGTCCATTCATGTGTTGTTTGCTAGTCTATAGCAAGATTTACAATATATCAACAAGTACCTATGAACAAAAGATTTATATCAAAACAGCCTGCTTATGTACAAGGCATATGGATCAAAATCAAAAGGTAGCCAAAATCCCACCTGTATTGACCAATTTAACAACATCTGAGCTGATTACATGAAGAAAAGAAGAGTCAGGAAGATTGGTGAATTATCCATTCAGGTTCATCTCCTTTTTCTTTTCCATCATATAATGTGTTCCTCCATGCCCAATCCCATCAATGATCTTCTCACTGGTTTTCTCTTTAATCTTTTTGTACATGAACATATCTAAATGTATATACATATACAAGCACAATTCTGAAGTATTAATAGTTTGAAGAAAAGGTGGTCATGACTTCAAACTAAGCTAAATCACTTGTCTTTAATAAGAATCTAGCTCTAAGCAGTTGAGTATTTATTCTATCAAGAAGCCTCTTTGGATATCCAAACTTAAACAGAGCACAAACAAAAAACAAATCTCTGCTGCAAACAGAGTTGAAACAGAAAATATATCTTTGCTGCGATAATTGTCTATCCTTTTAAAAACAAATAACTTTTGCGAAAGTTTCAATCGTTGTCCACTTCTATTGTTAATACTTTTTGTTTGATTCAAAAAGTATATGCGAATACAATTGTTTCACAATAGAAACTTTCAAGCCTCCCACACAGATGGATTCTTCAAGATATATTTCTACCTTCTTGCTGCAGGCCACCAAAAATGGCATTATTCTCCTCTACACTTCCTCTTCCTACCCCTTCTTCTACTACCAAATAAAGTAATTCTTCTATGTTCTTTCCATACGTATATATTGTTGGAAACAAAATTTATTTACAACTGAAATCCACACTTGCAAAAGTGTTATGAATATAAGCATGTAGGTAGGTGCTGGATGGCAATATACACATGCAATGCATGAAAATAAATCATACATTTAAGCTGCTGTCAGTTCATCTCAAAGGAATCTGGAGTGACAGAAAGAGGAAAGTGCTGAAAACAAAAGATGGTTCCCAGACTGACTGACTGACTGATCTGAGTCAGCACTTGGCACATTGAGAATGCATGATAGTTTAACATGACAATCTATCTTCTGTTCCCATGGTCAGCTGGAGCTGGTAAGCATGTCTAGAGATTCAGCGTTCTTAAAGTCATATCCATCAACTTCCCATGAAGACAGATCTCCTTCCTTCTCGGAGAATTAGAAATCTCAAAGACATCTAAATCCCTTGGGAGGTGGGAATGGGGACAGGGAGGGGGATAACAGGAAGTTCTGTTATATGTCATAATGTCCTTCACTGCCCTGAAAAACAGCAAAGTCCAGAGCACCACATTACTTGGCATTTCTCGTCAATGTGGAGTGTTGATGTCATTGGAGAAAAGATATAAAGTTCCAGTATTCTAGATAACAAGAGCAGTTAATAAGAAAGCAAGAAGTTGAAACTGATCAATATTACAAACAATGACAAAATAACTATGTATCATTTCAAAAAGATCTTGACAACAATAGAAGGATGTCAAGTAACTCACAGTTCCCACAAGTAATTGGATGCTTCATGATTTCCACCAATGAATACTGTTGGATATGGAGCTATCTCTTTCCCAGAGTAATATTTCCAAAAAGAGTTCATTCTTCGATAATTTGGTTTGACATTTAAGCTCTCTAAGTCACTTTCATGTCTAACTGCCTGCTTAGAGAACGGCAAGCATATGTCAATTTCAGTACTAGATCTATGCTGGCATTTCTCAAAATCGAAGCCTAAGTTCAGGTAAAGAAATAAGACAATATATGCTTTGAAAAGAATAAATAAAGAGGGAGAAAATGGTTTTTCCTAGAAAGGATATAGCAATGAATCACATATAGCAGTATAATACTGGCTCTAGCATAAGGTAAATTCACTGTTAACTTTAAGGTAATGACATAAGAGAAAAATAAAGAAGACATGAAAGATAATGGCATGCAAGGCTCTAGGAAATATCAATTGTCGCCAATATGTAAAGACCAATTTGTGTAATAATATAATGACATAAGAGGAAAATAAAGAAGACATTAAAGATAATGACATGTAAGGCTCTAGGAAATATTGATCATCTCCAATATGTAAAGAACAATTTGTGTAAAACACTCATATAAGCAAGGTCCGCAGATCTGGAACTGGTTCTGGGACCACCAGGGGCCAGTTGCAGTCCTGGTTCCAGTCCAACTGGGAACTGGTCAGTTCCAATTGTCGAGTCCAGTCCCTAACTTAATTGTATAATGGATTTGTTTAAAAAAAAAGACTAAAACATACAGTCAACTTAATTTTAAAGTTCATCTAATTCCATTTGATTGGACTACAATGACTTAATTACTAAGATTACAGCTTCATTGTCATCTTTTAAAAGTTTCTCCCTTTTCTCTGAAGAAAAAAGCACTTGTATCTTATGTGTTTTTAAAGGACTTGCTGATAGAGTCCTGGAACTAGATAGACTGGACCGAGAAGGAGTGGATCTCAATTGAGACCGACTGGTTCTGCACAACTTGCATATAAGTAATTGATGGGTCCTAAGCCACTGGAAACAAGAAAACCTTTAGCAGGATCTAGAAAAAAGGGGCATTAAAGATGCTCAAAAAGGCATTATTTTAGAATATTTGAGAAAAATGGAAAATCAATACCACATAATAGGGCTGTAAACGGAACCCGAAAATCTGATTTTCCGACCCGATACCGATAAAAATTAATGGATTCGGAATTAAAAAAAGATATCGATTTCTTATCGGAATCGGTATCGGGTTTTCCTATAAGATATCGGTATCGGACTCGGAACCACCTATTTCCGAAACCGAATTCCGATTTCCGATTAATTAAAAATTAAAAAATAACAAAAACAGAAGAAAACCCTTCCCACCCACTCCCCAGCCCCCTCGGTCCTCACCCACCACCCACTCCCCAGCCCCCTCGGTCCTCACCCACCACGACGCCCAGACGGCAGACGCCCTTCCCTTCCTCCCCTTCCTGTCTTCCCACTTCAGAGCGAATACCTAGGGTTTGTTGCGGGCCGCAGTTGTCGCCCTTGATCGCCACTGGCAACTCCACCGGCGACATCTCCGGCCTACACAACCGGTGCTTCTCCCCTCAGGTATGTACAGAACACACGCAGTCACGCACACACAATGTCTGTCTCTCTTTCTCTCTCTCTCTCTCTCTCTCTCACTTGGCTGGGGGGAGGTCGAGGGGGCTATTGGGGGTGTAATGCAGCTCTCACAGGGGGGGTGGATGTGCCCTGGCGGCGGACTGGAGATGGGCATCCCCTTCCTCTGCAGATCTCACAGGGGGGGGGGACTGGAGATGATCTCACAAGGGAGGGGACGGCGGAAGAAGGTGAACGCCCGGGCGAGGGAGAAGCGGAGGAGGGAGAAGAGGTGCTGGACGGGGAGGAGGGCTTGGGGAAGAGGAGGCCCTTCTAGATGTAGTGGCAGGAGAGCATGGGGAGGTCGGAGACGGAGAGCTTGAGCTCTCCCATGGCCGACTTGCGCGATGGGTAGACGACAGTAGCAAGGGCTGTGATGGGGGTGTAACGCGGCAGTAGCAGGGGCTGTGATGGGGGTGTAACACGGCAGTAGCAGGGGCTGTGATGGGGGCATGCGGAAGATTCTTTTTTTTTTTCCATTTAGTATCTATAATATCAGCTATTTTGACATAAGATCTATGTTAAAAAATGGCATATTTCATCCATGCATATTTTAGTTTGATAGTTACCCAACTAATATTTTGGATGATTCTACAGTTCACTTTTCATACCCTCTTGTTGATACAATGGCTGAGGAGATTTCTACGCCTCAAAGTCAAAGGTAAATCTTCATTAATTTTGATTATGTACTTACTATCATTTATGATTTGCTTACTGTCCAATTTGTAAAGGATTTTTATGACTTTTATCATCATTTATCAGTGATAATATTGAAATAGAAACAGAAAGCAACACACAAATATCATCTCATGCAACAACATCCTGTCATCCTAAACATGCCAAGAAAAGAAAGTTGAGATCCACAGTTTGGAATGATTTTGATAGAATTTTAAAGGAAGATGGTACTTATATGGCTGAATGTCACCATTGTCATAAAACGTTACCTGGGGATAGCAAGATTGGGACTTCACATTTGAGATCACATATAAATCATTGTATTCATTACAAAAGAAGAAACATGAAACAAGATTCTGTAGGACAGATGCTTTTAAAAGTTGGGAGTACAAGTAATGAAGGAAGCATGACACTTGAAAATTTTCAATTTAGTCAAGAAATTTGTAGAGAAGACTTGGCAAAAATGATCATTGTGCATGAAGTGCCATTTTCATTTGTTGAACATGCCTTTTTTAGAGTATTTTGCAGTTCTTTGCAGCCGCAATTCAAGTCTATTAGTCGGACAACTATAAAATCAGATTGTTTGAAATTATATGAGAAAGAGAAGCAAAAGCTTTATGACATGTTGAAGGAGACAACCTCTCGTGTTAGTATTACAGCAGATCTTTGGACTTCTATTGGCACTATTTCATACATGTCATTGACTTGTCATTTTGTTGATAAAGATTGGAATTTGCAAAAGAGAATTCTTAACTTTGTGAATGTGAAATCTCATAGTGGTGTTGAAATTGCTAAGGTGATTAAAGCTAAGTTGTTTGATTGGAATATTGATGACAAAATATGTAGTGTGGTTTTAGATAATGCTTTTTCCAATAATGTGCTGACAAGATAGCTTTGTCAACATTTGCAACCTCGTGGCCGTCTTCTGTTAAATGGTGCACTTTTTCGTGTTCATTGTTGTTGTCATATTCTTAATTTGATTGTTCAAGTTGGATTACAACCATTGGAAATGATAGTTTCTAAAATTCGTGAAAGTGTTTGACATGTTAAAAGTTCTCATATACGGTTAGATTACTTTAAGAAGGCTGCGAAGCAAACAAGTGCACCAAAAAAGAAGTTAGTCCTAGATGTTCCAACCAGATGGAATTCAACTTACATGATGCTTTCAATAGCCTATGAATTTCATGATGCATTTGAACAATTGTCATATTTTGACAGTGATTACAAGGGTCCTCCTAGTCATGAAGAATGGGAGAATGTGAAAGTTGCTAAAGATTGCCTAGAATTGTTCTATCGTGTTACAAAGAGATTTTCTAGCACTAAATATCCCACTGCAAATCTTTACTTCAATGATGTTTGTTTGATTCATTGCACATTGAAGAAGTGGCTGAAAGATTCACGCCCTTTTATTGTCTCTATGGTTGCACGTATGTTGGAAAAGTTCAATAACTATTGGAGCACATTGAACTTGGTTTTATCATTTGGATGTATTTTAGATCCCCGTTATAAATTGAAAACAATTGAATTTTTCTTTGACAAGATTTACCCCATCACTCAGGATGGTGGAAGTGAGTCTGATAGACATATTGATAATATTTGTGTTGCCTTTGCTAAACTTTACCATGCATATGTAGAGGAGCAAAGGAACATATCTAGTGATTCTTTCTCTGGGGCAGATAATGTGACAGAAAGGATTTCATCCTCCACAGTGGATATTGATTTTATTGAACTTGATCTTTGGCTAAAAGAAAGTTCTACAAATCAACCAAATAAAACAGATCTAGAACTCTATTTTGAGCTTCCTGTTTTGACCAATTATAGTGAAAACTTTGATGTTTTGGCATGGTGGAAGGAGGAAGAAGGAAAATTTCCAATCCTTGCTAAGATAGCTCGTGATATCTTAAGTATTCCTATATCAACTGTTGCATCGGAGTCAGCATTTAGCACTAGAGGGAGAATTTTAGATTCATATCGAAGTTCTTTGAAACCAAGCACAGTTGAAAGCTTAATTTGTTGTCAAGATTGGATAAAGAATACTTATAATGGTATGTTGTGTAAACCTCTTCTCTCTTTATTATTCATTTATTTTACAATATTTTAGATCTTAACTTATATTTTCTGATTGCCACTTTTTCTAGGTTCACCAATTGCTCTTGGTACCATACCTTTGACTCAAAATCTAGATGCTGAAACTGTAGTGGAGGAAGATGTCATTTTGCAAGCACCCTCATCCTTTAATGATGATGAGGATGATGAGATGTATGTTTTGAACATTTTAGTTGTATAATTCTTAACATTTCTTTTTTGATATTCTTATTTATAAGAATTTGTTTTTACAGGGGCTACAATTTTAATAACTTTGGATTTGATTGCTGAAAATGGGGTATTCACATACATGAGGATGAGGTAAAATGTTTGATATTTAGATTCACCTTATCTTATAAATTTTCACATTATGTTTAGACTCTAACACATGAAATATGTTTGATTTTTGTAGGATTATTCAAGAAAAATGCAGGCCATAATTGATAAACTCTTGACAAGAACTTTGATATTTGTGTTGCTCCCTTTCTTTTGTAATTTGTATTTTTCGATTTAAATCTAGTGTGTTTTGTGATTGAAGGAACATGTTGAAATTTCTGCTTTGGAATTATGAGTTGCCTTTTTGTTGTGTTGAAATTTCTGTTTTGTGATTGACATTTCTGCTTTTAATGGATAAAAGTCTTTCTTATGGAACAATAACCAAAAATATAGACAAGCGAGCAATCATGCAGTGGGGTCTATAGAGATGGTTAAACAAACAATTTGAAAGAAGAATAGTCCATCAGGAGTTGGTCATTTTTTGTGATGTATTAGCCAAGGAATTAGAAATTGGAATTTAGAACTAGACTTCTTTCTGACCACTAGCCAGCTTCGGTTCCAATTCCATTTCCAGTGACAGCATTGGGCAGGAATTGATTATTTCTTGGTGATTCCTTATGGTGGAACTGCGTCTGTTTCAACTGGTTCTTATGTGGTTCAGTTGGTTCAGCCAATTTTAACTTCATAGTTATAGTAGTTTTGTTATAACTGTCTATTTTGCTTTATGTAGTGAATTCAGTTGGCTTCAACAAGGTACATCTTTTGGTATCTGATACGGTGGTATCTCGGCAGGTCGACTTTTATGCCGTCCATGGCCGAGCTCGTTAAAGGCAAAGGCCGGCAACCTTCTTCGTAGGCAAAATATTAGTCAGCCGACGTTCATGGTCGGCTAAGGTGACTTCTTTGAGGGCCCTCCCACTGTTCGGTCGAGGGCGATATCGAAGGTCGATCGTTGCCGACCTTGCGCCATATGTGCTTGCACTTGTCCCACAACAATCCTTCGACGATTTAGGTCGGAATTATCATCAGCTCTTCCCCTTGGGCCGCCTCCATCAGCTCGGCCGCGAACTCCTCCTCAAAGGAAGCCGACGTTGAGCTCGGCGCACTCGAAGGGCTCTCCGGAGCACTGGTCATGTGGCGGATGTGGCGAATGGAGTAATGTTCGGAAATCACGGATCGGTAACCGCAGCAGTTAGGGCCACGATCTTGATAACTTGGCAAGGAGGTGGCGACGCTCAATCCGGTGAGAATCACAGTAACCCCCTAGCGGGATTTGCGGCTCGTCCAGTTCACACGTAGGTGTCCTAACACTATATAAAGGGCAGACACTCCACCAGCGCAGGTATGCTGTTCCACCCTAGGCTAGGCCCTTCTGCTTGGCTAGCGACTGACTAGAGTGTCGGAGTGTCTCCCCGACGAGGCCTCTCGGCAGGTTTTGCAGGTCAGGTCGGGCGCTCGGAACAAGCGTCACACGTCGGCCAAGCGCGCCTCAGACGGGATTCATCAGCTTGGTCGTCTCGGCTCACTCTTCGGCGAGAAGCACCTCAACGGTCACCTCGGCCTGAGCCGACCTATGTTACACTTGCAGTAACATTGGCGCCGTCTGTGGGAACATGCTACTAAAGGTCAGTGCGATTTTACCTACACCTCGTTAGATGAACTCAACTAAGTGCGGGCATTGAGAAGCCCCTGAGGCATTATCCATGAACGGCAAGGGGGCCGACCAGAGGTGTATAAGGTCACCCCGACAAGAATTTCTAGAGAATAGTCAAAAGGGGAAATGACGAGTCGCTTAAAGCATCGTCTTCTTTTATTATGTAATAGCGCTTATGCATACACTGAATTGAAAACCCATATTGTGCGGTGAAAGACCTCAGATGTGAGGCCGTCATTGTGGTCGGCAGGTCGGATGCGCCAAGAACCTGCTCAATTTGTTGTGATTTATCAATGAAGTTGTATTTCTTTTGAATGTGCATGATTTAACTGAGATCGAAAAGTCGAAACTCTGCTAGTTGCATTATGGCATGGTGATTTGTTATCCCGTGGACACTCAGTTGATCCCGACAACGAGGGAACAGGACAAAAGACGTGGACGTCGTAGTTCTGGACGAGGTCGCTTCGGCACTCTCCACGAACTGAGGAGACGACGTCCGATGTACCTTGAAGGCGTGGTCGCTCTGGCACACGTAGACGTGGACGTCATAGTTCTGGACGAGATCGCCTCGGCACTCTCCACAAACCGAGGAGACGACGTCCGACGTAGCTTGAAGGCGTGGTCGCTCCGGCACACGTAGACGTGGACGTCGTAGTTCTAGACGAGGTCGCTTCGACACTCTCCACGAACCGAGGAGACGACGTCCGACGTACCTTGAAGGAGTGGTCGCTTCGGCACACGTAGACGTGGATGTCGTAGTTCTGGACGAGGTTGCTTCGGCACTCTCCACGAACCAAGGAGACGACGTCCGACGTACCTTGAAGGAGTGGTCGCTCCGGCACACGTAGACGTGGACATCGTAGTTCTAGACGAGGTCGCTTCGGCACTCTCCACGAACCGAGGAGATGACGTCTGACGTACCTTGAAGGCGTGGTCGCTCCGACACACGTAGACGTGGACGTCGTAGTTCTGGACGAGGTCGCTTCGGCACTCTCCACGAACCGAGGAGACGACATCCGACATAGCTTGAAGGCATGGTCGCTCTGGCACACGTAGTCGTGGACGTCGTAGCTCTAGACGAGGTCGCTTCGGCACTCCACGAACTGAGAAACGACGGTCGACGTAACATGAGGGCGTGGTCGCTTCGGCACACACAGTGAACGTGGACGTCGAACGAGGTCGCTTTGACACTCCAGGAACTGAACAACGACGTCTGACGTGACTCAAGGTGGTGGTCGCTTCAGCACCCTCAACGAGCTAGGTCGTCTGTCCGCCAGACGAGGTCAGCCCACCATCACCATCACGTTTGCAACATCTACTAATTCGACTCTATGTGTGGACAAACTATTCTCGCACCTCGAAAAAAACGAGTCATAAAGGTCCAAGGCGACCTCGAGAATTGACTGAATCTCGGTCATAGTGGTTAGAGCCGACCTCGAGGATTGATGTGGTCTTAGAGGTCCGAGCCGACCTCGAGGACACGTGGTTAGAGGTCCCAGCCGACCTCGATACTTGACGTGATCAGAGGTTCACGCTGACCTACAGAATTAACGCGATACTATAGGGGTCTGAGACGACCTCAGGAACTAAACCGAAAAAAGGTTCGAGGTCTAAGCCTTATTCGATGAGGTCTAAGCCGACTTCGAGGACTGAACACATGCGAACAACGACAAAAAGTTGTAAATTTCCATTGGTAGAGAAGGTACAATGTGTGGCGAGGCGCCATGTACAAGCACGAGGCGCTTAGACTACAACGACGTCATCATGGCCGACCTGAGTTTCCTGATCATGAGACACCACAGAGTCCTCAACAATAACTGTCTCGGCAGCTGTCTCAAACGCGTCCTCTGTAGCAGTAGCTAACGCGGCGTCGACGACAGTAGCGATGTTCTCGTATCTATCGTCGGCGCCCGTCTCTTCGTCATCCTCCTTGTCGAGCACAACCTTTGAAATATCAATGTCCGGGAAGTGGTCCCGAACACGCTTGAGGCAGAAATCATACCCTTTGTTGTAGAGCTTAACCACCTAGGCCTTGAGTTCGTCAGATTCGCGGTACTCAACAACAGCCTCGGAGGCTACCTTCTCACGCTCGTCGGCTACCAGCTATGCAGTGGTAGCCTTGGTCTCCTGGTGAGATTTAAGCTCGGCTTGATGAGTCTCCTTCTCGGCCTGTAGAGACTTCCGCAGCTTAGCGGCTTCGGCCTCGGCTCTCTTCACTCGCTCGGCCTCCTTGGCACGAAGAGCCTTTTCGGACTCTAGCTTCTTGCTCACCTCAGCTAGGCGCGCCTCGGAGGAAGCCCTCAACCTCTCGGCCCGCTGAAGAAACGCTTCAAACTGAGCCATGGCGGCCTGGACTGAAGAGTAGAACTCCTCAACTATCTGGTTCGACCTCACGCCCGAGGGCGAAATCTTCGCTTCGGCGGGAAGTGCTCGTCTTCCCCACTCGGTGGCACTGACCGGTCCAGACTGCCTAGAAGGCCTCGGCTGAGGGGTGTCCGGGGCAGCAACGTCGGCGGGCACATCTTCTGTTAGGCGAGGACGTTTGGACGGCCCCGTCTTCTCTGGGACGAGCGGCGACTTGAGAGGAGCCGAGGACGGAGCGACGACCTGCACGTCGGCCTCGACGGGGCAAGGGCGCTTTCCACCTCGGCTTGCCTTCTTCTTACCTCGGGACAAGAGTTCCCTCTCAACCATATCCGAGAGAGAGAGGCCACCCTTCCCCTTGGCTCGGGAAGCCGACGACTTTTCCTTGTCGGCCATTGCTGCAAAGAGAAAAAGGTTAGCTCTCCTGAAATCATGGCAACAGTTGATAATGAAGATCAGAACAGACCTCGGCCAGCCTCAGCGATGAGCTTGAACAACTTCTCGGAAGGCTCGAACAGGTCGGGAGGCTCCACCGCCTGCAGAGACTCAAACTCCGAGAGCTCGGAGGCCACAAGAGTAGGTGGGCTAAAGGCCTTATCCCTGATGTTTACGACCGACCAAGTGGTCGGGAAGGGCCACTTGGTCCGAGAGCGAACAAAAAGGAAGTTCCTCTTCCAGTTGTGGACTGAGGAAGGCATTCGGCCAAGGACTTGCCGACCTGCCCGGGCTGTGAAGTACAGCCAGTCTCCGAAGGCTTTTACGGAGAAGCAATAAAAGAATAGACGAGAGGTCGGAAGGACCTCGGCCATAGCACAGACAGCCAAGAAGCCGACGACCGACCTCCAGGAATTTGGAGTCAACTGTGACGAAGCGACTCCCAACTTGGCGAGGAGAAGAATGCAGAAAGGGTGGAGAGGCAGGCGGAAGCCTGCTCGAACAGCCTCAGAATAAATACAAACTCCCCCCGGCATGGAGTAGTGTGCGCGGAGTTGGTTGGAATAATAAAAGGTGAAGTCCTCGGGGAGGACGAGACCTTTATGATTCCTCATCCAGTGGCAGGTCTCCTTATCGATCTCGCACCGAGCATCTGCCACGGTGTCGGCTTGCCGACGAGATCCCGAGGTATGAGATGAAGGTTGTCGAGGAATATAGTCACCAAGGCCGACCTCCACCTCGGAGGAATCCTCGGCGGACTATCGGGCCGAGATGCCTCCGGGATCGTCCTTCCGGAAGAATCTGAAGAGATGAAGTTCTCAGAAGGAGAATCTTCAGCCGACGAGGAAGAAGAGGAAGAGCTCATGGCTTACCTCCGAAAAGAAGCAGAAAAGCAAGGAGTGAGCGCTCGGACGTCAGCCCTCGTGTCGTCGGCTCGTCGGCACGGCAGCTGGTCGTCTGTTGTGAGCTCACACGCGAGAGCAAGGGTGGTTTTTCGGCAGCAGACCCCACTACTTATAGTGCCGGGGTATCAATCGAATCCAACGAGGGGCACTCATCTACCAGGACAACGGTGGGGATCCGCACACATGGCGTTAGCAGGTTGACTTCAGAGCGTTGATTCAGATTCTGATCTGCACAGGTGACGAGGAACGCCATGACGAATCGCGGGCAGCGAGGAGAGCCATGATGATGCGCGGCGGTCGAGGAGACGATCTGACAACTGGCATGCCGTACGAAGCGATGTCCGACGCATGGCGGCTTCGGCAGACCTGCTGGCAGGGCGGCGCCAGTCAGCAGGGTGACGTTGCAATAAATGGGCCACATGGATTTTTGGGGAGAAGATTCAGCTTCACCTCGGCCTTCGTCCGCAGTCCGACGTGAACCTGGGGGGCCAGTGATACGGTGGTATCTCGGCAGGTCGGCTTTTATGCCGACCATGGCCGATCTCGTTAAAGGCAGAGGCCGGCAACCTTCTTCATAGGCAAAATATTAGTCAGCCGACGTTCATGGTCGGCCATGGTGACTTCTTTAAGGGCCTTCCCGCTGTTCGGTCGAGGGCGATATAGAAGGTCGGTCGTTGCCGACCTTGTGCCAGATGTGCTTGCACTTATCCCACAACAATCCTTCGACGATTTAGGTCGGAATTATCATCAGCTCTTCCCCTTGGGCCGCCTCCTTCAGCTCGGCCGCGAACTCCTCCTCAGAGGAAGCCGACGTTGAGCTCGGCGCATTCGAAGGGCTCTCCGGAGCGCTGGTCATGTAGCGGATGTGGCGAATGGAGTAATGTCTAGAAATCATGGATCGATAACCGCAGCAGTTATGGCCACGATCTTAATAACTTGGCAAGGAGGTGGCGACGCTCAATCCGGCGAGAATCACGGTAACCCCCTAGCAGGATTGGCGGCTCGTCTAGTTCACACGTAGGTGTCCTAACACTATATAAAGGACAGACACTCCACCAGCGCAGGTACGCTGTTCCACCCTAGGCTAGGCCCTTCTGCTTGGCTAGCGACTAACTAGAGCGTCGGAGTGTCTCCCTGACGAGGCCTCTCGGCGGGCTTTGCAGGTCAGGTCGGGCGCTCGGAACAAGCGTCACACGTCGGCCAAGCGCGCCTCAGACGGGATTCATCAGTTTGGTCGTCTCGGCTCACTCTTCGGCGAGAAGCGCCTCAACGGTCACTTCGGCCTGAGCCAACCTATGTTACACTTGCAGTAACAGTATCTTTTGAAGAATTCAGCATAAACACCTTCTCTGAACTCTCGTAAACTTGCCAAACATTTCAGGAGGATTGTAGAGTTGGCTGGTTATAGTAGTTTTGCTATAGCTGTCTATTTTGCTTTATGTAGTGAATTCAGTTGGCCTCAACAAGGTACATCTTTTGGTATCTTTTGAAGAATTCAGCATAAACACCTTCTTTGAACTCTCGTAAACTTGCCAAACATTTCAGAAGGATTGTAGAGTTGGATGTGTTTTTTGAGCAAGGTTAGAGTGCAAGAAGGCATGGTGAAGTGGAAGCTTTCCTTTCACTGCAAGCCATGCTAAGAAGAGGCTTTCTTGGGTGATTGTTCAGGCCCACAGTAGGAAGCATTTCTAATTTTTTGTGTTGGCTTCGTTATCAATTTTTTGTGCAGTCTATTATTTCTAATGTGCTGTGTTCTATTGCCTTTTGTTATCAATTGTTAATATTTTATGATTAAGGTGCTTTTTATATTTTTTTGGTAACATTCTTAGAAATTTATTTGGTTACACTTCATATCTCAATGTCTCATACAACAACCTTCAACAGGAATTTATTTTTGTGCTGCCACCTTCTTCAATACTAGAAAATACACCTTACATCTAATGTACATTTTTGGTAATTTATTTTCTATAGAATGATTTTTTTTTATCAATAGATTTTTTTTACAGCCAATCTTAAAAAGTATGCCCTATTAGCTTAAAAAACGAAATCATTCACCTATGTTTCCCAGAACTATGGAATCTGAAATTTTAATTGAAATCAGATTCGGTAATCGGAATCAGATTTCGGTAATTGGTAATCGGTAATCGGAATCGGAAAATTTTCGGAAAGAAAAATGGTACCGATTCCGATTTCGGTTCCGATAGCATAATCGGAATCAGATCGGAATCGGAAATGACTATTCCGACTATATCGGAATCGGAATCGGAAACATTAACGGTTATCGAAATCGGTATCGGAATCTCATGATTCCGTTACCGAACCCCACCCGTTTGCAGCCCTACCACATAATAAAAATTTACAAGCATTTCACATAGACAACATAGGTAAATGCCTAGGTAGCTAAAGTGAACATGAGGTGAGGCAAGGCAAAGGCATTTTTAGCTTGCCTTACCTTGCTGTATAGTCTACGCAAGTGAGATGATTTCCTTTCTAATAAGTGTTGCCTTGGAAAACCTGCTCAAAATAGAACAACTGCTGCTCTACGAATGAGCATGTAGCGCAGAGTATATCTTACAAAGTATCTGAACGACTTTCTTACCAGATTTTTCTGTGTCTAATATTTTACATCCAAACTTCTCACCAGAACATAGTACTTCTATGATGCCATGTTTTTTTAATACTAATAACAGCAACATGATGCTCTAAAACTGAACTGTTTGGATCCGAGGAGAGAAAGGAATAGAGAAAATGATCTCCCCACTGGAACAAAGCTTTTAACTAGACCACCACAAACTTTAATCTTAGCACTCCACTTCTAAGATCCACCGATCCATCATGCAAACAACGAGAAGCAACAAGTTGACAAAAAATCTACCAAAGTAACCCAAACTAAAACCTAAGACGTCCCTTCTTACAACCCAATGTATAAAGGGATAGAGACAAAAGACCTCAATCTGAACAGAGAAAGAAAATAAAAAGATCTTCTGACCACTTATATACCTAATACCTGGTTTCTAATAACCATCTGCAAATTTCCAGCATAATCTGGAAGCACTTATCCAGCAGTTCTATAGAATTAAAACCCACGGTTTTCTCTGAAACCTAACATTCTCGAAAGAGGGAACGAGTTACGATTCTACAGCAAGAGAATACGAAGGACAGGACCTGGAAGTCCCCACAGCAGATGAGGAGGTCGATCTTGATGTTCTCCGCCCTCTCCAGGTGCTGCAAGGTGGCATAGACGTTGTCGAGCTCCCCGTGCATGCATCCTTCCACAGCTATCTGTTTCCAGAGTGCCCCCAGCACACAAAACGAGAAACCAACCAATAAGTCAGGATCGAAGAGTAAGCAGAACGAGGGAGAGGGCGGGTAGGAACGACACGATTTCAGAGAAAATATAGAACACCAGGACCACCTTCATACGGAAAGGAGAGGGTTTTGGAGCGGGAGAGAGTGCGTGCGAAGCGGGGAGGACGGCGCTTAGACTTCACGGATGGAAAGCGTTTGCGAGGTGGAACGAAATACGCAAATAAATAAAAATTATCGAAATAAATGTAAATGGCCGAAAGCTTTGGGCTAAAGCGACATTTCAAAAAATAAATAAATAATCCTAGAGCAAGATTGAGAATTTTTTTTGGTAAATATCAGTGCAAAAATAACTTTACTATGTAAGTAAACGTGCAAAAATACCCCTCCCCCTATTTGTCATCATATGTTCTTTAGATGGCAATTAACAAAAAAGTATTTTTCAATGTGTATTTTAGATTGAGATTTTTGTGACTGTATACGTAATGACTTACTCCTATCCGTTATGGTTACAGCAACCCACGTCAGATAAGAGGGAGACGTCACAAAAGGAACGACCCTATGATAGACACATAAGTTGAGATTTACATAAATAGATAAAAAAATTTATAGCAGAAAATAAACAACTCTTATTCTATCAAGTTTATAATTTATATTCAATGTCATATAATTCAAGTAAAAAAATAACATAACATAAAAATCATATCATAGCCAGTCTCTAGGTATATAAAGTCAAAAGTTTAAATTACAATTAACTCTACATACTAAGTAGTGAGCTAGAAGTCTTGAACCAATCTGCTCTTCACGCTCCACGCCGGATTTAGTTAACTCATTGACTTCTAGATCTCTAACTCTTCCTAAAATGTTAACAAGAATGACTCTACGTAATAGACTCAGTAAACAACTTAGAATCACAAACTATGGCTTACCACACATACATTCTAACAAGTCAATTAGCAAATTAACTTAACACATGCTCATCTTATAACATTAAATATTTAAACATGGGTTCAATTAAGCAAAGCTAACTATCTCATGTGATGCAAGATCACTAAACATGGTTAGCTTCTAGACATGAAATTAATAACGTGGAAAACACTTATATTTACACTTTCTTTTACACATTCGCATGCTTATACTCACTACACATACACATGGCTTATGATTAGCACTTACAATTCTATCACATGGTCATGCTTAACATAAACTAAACATAGAACACATGGTATCACTGACATGCTTAATAATAAACATTCTAAACATGAACATGATATTACTAACATACATATCAAGTACTTCACTGAACTCATGGTCATAATTAACTAACATGCTAATACACACGATACTAAACATAATATCATAATTATCATTTAACATGGATCACATTAACACATGCATTTACTTTCTCATAGCACATTCACACTCACTCTTACCTTTGCTTTCACATATACTTATTCTTTTATTTATCACATTCGCATTCATATATTCATGGCTTTCATGGTTCACATTCAAGATCACATATCACAGTCACATTGCACGTATCATGTGCCACGTTCGTATATCACGTTTCACATTGCTTACACATTCACGTTAGTTTTACACAAGCCGAGACACAGCCCAAACCACCACTAGAAAGTCACGTCACAATCACACATATACTTAATCACTAGTCAAAATGATCAAGTCTTAGCTACTGTACAAAATCGGGAGAAACCCTCCCCACTATTATTAATGGTACTTATCTACCTCCAGGATTTCAACACGACCAGTTACCTTAGGTATCACATAATTACGATTGAGCCTTCCCATAGGGGTATTACTACAATACGACTCCATGCAATCTAAGGTGACAGTGTCTCATTAACACACGTATTATTAACACATTTATTTCTTGCACATATTTCACATGTTCTCTCTCTTTCCACGCACGTTGCACACACATAACATAAACATGTCTTAATCACTTCTAGATTCTCAAATTAACATTAATACTAACTAAACAGAGCCTAATCATGATGTTAATCATATTTTTAAATCAAGTTTAAAATCATACTTATTTAACATAATACTAAAAACTTCATAAATTCATAACTAATTATATAGTAATAAGATCATGCTCAAATTTTAACCATAGATTTTTATTTAGGATAGAACATAACTATAAATTTTTAGAATTTTTGCAAGAGTAAAACTATTTTTCATAATTTAAATTAGAAGTTAGGTTATTATCGTAAAAGCACTAAAATTTCATTAATATGGATTAAATGAGTTTAAGATACCCTAAAACATGCTTATAGTAGTCTAACTAATTATCACATAGAACTTAACAATTTTCACAGCATGCATGCTTCATGGAAATCAAACTACTAATTATTCACATACTTTTCATACAAACAGAAAATTCAGATAATTACCATAATTAACTAAATAAATTTAAGATTTTTCGGTCATGTCATGATACCTAACATCTCATGACAGAACCAAAGGAAGCCCCAAATAGTCACAAAATCTATACATTTATTATACATGATCAAATAATAAATTTCTGGAAAAGATGAACTTGACATCAACATCTATTGTCGTCAACTTTAGGTTGATGTCAACTTATGTTGTTGTTAAGTTCTTGACTGCACACAGTGCAGTCTCGAGGCAAAAGATGATAGAAGACGGGCACCAAAATGATTTTCTAAAATTTTTAAAAAAAATAGAAACCCTGAAGTAGCAAGAAACAGAGATAAACCTTAAGTTACTTGCCTCTAAATTTCCCACAAAATGAGAATTAGGTCAATGAAGTCCTCTTTGGCAACCAAAGAGGAGTCCTCTAAGCATCATCAAATCTACCTTCTTGGGCATAATCCGGCCATGATCTTCACATCCAAGGCCTTCATCTAGGTCCGTAAAAGTCTTCTCTTCACAATAGCAATTAGGAATATTAGAAACAAGTCTCCAATTACCCTTTTTCTCTCTCATGGGGTCACCCTCAATCTGTCTCTAAGCAGACTAAACCCTAGCCAAAGAGCTAAGTTCTCTCCCCCAAACAAAGCCACTCTATATCTATAGAGCCCTGGGTCATGATTGAGGGTAGGATCCTTGCCCAAATAACTCTAACTTGCCAAACTTATCCAAGGAAAATAGTCAATTTTCAGAGCAAAACTGGAAGGAAACGCAAACAAGTTGATGTCAACATAGGTGGACGTCAAAAAGAAACTAGAAGGCAATCGACCTTTCTATCGAAAGGAGCAAAATGTAAAAAAAAAAAAAAATCTAGCTTGCATCTTGACTTGAAGGGATTCAAGATGACACTGATCCCATGTATTTTTACCCTGGATTGGCCAAGGATACATGACTTGAAAGATATCAGCCCCCTTACGGCGCCAGTCCTCTTACGACACTGGTTTACTTTATAGGGTCACTTATTTGGTCATAACTTCTTGTATAAATCTCAGATTGATGAGCCGTTTGTTGCATTGGACTCCTAACTTGAAGGGTGATAATTGCGTTGTTATTGATAATAATCATGTTATTTTATTATCTTATGGTCCTTAATTTCACACAAATTCATTATCACTTTATTACAAAAATGATAATTGATTAATCTCTATTGTGTTGTATTGCAGGATTAATGGGCTAAGAAATAAAGTGTCAAATGGGCCAATGGATTGGATTGAAGCAAGAGAGAATAAATGAGAGATTCTATTAATTTTTTAAAACACTTTCTTATTTTTAAAAATCTCCTCTCCTATTTTCCAAAAATTTCTCCTTCCTTTCTTCTCTCCCCCTTCCTCTCTTTCTCTACTATTTTATAAACCCTCCCTCTCTCTCTCATTCGGATATTCTATTCTCTTTCTTCCTCTCTCTCTCTCTCCCCCGGCGCACCCCCATTCCTCCTCTTCTTCTTCTCCTCTTCTTCTTGCTCTTCCCTTCTTCTTCTCTCTCGGTCTCTCTCTTTCTCGCACAGAAGAAGCAGCAGCAGCAGCAGCAGCGCGGCGCCCTGTGCGCGCCCGCCTGGCCCCGCGCGCACCCCGCGCCTGGCCGCCTGCCTCGCCTGCGCCACGCGCCCCGCGCCCGGCCGCCTGCCCCAGCCGCCCGCCATGCGCCCGCCCGCGCACACCAGCGGCCGCCTGCCCCGTGCGCCGGGCCCCGCCTGCGCCACGCGCCCCAGCGCCCAAGCCGTCTGTTGCCTCGCCCCCTGCCACGTCGCCCGCCTCCCCCTTTCACGTTGCATGCGTTTGCATGCAACGTGAAGGGCCGCTGCGCCTCTCTCTCTCCTCTATCGCTCTCTCTCTTCTCTCTCTCTTTTCTGTCTCTTCTCTATCACTTCTCTCTCTCTCTTCTCTATCCTCTCTCTCCTCTTTATTCCCTCTCTTTTCTCTCTCTCTCTCTCTCTTACGCACTCTCTCTCCTCTCTCTCTCTCTCTCACGCGCTCTCTCTCCTCTCTCTCTTTTCTTTTCTCTCACTCTTCTCTCTCCTCTCGTCTCTCTTATTCTCTCTATTCTTTTTTCTCTTTGTTTCAGTGTAATTGTTAATGACAATTGGTTAGAATAAAATATTTATTAAGTATTTTTGTTATTCAGTAGATTGTAGTTTTAAATATTGCCTGTGTTCTCTCATTCACATTTATCTTTCTCTCTCTATTTATTTACTTAGCTTAGATTTATTTAATTCAACTTAGTTTAAATGTCACCACATTATTTTCCTACACAAAACTCAAGGTTTTCAACTCTAAAATCTTTTTCCCCGTGGATTCGACTCGGTCTCACCACTTAACTACTGTTAAAATGTTTAGTGTAGGCCGATACATTTGAGATTGTTAGTCACGTATTTAACGACGTATTCGTGGGCTATCAAAGGGCTTCAAGATGACACTAGACCCATGCAATATGCCCTATATTGACCTAGAAAATATGGCTTGAGAAACCTCATCATGAGATGCAAGTGCCAAACATACCAAGAAGATGCGTTGCAAATATGTAAACAAATTTTGAAAAGGAAGGTCCTCGAAAGAATGATTGGTATAGAAGTCTGATCGTTCGACCGGCTCAACAATGTGGTGGCTGAGAGTGAAGCCTTCTTCAATAAATACCCTTTTGTCAGTTCAAGTTGGAAGGGTAAGGCACTTGATAAGAGATTGTTTAGAAGGAAGTTCATGTTGTAGACTTCAAATCTTTGACCAGCAAAGGGCCAAGGGCAAAGAAGTGACAGATCCTTCTACCAAGAAGCCTCCAAGCCAAGGGAGGAGCTTCACACTTCAAGATAGGATGAAGAACCCTACTCATTTCCAAGAGACAAAGACCCAAGTTCTTTTTGACTGGGCCCACAAATACAATAAAATTACTTTGTCCAACCCAAAGAGACCCAATGAATAAAAAAATAAGGATGACCCCAAATTTTGCCCATACCATCAAGTCTCGAGTCGTCCTATAGAAGACTTCTATTTATTTAAGGATATAGTTGAAGTCTTGATCAGAAAAAGGAGGGATCTAGATGGATGAATATCTAGTGAATTCTCCTCGCTCGCATGAAGCTCCTCAGTAGGCAATCAACATGATATCTTTATACAAGAAATTGTTTAAAGAGGTGTCAGAGGCATGCACTCAAAGCATCTATTATTCATATGTCCTGACTCCCAGCCAGATGCAAGAGGGGTGGCAGATAGTGCCCAAGAAGAAGCAAGAGAAACAGGGAGCACCCCTAGGCACATCAAAGAAAGATAAATGGGGGGTAGCCTTGGATACACCAAAATGCGTGCAAGATATGTGGGGCCACCCCATGACCGCCTCCTCCGTTGATCACACCAGTATGGTATGGAACCACTCTGCAAATCAGAACAAGGAATGTTAGAAATAAGAGAAGGTAGACTCCACTGACTTCACCAAAGAAGGAGAATCCTGCACTAAGACACTTGAAACCATTATAGACAGGCTGGATGGATATGAGCAATCAAAGCCCCATGACATTTGGTAGGAGGACTTCATCTTATGGGATCAATTTGAGTCCCTAAGCTTGATGCAAATGGTGCCGCCAGACCAGCCAGAAGCACATCAAGGTCAACCGACTCCACAAAGCCATCCTACAAATAAATAAAAGGATGAGCCTAGCATCCAAGCCACTACAGAAGAATTATTCTAGGGGTAGGTGTTGATCGAAAATACAAAGAAAAATAAAATAAAGTCAATGAAAAGACATGTAGTTAAAACTCTAGCATGCGACACCATATATGCATTCCTCAAAATGTTAGAGGAAATGAAGAAGAAATATGTCTGGTGCCACAGGAAGTGTGCCAGGCGGAAGCCTTAATCTCCAGACATGCCACAAGGTCTAGTAGACAATGGGGCATTTACCCTCTGCCAACAAAAATATTATATTTTAGGGAGAGCCACCATATCAGATCCGAAGGAGCCCGCTGTTCCAAAGCCAATTAGGTCAAGATAGGAACAACCAAGTAAGAGTGATGACTTGAGATTGTCAGATGTCAAAGTTGATGTCAGAATAAGCAAGCAGTTAAAGAAGATACCATCCATGTTCAATATATGGGAGATTCTCTCACTAAGTAAGGAGACCTGGTATGCAATTATTTCAATGTTGCAGAGGCCAGCACAATATGGAAGCTGCATCACTGAGATGCAAGCATCTGAGGAAATCTCCACAGTAGCCATCAAATTCACAGAAAATGATATGTTGTTACCTTCGGCAAGCCATAATAGGCCACTATATATGAGGGGACAACTCAATGATCAGCATTTGTTCAGAATACCAGTTGATCTCGGGGTGACGATCAATATACTACCATACTAGATCTACCAAAAATATTACTTTGATGTCCATCTCATATAAGTTAAAGATATCCAGATAGCATGCTTTAATTAGAAATTTGAGGTCTCGTTGGGCACGATAGAGTTCCAATTCACACTGGGGGATTTCATAACAAGAGTGCAGTTTCACATTATTAGCTCTGACACCTCATACAAAGCTTTGCTAGGGCAACCATGGCTACACCAAAATCTGGTGGTTTCTTCCACGCTCCACCGATGTATCAAATACATGCAAGACGACGAGGAGAAAAGGATCTTCGTCAATCTACACCCTTTCGAGGTCTTTGAATGCCACATGCTTGACACATGTTTATACTTGGAAGAGCTAAAGGAGGTACCTACCAAAGTTAAGTAAAAGTAGAAGATAGATGTCGGGTTGAATGATTGGTTCTGATGATCAGTCCGTCCCCATGTAATTTTAATTAATTATATATTTATTTTGGTGATTAACAAAACCATGTCAAAGATTACTAACACATATTCCATAAGTCTTGAGCACAAGAAATACTACAGGAAAATCAAGCAAATTTGGTAAGTATTACCTTTCTGAAGCAATATTAAGTTCAGCATGAAATTTCTCTAAGTCAACGACTTTCCTTATGCTACAACGATTTCAGTAGAACTGTAAAGATTTCATAAGTGCCTTAACGATTTCCTCATAACCTGAAACATCGTTTAGATTTAAACAAAAATCGTTCCCGTAATGATTTGCTTATCGCAACGATTTCTTTAGTCATCGTTGTAATCACAGGGATTGTACCCCCCTCAACACAAACATGAATATCAAATGTGATAGCATGGAAAATAGGATGTGATCGCCACCTAGAGAGTTGCCAAATGAAAAGAATAATGCAGGCTAACTACTCCAGGAAAGGGGGGAAGAGAACGGAGGAATACCTGATGTCGCGGTCGCCATGACCGATGCGGCCATTCGATAAAGCATCTGCCCTGGTGGACGCGTCTATTGTCGCGTCACCCACCTCCGTCACGTTCTCTTCTTTGCGGGAGATTGTGGATGGGACCTTCTTCCCGTCCTCCAGCCGGCCAGAGGATGAGAGCTCCTCGTAGGGTCTTGCTTGAGTGCCTGCCAAAAAAAAAAAAAAAACAACAAAAGCCCTATTAGAACGAGTTAAGAGTAGTATCCATTCAGAAATGAAAAGGATGAAAGAGCATGGTGGGAACGAACCTGGGGGTAGTATTTTAAAACCCCTTGGGTATGTGGAAAAACGTGGGAATGGGAAAGGATGCAACCTATCTAGAAATAACATAAAAATGCATGAAGAAATAGAGGAAAATGGGAGGGGAGAGGAATGAGCCCCATGAGGGCGACTCCCTGGCGTGGATGCAGTCCCAAATGATGTGCAATGGCTTCAGGAAAATGTTGGAGTCACCGTTCACACATTCCACCCTCCGTTGATGAAGGAATAGCAAGCTTTTGTGGAGTGGATTGTGAGGGAAGGAGAGGAAATGATGGAGCTGCGTGGCTAAGTGTTGGTGAGAGGAGATTTCGGCAGCCCTCCGGGGTGAAAAAATGAGGCTCTCTCCGTCCATCAAGAGAAGGCCTTGTTTATATAGATTTTTGAGAGAAAATAACTCATTAAAGTGGGTAATAATTGAAGTGAGAGATAAATCCCAATAAAAATTCGTGTGAGAGAGTCCTTAGGAGCCTTAAGGAGAGTCCCCATGGCCTAAATCCCGCCCAGGGGTTGAGATATTCCCTAGGGATAAAGATATACCCATAGGAGGATAAATAGGAGGTGGTTGCGGAGGCCTGCATGCGCACCCGTTGTCGCGGCGCATCGTAGGGCCACGACATGGAGACGCGACGGGGCGGGGCGACGCGACAGTATGCCCATGTGTATGGATAATGCATGAGATGTCACGGCGGCTTGCATCGATGCGACACTGTGACGCGGCGCTAAGATGCGTTGTGACTATAAAATCAAAATTTATGTGAATTATCAGCCAACCACATGAAAGGATAAGACTTATTGATGGCCAAGGACTCTCTCAAATTGATAATGGGCGGGATTTCAAGGCAATTTAAATTGTTAATGGGCTCAAAACAAGGCTAATGATGGGCTCAAGGTGAGTGACCAATTAGGGGCCCACTGAGGTGACAAGAAATGTGGTTCAACCTATTAGCTAGAACCGGGTGTCTACAGATTGCCCCTCATTGGCTTTCACTTTGCAAGGAAACGAAGCAGAGGTAGAGTGGAGGTGTCACGAAGTGACGGCGGAGCGGAAGTGATGCGGAGTGGACTGCAAAGTGGGAGCCAAGGTAAAGAGACACCCGATCTGACTAACAAGCATTTGGAATCTTCGTGAAAGCCCCGAGTTAGCCGCTCGAGCAGAATGCAAAGAAAAGCACAAGTCTGGACAAGAAGGAGAAAAGAAGAGGATGATCAACCCCTCGATTGAGAGGTACCCTAGCCGATTGGCCTGCAGGTTTCGTTTTGGAGGGACATGTGCGTGCCAGGCAGGTAACTCATGACTCTTTCCTGGGAGCGGTTCGCAACCAAAACGGATCAAAGAAAATGGAAAAATTGGATAGGTAATCCAGACAGGAAAATTCTTGTCAAACTGACGGGAACAACTCACTCGGAGGCAAACCTTTCGATTCGGAGTGGAATTAAATTTCTTGCTTGAAATATGAAGGATGATTGGACACTCAACAAGGGTTCATCAAAAATCAGGAATGAGTCAAGAAAGCTCAAGGTCCTACATGATGCATGCTGGGCTAAAATAAAAGAAATCATCAAAACGAATGCAAAGAAAAGAGAAAATAGAAAATATATCAAGTATAATATTGTTAAGCTGAATAAGAACGGGTCAAGAGACTACCCACAACCGTAGTGCAGGTCTGAATCCATCGTTCCCGAACTTAAACAACTCAACGGCCTATCCAACGATTAACAATGTGCACCTAGTATTATCACTGTTTTTGGTAAAGGGGAACTCAAATCTCAGAACACATTGAAAACTAGCCAGTCCTTGAAACGATATAGTAAGTAGAATACCATATAATAATGCGGGGAATCGGGGAAGAAATACTTACCTGACTTACCTGCGACAACCTCTTTTCCTTTTTTTGGTTTTCTGATTTTTTTTTAGTTTTTTTTTCTTTTTTTTGACAATAAACAGACAGAATAAGTACGAAACAACAATATATAAACAAACATAATCAAACAAAGTAGGTAAACAAAGCATAGAGATAAGAAACCACACATATAGAGAGGCGTCGGCCTAGGTGACCGCGACATGGTCGCGGCGCCCCGCCATGTCGCGACCTGGTCGCATCATATCGCGGTGTCGCGACTCAACCCGAACCCAGAAAATGCAGGAAACCAGGGTTTATCCTTATCCTAAGACTTCTAGACTACCACTAGGACTCCTAAACCTCTCCTAATCTTATCCTAAGACCTAAAATCGGGATTAGACTGGGTTTGCATCTCTCTAAGCTCTATAAAAGGAGGATTTGGGAGGCTAATCCCGTAGCTAACCCTTTGCTACTTCCTTTCTTCAAATTTATCCCCTTTTTGCAGTCATGAAGAGGAGTTTCTCTGCTTTCCAGGAGGATATCCCTCCTTACTCTGGTCCAAAGGCAGCAAGGGAGTCTTATGCGGATCTCCAGCAACTCTCCGCCATCCTCGGACACATGTGCATGCGCCCGGATCTCCAAGTAAGGGCTTTTCCTTTTCTGAATTTCTGAACTTTACTCTGTTTTCCCCTGTTTTCTTCTCTTTTCTTCTTCTCCGTTCTTAGACTCCCTGTTCTTCTATCTCCCCTCAGATCTTACCCGGCCAGAGGCGATTCTCCCGGGTGCCATGGCTAGCTCCGATGCTTGAGCTTCTCCCGCCTTCATCTATTAGCCATTTGAAAGAGTGGGGGCTATCCACTGTATTCGTCTTTGCCAAGAATTATGACAAGATCGTGCACATGTGGGATAGTGTCACCGCACTGGTGGAGCTGTGGCACATTCAGACCCATACGTTCGTCTTCCCTACATTCGAAGCCACAATCCTATTGGAGGAGCTGGAAATAATGCTCGGCCTCCCACGGTATCAAAGGGGCGAGGAGTTGGCAGTTTCCTACACCATGGAGCCCATCAACTCATGGAGCATCCTTGCAGAAATTACTACAAGGAAGACGGATTTGCACTCTATGACCAGCGGGATGCATGTGCATCTCCTTCCTATCGCGCAATGGATCACTTCCCAATGCAAGCGCAAGATCGAAAATTACACGGCTATCGCCAAGGCGGCTGCAATCTATATTTGCGGAGTCATCCTATTTCCAGCGATGGACGACGCTATCTCCTTCGCCAACCTTAGCATTATCGCCTCAATTTCAGAAGGTATGAGTATTGGTCAGGCGGTCTTGGGATACCTTTATGTTGGATTGACTTCTGTAGTGACTGGAGGCCCTTTCTACGGCTCGGTCATCGCCCTCGAGCTTTGGATGGGTATGCACGTTCAGTTCCGGGCGATGGACACCTTGGCCATGGAGTGCAAGACCATACTCCACCATCTGCTAGCGTTCGTGGGCGATCCCCTCCGGATGAGCACCAAGACGTGGTGCAAGACTGCGCAACTGAAAGGACTGAAGGCATGGCGCAATTATTTCAAAAGGATGATTGTGGCTGAATTTGACATGCGCCCGCGCTTCATGCATAATCAAGCAATCCACCTCCCTCAGCGCACCGGACTAGCATTGAGATTGTTGGGCAATGAAGCGCTGGTTTTATACAATCTGGATCGCTGCCACCTTCAGTGTGGTGCGGCCCGCACGGTGGTTCCCTTCCTTTCACACTTCCCACCTATTCAAGAGAGGAAGAGGGGCGACGAGCAGGACGAGCGCGACATGCACAGCGCCATCGTCCATTGGGAAGGATGCGCATTGGGCATTATTCAAGCTGAGGTGGAAGAAGATGGGGACGTGGTCAAAGAGTACCTTGAAGCATTGAAGAAGATTCAGCCGGTAGCGGGAATTATTTGAGCATTGATAGGATTGATTGTAGGGTGGGCATCAGATGGTAGTTAGGAAATGATTTTAGCATTTGTTTGATGGTAGGGAAAGTAGGGAATGTAATGACTTGATTTGAATGAATAAAACTGAATTTCTGTTTGGCGCAATGGGCTCTGTTGATGTCGCGACAACCATGGTAACCGCTTTTAGAATGCGTCCGGACGGATGGTCGCGATAAGGTCGCGGTCATCAACGGCGACGCGACATAGATGCGACCTCCTGCTACGTCGCGACTCAAACTGACTTGATTCAAAACACAGAGGGGCGCCTTTCCTTCCCCCCTTCTAGGTTTTCAAAACCCCAAGCTCAAATCTCCCAAACTCCCTTTTGCCTTCTTGCAACCTTGCTCCTTAGCACCTGCTCTCTCCCTCCCAATTCGACCTAAACCCCGGATCATTGATATGGAAGGAGGAGGGAACGCCGGCGAGGGCTCGTCATGGGGGAAGCGGCACGCGGAGCGGCGGAGCTTCCGACGTCGGGCAGAGATATTGTTGGTGGCATAGAATTGGAGCTGATAGGCTAGAGGAATGGTGATCCCTTCTGGGGTGAGCAAAACAGCACCTATGCCCCGTCCCCTAGAATTAAGAGCTCCATCAAAGTGGAGCGACCAAAGGGATCGCGAGAGACGAGTGATATGTTTTCATCGGGGAATTCCTCTTGAACTGTGTCACTGTGGGGGAGAGGAAGGTGAGCAAGGTGCTCAGCAATGGCATACCCTTTCATGGCTTTCTGAACTATGAAGGTGATATCGAATTGAGAGAGGAAACTTTGCCAGCGTGTCAATCTTTCGGCGAGGACTGGCTTCTCCAGGAGATACCTAATAGGGTCCATTCTAGAAATCAAACTAACTTTATGGGCTAGGAAGTAGTGCTTCAATTTCTGCACCACCCAAACTAGCACTGCGCATGTTTTCTCCATTGTAGTAAGTTTGAGCTCGGAAGGATTGAAGAGCCTAGATAGGTAATAAACTGCCCTTTCTTTGCCAGATTCGTCATGTTGAGCAAGGACAGCTCCTAGGGAGTCCTCAATGGTCGACAAATATAGGATTAAGGGTTTCCCAGGAACAAACGCCTGCAGCACGGGCGGATTCATAAGGTAACTCTTGAGCTCATCAAAGGCCTCTTGGCACTTGGCGTTCCATTCGAACTTGGCCCCTCCTTTCAACAGTTCATAGAATGGACGGCACCTTTGGGAGTGCTGAGATATGAATCTCCTTGTGAACTGTAGCCGACCAATCAAACCTCGAAGCTCAGATATGTTCTTTGGAGGAGGCATTTCATTTATCGCCTTGGCCTTGTGCGGGTCTATTTGAATCCCCCGTTTGCTGACTATAAACCCTAGCAATTTGCCTAAAGAAACCCCAAATACGCACTTCTTCGGATTCATCTTCAGCTGATATTCTTGTGCACGACGAAACACTCTGGAAAGCACGGAGGAGTGTTCTCTTCGGGTCCGAGACTTCACCACAATATCATCCATGTATACCTCAACATCAATATGAATCATGTCGTGGAAGATAGCTAACATTGCCCTTTGATAGGTGGCGCCGACATTCTTCAGTCCAAACGGCATGACCACATAGCAATAAGTTCCCCATGGAGTGGTGAAGGAGGTTTTCTCTTGATCCTCCGGGGCTAGACGGATTTGATTATAGCCTGAATACCCATCCATGAATGATAGAGTTTCAAACCCTGCAGTGTTATCAATTAAGACATCCAAATGAGGTAACGGGAAATCATCCTTTGGACATGCCCTATTTAAGTCCCGGAAGTCTATGCAGATGCGCACCCTTCCATCTTTCTTCATCACCGGGACTATGTTTGCCACCCACAATAGATAGAGGACTACACGGATGAACTTGGCTTTATGTAGTTTATCGATTTCCTCTTTCATCTTCAAAGCAATGTGGGGGAGGAACCTCCTTAACTTTTGCTTAATGGCAACTGCCCCTGGCTTTAAAATTAACCTATGTTCTACTAGTTCGGGGTTAATGCCGGGCATGTCGTCATAGGACCAGGCAAAGGAATCCTTAAACTCCCTCAACATCTCTATGAGTGCCTTTTCTTCTTCAAGAGGGAGACTGGAAGCTATGGTCAAGAGCCTTGGATCCTCTTCTGTTCCCACGTTTACCTCTTTGGTGGGTTCATCTACTGCCAAGGTTGGTTCATCAAATCTCCTCATATCGCTAGCATACATTTCGGCAGCATCTTCTATCTCGCAATCATTTTTCGTCCGATGGGTCATCTTCGGCTAAGATCTCATACACTCCGAATTCATCATCTAGCCCTTCCTCATTGCGTAAATCCTCTATGTTCAGAACTACAGCTTCTTGGACGAACTCTTCGACAGCTAGAAGAGCGGCACACCTTTGCACTAGGTCCAACAAATACCTATGGGGTATGCCACTACCCTTCTTCTTCCTAGATGGGGACGGGGACTTGCTAGATCCTACCCCTGAACCTAGACCAGATTTGATATTTACAAAAGGCTCTGGAGGAGTGTCCGGATGTTTATTGGAAAGGAAAGGAAAGGGTGCGGCAGGGCCGTGAAGGTCCTCCGATGGGATTGGAGGAGGGGGCAGGCCACCCGAACTCAGGGTGCCGGCAGGAGAATTGGGGTGCAGGGGAACAGAAGGCCCCTCACCCAGATCGCCCAAAATGACCATGTCGGTCAACAGGTGAAAGCAAAGATTGAGGTGAAGGAGGAGAAAGGGCGGGGATCGCCGCCCAGGAGAAAAGGGAGTGACGGGGATCGCCGCCAGCAGGAGAGAAGGATTGCGGGGTGACGGGGATCGCCGTCGAAGCGAAGGGGAATGCGAGGGTGACGGGGATCGCCGTCGGGGAGAATGTGAGAGCTAGACAGCTGAACACAGAAAGCGGGAAGGGTGAGTCAGAAAAGAAAAGGGGGGCGGGGATCGCTGTTCGAAGAAAAGGAGAAGAGAAGAAGACGGGGATCGTCGTCTGAAGAAAGGGAAAAGGAGAAGACGGGGATCGCCGTTCGAAGAAAAGAAGGGAAAAGATGAATGAAGAAACACACACATTTTTTTATTTTTTTTTGTTTTTTATTTTTATTTTTTATGAAAAGAACTACCTTACATTAGAAGGCTTCGGAAAAAGGACAGGACCGAGCCATTAAGGAAGATGGTGAAGAAAGGTAAAGTGCGGATTAACGCTTCAAGAGCATCGGGGGAGAGTTGGAGAATGAGGGGTGGAGATAAGGGAATAAAATCAAAATTATAGACAAAGATGGATGAGATGAAATGACTGGGAGGCCGGGAAAACCCTGTCCAAAGCTCCTTTGTTAGATCGGCCGAACTGACTATCTCAACTTTCTCACTAAATCCAAGCAACTGTCGCTTGGTGGTGGCTGTTGATGCTGCTGCTGCTGCCTGAGACTGTGGCTCGTCATCTTCACTGAACAAGCGGCTAAGATCCTCTGATTCTAGCTCTTCTTTTCCGGCTTCCGGTTCCTCAAATAACATGCTGAGTGATGAAATCAAATCTTCAAGATCAGGTGCTTCTGTATCTGTTTCGTCTTTCTTCTTCTTGTTGGTCGTTGTGCTTCCAGGGCTTGGTATGCTGAACTTGGTGCCACTTCCACCGTAGTATTGTACCCAGGCTGCACCGGCCCTTTGACAAAATGTTCGTATAATGTCCAGATGAGTGGACCATGGTCTGACTGTGAAGAGGATGAGAACGCGGCCCATTCTGAGTATCCTAAACCATGTTTTATGAATTTCTTTGTGCTAGCCACTGTCTTGGTCCTCCTTTGGAGATGAGTGCCTAAACCTTTTCCCGACTGATAGCCGAGTCTGAACATGATATCCCATCCTTTTGCATTTGTGGACATATCCTTTCTGACGGCTATCACTGATGGGGACCCAATCGGGCGATTAGAAGAGAGTATAAGCCCATGGGTAGTTCACATCAAGCACCGAGATAATGGGCTTATTCGATGGCCAGACTGATGGTAATACCCTCTCAACTGCTTCCACTGTATGGGTCGTTGCTATGCTTTTAACCTTGACTATTCACCCTTGGAAGGGGAATTTCAAACATTGATGTGCCGTGGAAGGTACTGCCCCTAGTGATTCAATCCACGGGTGCCCCAGGATGGCCTTGTAAGTGTGATCGATGTTCAACACATAAAATTCAATCGACATGACAAATGGCCCCAGTTCTGCTTGCAACGTGACAATCCCATGACAGGCACGTCGTGAATTATCGTAGGCAGCTATAGTGGTGGGGGTAGGTTGCAATTGGCACTCTGATATGTTGCAGGCTCTTAGGGTGCTCAATGGGCATACATTAATGGAAGCCCCTGTATCTACTAGAGTTGCGTCAATGGCCACCTTGTTTATAGTGAGTGTTACGCACAAAGGCATCTTCCTGGCTTCAGGGGCAGCTAATTCACCATCAGAAAAGGTAATAATGAGTCCCCTGTTCACAATAGAAAGTACTGAAGGCAGATTGTCGGGGCTCATGTCTTCACTGACCATGACCCTTTGCAGGAAGGCCCTTAGGGCATCTTGATGAGTTTGTGACCTTTTGATTAGCTCTAATATGGAAATTTTAGCGGGGGTCTGATCCAAATGCTTCAAAATATCATATTGGGTCCCCAGGACCGGGTCTATTTCTTCCATATCTGGCTGCTGTTGGGTGCTGGATTGCTGCGCTAGTTGACCTGGCATGGGCATGGATGCATTAGGGTACATCCGATGGAACATTCGCCCGCTCCGCAGGGCAAGGTTATGGTGGAGTGGAGGAGGTGAGGTGTCAAGAATGGAGGGGTTGGCTAGTAATGGCATTGGCGTAGGGGAGAAAGAGACGTTGCTAGGTGAAGGGATGATGGTGATATGACAGAGGTGTTGTAAGATGGTGAGGTGATGGCGGCAATGGCGGGTGCGAGGGAAGGAGACACAGTGGAGGTAGGCGTGGGGGTAGTGGATGTGACATGGGATATTACCAGAAGCTGGCCTACATCGTGTTCATCGTCGAAGGCCCATTGAGCTTCTGGCGGTGGGTGGTGGATGACAGGGTTAACATGTGCGGGTGGAGGAGGTGGTGGAGCAGGTTGGGGGTTTGGAGCAAGCTGATGTTGTGGCATGGGGTTGCGGATTATGCCAAGGTCATTTGCTGGCTGCTGCGGTTGTTGTTGTTGTTGCTGTTGCTGGTACTGCTGTTGGAAGGGTTGGAACTGTTGTTGTTGTTGTTGCTGCTGCGGCTGCTGTCGCCTCTGCTGTTGCTGCTGTTGTTTCTGACCCTGTTGGTCCCTCAATGTCTGGATTAGCCTTTTCATTTCTGCCCAATCGATTTGGTTCTGATCATGAAGATCATATATTATGTCCCGGAATTGGAAACAATCCGACACATTGTGGCCTGGATGGCGATGATAGATACAATACTTTGTTTGATCTGCCGCCATATTCCAATTTGCCTTCTCAGGAGGGAGTCTAAGGGCATTCAAGGACATGAGGGCTGCAAAGACATCGGCCAAAGACTCAGGCAGAGGGGGATATTGGGCTCTTTTGGGTCCATTGGGCCTTTTGGGGGCGTGGCCATTTTGAGGTGGAGGAACTTGGGAATACTGGCGCTGATCTTGCGGAGGGTTCTGACCTTGAGGAGGTTGTTGTCTATTGTTGGTCCACGGCTGCTGAGGTTGCTGAGTGTATGGAGCCCTACCTACCGGGCCTTGGGGGTTATTAACCACACCCACTTGCTCATTGGTCTGGATCCCCTCGGTAACTAGGCCTTGAGGCTTCTTGGTGTAACGGGCGTTAGGGGTCTCAAACATAGAATGTATAGGCGAGTCCTTGAGTTGGGTCTGAATGAAACGGCTCGGCTATATAGTTGGTGCATGGTAGTAATGTCGTTCATGGCCAAGATGGCTCGGTAGGTTGGGGTAGCATTGGAGATTAAGAGCTTTACTTTCTCCTCCTCCGGAATAGGGCAACGGACCTTGGCAGCCAAAGAACACCACCGGTCAGCATAGGTCGAGAACTCCTCTTCGGGCTTCATCTTTTCAGCAACCAGATCCACAAAAGAGTATTCGGGTCCAACCCGATCTTGAAACTACTGTAGAAACCTCTCTTGAACAGTCTGGAAATCCTCGGCTTCCTCCGGGGGCAAAGAATAAAACCATTCCAGAGCTGGACCATCTAAAGATTTTCTGAACAAGTATGCCATGAGGTGGCGGTCATACTTGTGCGGTGCAGACTCATAAACAAAATCTTTTAAATGAACATATGGGTCCCTTACCCAGAGTATCACCGGTAAACGGGGAGCTCCGACTGGGGTGGTACTCGGAGGTATTGGAATGATGGGAGATCAATATCGGCTACCTTGCGAGGATCAATTTGCCTCCTGAGGACATGTAGCTCCTTTTTCATACTCATCCACTCCACGAAGAAATCAGAGGGGGTTTGAACATGATGTGCAGAAACAAGGGAGCGGGATTGCTCAAAAGAGTGAGACCTCTCACGGGGGAGGGGAGCAGGCTCGGCCGTATAATATGTTGAAGTTGGAGGGGATCGAGGCCGAACCTCTCGTGCAGGAGGGTAGCTCGGTTCCGAGAAATGAATGGCTTGAGGACGAAGGGGTGTGGGGTCCGCCCCTGAGGAAGGAAGATGGGGTGCTGAGGCAATATGGGTGGAGGAATCTACGGTCAGACTGAATTCTGACCCGAGGGGGATAGAGGTCGCTTCCCCGTGGCAGTGGCTAGAAATTCACGGACTTGGTCCGGAGTGAGATGGGGAAGGAGCTGACTAAATTGTGAGTGGGGGTCATCCCCCCTTGAAGGAGAAGGAGGACAGGATTGACTCCCGATGATGAGGGGAGGTTGGATATGCCCTGGGAGTTTGGCCACGGGGGGTTGGGTCACCTCCTCGAGCAGCCCGATAGGCAAGACATCGTCGGCAAGGACCCGGAATTGATCCATGCCGAACAAGGGATTATGATAGAATACCAAGATTGGAGGGGACTGACTCGATCTCCCTAAACAATGACACATGCACCCCCGAAACAAAATAGGGGGGGGGGTGATACTGACAACACCTAGACTCTAGCACAACAAGAAAGGCTGAGATGAGGAGGGATGAACTGAAGCACTCAAGTTGTCATGATTAATGCGCAAATTTCTTAAAGTTCACACTTGACCTTTAAGTAAGTTGATTAAGGAGATATCACTCGGTCAAATGGAAACTAACAGGTAAGAACTCGAGTCCTCCGGTGTAGCTAAGGGGTGGGACACTCACACGCGAGGGGTGGCTCGGACTAAGGGGTACGACGGGTACAACCGGCCCGGTGAACCGTAACGTGCGTACGGTCACAAGGACTTACGGAGGTCCTTGGAAGGTGGACCCGAGTTAGCCTATGAGTGCTCGTAGGTGAGAGGGCTCACTCAACCAAGGGGGAACCTGAACAAATGGGATGAGTAGTGTATGCAAGGGCCTAAGTGCCCAAAATGTATGCACAAGTGACAAGTAAAAAAAAAACAAAACAGGGTGAACAAATAGCTCTCGAGCAGAGTCGCGGCGGCCGTGTACACAGCGACCCGATCGCGACAGGGCGGCCTACCGCTATAAGAACAGAGCCCTGAGAACAAAAAGGTCACCAAACCAGACTCACACAGACTATCTTGACAGGTAATAAAGGCAAAAAAAAAATGATAAACTAATGCAGCATGGATCAGGAAACATTCAGAAACCGATTCATGAAGCAAAACATTAACATACAAAGCGTATCTATTGACGTGACGTTCATCCTCGATGCTACCTGGTCGCGTCCTAGTGCTCGACTGCGACAGGTCCCGAAAAACTTACAAATGGAAAAAAAAAAAACCGAACCCTAACAGGATTCTAACATTCAAAAACACAAAAATACATGATACCGAGACAAGGAATAGGGATGTATGATCTCATAGAAGCAGGAAAAGGCAGATATAGGAAGAAAAGCACTGACCTGTTAACGTGTCCTTTTCCAGCGACGCGATGGGATCGCGTCACCGCGATATGCCGCGACAAGAACCGAGTGCCAAAATGCAGAAAACAAGAAACAAAAACTAACACGGCACCAAAAAAACAAGCAAGGGCTGAAACATGGCAGGCAGACAAACTAAATCCACGAGGGTAGCACTGAAGGTCCCACCGTGATCGCCAAAAGGTGTAATCACAGGGATTGTACCCCCCTCATCACAAACATGAATATCAAATGTGATAGCATGGAAAATAGGATGTGATCACCACCTAGAGAGTTGCCAAATGAAGAGAATAATGCGGGCTAACTACTCCAGGAAAGGGGGGAAGAGAACGGAGGAATACCTGATGTCGCAGTCGTCATGACCGACGCGGCCATTCGATAAAGCGTCCGCCCTGGTGGACGTGTCTATTGTCGCGTCGCCCACCTCCGTCGCGTTCTCTTCTTTGCGGGAGATTGTGGATGGGACCTTCTTCCCGTCCTCCAGCCAGCCAGAGGATGAGAGCTCCTCGTAGGGTCTTGCTTGAGTGCCTGCCAAAAAAAAAAAACAACAACAAAAGCCCTATTAGAACGAGTTAAGAGTAGTATCCATTCAAAAATGAAAAGGATGAAAGAGCATGGTGGGAACGAACCTAGGGGTAGTTTTTTAAAACCCCTTGAGTATGTGGAAAAATGTGGGAATGGGAAAGCATGCAACCTATCTAGAAATAACATAAAAATGCATGAAGAAATAGAGGAAAATGGGAGGGGAGAGGAATGAGTCCCATGAGGGCGACTCCCTGGCATGGATGCAGTCCCAAATGATGTGCAATGGCTTCGGGAAAATGTTGGAGTCACCGTTCACACATTCCACCCTCCGTTGATGAAGGAATAGCAAGCTTTTGTGGAGTGGATTGTGAGGGAAGGAGAGGAAATGAGGGAGCTGCGTGGCTAAGTGTTGGTGAGAGGAGATTTCGGCAGCCCTCCGGGGTGAAAAAATGAGGCTCTCTCCGTCCATCAAGAGAAGGCCTTGTTTATATAGATTTTCGAGAGAAAATAACTCATTAAAGTGGGTAATAATTGAAGTGAGAGATAAATTGTAAGGCCCTCGAATTTTGTTGCATTATTTTATTTCGTGTAAATAATTCAAGTTTGTGTATGCATAGATGTACATATCTACGTATGTATTAACTAGTTATACATATGTGTGCATATGTATAATTAGTTGTAAATAATGTATGAATTGCATGGTGGTAGTGTGTACATGATAATACATATGTATGGCATGTATATATGTATAAGTTAAGCATGGTTTCTGCATGTTTTGAGTTCTGGACGAAGGACCCAATTGGCGTCCACATGGATGGACACCCATGCTGAGTCAGCGTCCACCTCGATGGACGCCAATACTTAAGCCAACGTCCATTGATGTGGACGTTAAGATCTCTGACCTGCATGAGTTGCAGACCCCGAAACTCCGGGGGCAAGCAAGCCCAGCCATTGAGGAGATGTCCCCAACGGCTAGCAGGCCTTCACATCACCTCTTCGGGGTTCCCCAAACCCCTCTCCTATAAGCCAAACTCCTTCTGCACTAGAAAGAGTTCTCTTGACTCTTTGCAAAGAGGAGAGAAAACCCTAGCTTCTGTGAGAGAAAACTGAGCTTGGCAAGCTTGAATCCGGCGACTGAAGGCTTCTTCCGGTGATCCACTGCTGCTAGGAGGGAGTTTGGACCTTGGGGAAGGCTTCCCCAACACTGGACTGAAGCTTGCATCGACTGAGAACCAGGAGAAAGGAACTTTTGGAGGCTTCTTGGGACTGCCCAAGGAGAGCTTCATCAACCTCTTTGATCCCTTTGAAGATTTATTTAGAGGCAAGTACCCATACATTTCGTCCATGTAGATGTCTAGTAGGGTTTTACTATTTTTACAGATTTTAAATCATGTCCTGGATCCTCCTTTTCACTCTGTATTTGGAGCTCGGTCTGTGCTCTTGCACAGATAGGAACTTGGCATCAAGGCCTCTTACCACCAAGATCTCCAGTCTGCGTCCAGCGATCTTGCCGTCCAACTCCTTGAACGGCCAGAGACTGCCGTTAAGTTCTTCAAGACAGAACAGTGAGCTGTTCTTCCTGGTATATGACTATTTTCGATGTGTTTTCGCAATGAGGATATAATGTAACTTCTATATATTATATACTAGTTAATGTGGTGTGTGGGAGAATTATTGTGCATTTTTTTGTGGATGGTAGAATTTATTAGCTTATTGGAATGTATGTGGAAGATATGGCTATGTATGTTCACCCACTATTCTCATGATCTGTGGAGAACTTGGGTGCCCTAAATTTTATAAACCATGCGTGTATGGGTCAGTTTGTGCCCTGCAATTACTGAATTTCTCCCATGCTCCTATGATTTAGTGTAAATTTTTGTTTTGGAAAATAGCAAACATGCGTAGGCTTGCAAAATTTATAGTAAATGGTGTGTTGTACATTAAATCCGGGGGAAAATTTCTGAAATGATGTGTATGTTGGGCTCAGGGCTGTGAACTGTTAAACCCGATGTTCGTGTTATATTCCATGTTGAATTGAATTTTTAATAGCGTGAAAATGAATGTCTAAATTTCTATAAATATCTGATAATTCAGAAAAATATAGAAATTTGCATGTGAAGTTATAAACTTGTAATCAGAATGTGGTTAAATTTACAGGCCATTGGGATAACCGTGGAATGCATTATGGGATTTCCATGCAAAAATATGTAATTAATGCATGCCATTATGAAAATGAGTTGAATTGTGTTTTCAACCTGATTACTATAAGTTACTGAATGTGTAATCTCTGTCATCTGTAGTATCATGCTAGGAAAACAGAGCCATGTGTGAATGAGAGAATGTAAAGGTGTGTGTGCGCCATGTGTAAAAATGTGTGTAAAAAAATCGGTATGTGTAATGTGTAAGACTGTGCCAAGTGTGATACTGCTTCCATAGAGGGCCGTGGAACCGTACCATGGAAAAGTCCCCATGGGAAGGTTCAATGTGTTAAGATCCTAAGGGCATTAGGATGAAATCCTGGAGGTGGACAAGTACCACTAGTTAGGGTGGAGACTTGTTCTCCCGGTTTGCGCAGTCTAAGAGTCGTCACTATATTGCCTAGGTGGCGTCTATGTGTATGTGTTATGTGATGTGTCCTTCTTATGGTGGTTTGGACTATGTGTCACGACACTAAAGTGTAAAATGTGAAATGTGAATGTGATCATGTGTAAATTGTGTAGTGTGAATATGTGTAAATGTGCAATGTGTGAAAAGAGAACTATATGAATGGGAAATTGTGAAAACATGTGGAACCAATATGTGAGATTGTGAAATTGTAGTCCATGATATGATAATGTGAAATTATGTTACAACAACAACCTAATTGTGGCTATGAGAATGTTTTATATGTGTAAAAATGCGTAGATCCATGCTAGTAGCACTTCTTGCATATGTGTGAACAATTCCATGTCTCGTTGTTATCATGATGTAGTTTAATTAAGAATGTAGCTCTCATGTGAAGGGTATGAATTTATAATCCATGACAAAAACAACAACCTTAAAGTGTATAAAATGATAGTTTACATATGCAAAAATGTGTAGTAACCATGTTAGGAATGATTTCCTTCATGTTTGTGAGAATCCCATGTTTAGTCGTTTCATGTTATAGTTTAATCTGAAGTGTGGTTTTCATGTGATTGAATGAGTAGAGAGCATGTGATAGGATATTTATGTTGAATGTCTTAAATCATGTACCATGTGTTTAATTTGTAGAATTACTATGGTAGGTTGTCTCGTTATCAGTGTTCAAGCATGCTATATGTTTTGCCTTGTAAATTGGAATGTAAAAACCTACCGTGATATATGCATGTATGATGTGTGTGGAGATTACTTGCTGAGTCTTTTAGACTCACTCCTTGCTTCGGCGTACATGTTTAGTTGGTGACGTCACACCGTTGGAGGAGACCGTGGAGAGCGACTCCGAGCGCGGGGAGTAGCTTGGCGGAGTTGTAGTTGTGACATTTTGACTTCCATTGTATGTAATTGAGGCATTGTAATAGAAACACTATGTAATTTATGGACAACTATGTATTTGAGTTAGTATTGCATTATGTGGACCTTAATTCTCTTAAATTTGTCATTTGAATCATGTATGTTAAATGTGGATGATGAAATGAAGACAAGTAGTTCTTTTGCTTCCGCTACTCTATGTTTATATTTATGAGCATCTCAATCGTATGTTATTGTTTGGGTAAATGCCCCACTATGATAACGTTCACTATACCGACGTGGGTTGGTATAACCGTACCGGTATAATGAGGGTCGTCACAGGGATTGGTATCAGAGCGACCGGTTGAGATTGTACATGAATATATATAAGTCATCATCCCCATTACATGCTAAGTCTACATAGGAATGTCCACATATGTAGAATTGATTAGTAATGAGTGGAAAATAGATAAGAAAATGGTTAGGAAACAAATTGACGTAGCTCTAATGGTGGCTGAAATTTATTGCAGACATGGCTTCGAGAGGTAGGCGTGGCGGAGCGCCGGCCCGTGAGGACGAGCCGAGACGTGAGGAGCGGGCGGAGCCGCAGGCCCCGGCACCGCAGGGTCCTGTACTTCCCCCACCGCCGTCTGTGGATTATGGAGTGTTCATGCAAGGTTTGGTGCAGGCCATGCAGACGCAGGCCCACACCCAGGCTGTACTCCAGGCTCAGTTGGAGGCTCAGCAGGCTCAAGTACCAGCTCAGGACCATGGTGGACCTTCCATCATGGAAAGATTCAAGAGGATGCTGCCACCCTCTTTTAAGGGGGAGAGCGATCCGTTACTAGCTGAGAGTTGGATGAGGGAGATTGAAAAGATCTTCCGAGCTATTAGGTGCGCGGATGAGGATAAGGTTACTTTAGCCACCTATATGCTTCAGGAAAGAGCTGATGTATGGTGGGCTTCATTACTACGTACACGGTTTGAAGACGGCGCGATTGATGTTGCTTGGGACGAGTTCGTGAGGCTCTTTCGGGCCAAGTTCGTCCCCGAGAATATTCAAGATCGGATGGAGCAGGAGTTCCTCCCTTTGACTCAAGGCTCCATGACCGTGCTAGAGTGTGAGGCAAGGTTTGCAGAACTATCTAAATATGCACCTCATATCGTGACAGATGAGCGCAGGAAAGCGAAGAAGTTTGTGATGGGACTCAAACCATCACTGAGGACGAGGCTAGTGGCGTTCGACCATCGCACCTTGGACGAGGCACTTAGTGCTGCTTGCAGACAGGAGGGTGAGATGGAGTAATACCTTGAAGAGAAGAAGGCTTCGCAGAAGAGACCTGCAACTACGTTCCAGCGACATGATAAGAAGAAAGCGGTGTACCAGACACAGCAACGATCAGTAGTAGTCGGCAGTACTCAGGTACCCTCTGTACGTTCCCCTGGTGTGAAGAAAGAGTGTCCCCATTGTGGGAAGACACATGGTGGTTCCGAGTGTTGGATGATTACGGGAAAGTGCTTGAAGTGCGAAAGTAGCAACCACAAGATCAAGGATTGTCCGAGACTTCAGCAGGGAGTCCAACGCAGAACGCCAGCCCCAGCAGCGGTAGCGGCAGCAGTGCCAGCTACAGGAAGACCAGGAAGGCCTCGAGCCCCAGCTCGAGTGTTTGCTTTAGCGCGCGAGGACGCCGAGCAGGCGGAGCATGTCACCAAAGGTACGATTTTACTTCTAGGTGTGCACGCTCGGGTTTTGTTTGATACTGGTGCTACTCACTCATTCATTTCGAGTGGTTCGCTAGGCAGTTAGCCCAAGAGTCAGGCATAGAGTCTGAGGAGTTAGAGGTCCCTTTGTCTGTGCACACCCCTGCGGGTACGGTATCGACTAGGAAGTGCATTCCGTCGTTACCTGTGTGCATTGAGGATAGAATCCTAGAAAGGTGTTTCTTCTTGCTAAAGATGAAGGACTATGATGCTATTCTTGGTCTGGATTGGTTAGAGGAGCACTATGCGTTAGTAGATTGCGTGGGAAGAGGATTGTTTTCCGCATTCCTAGTGAGGATGAGTTCTCTCATCCCTTGCCAAGGAACTTGGCGGGAAAGTTAGTCATCTCTGCCATGAAGGCGATGCGCATGGTAAACAAGGGTTGTGACGCTTTTCTTGCCAGCGTGGTATTAGTACCAGAGGCTGATGAGTCACCTACTCTTGCAGAGATCGAGGTAGTGCAGGATTTTCCAGACGTCTTTCCTGATGATTTATCTGGATTGCCACCGGATAGAGAGATAGAGTTTACCATAGAGTTGCTTCTGGGCACCTCTCCTATCTCGAAGGCTCCATATCGTATGGCACCTGCGGAGTTAGCCGAGTTGAGGAGGCAGTTGCAAGAGTTGCTAGATAAGGGATTCATTCGCCCTAGTGTTTCCCCTTGGGGCGCACCTGTATTATTCGTCAAGAAGAAAGACGGGTCACTTAGGTTATGCATTGACTACAGAAAGCTGAACCAAGTGACTGTGAAGAATAGGTATCCCTTACCTCGTATTGATGATTTGTTTGACCAGTTGCAAGATGCATCGGTCTTTTCTAAGATTGATTTACAATCTGGTTATCATCAGTTGAGGATTCAGAGTGAGGATGTGTCCAAGTCGGCATTCAGATCCCGTTATGGACATTATGAGTTTTTAGTCGTTCCTTTCGGATTGACCAACGCCCCTGCAGCGTTCATGGATCTCATGAACAGGGTGTTTAGGCCGTATCTAGATAGCTTTGTTGTAGTGTTTATTGATGATGTGCTAGTCTACTCTTCGGACGAGGCCACACACCGTCAGTATTTGAGGGTAGTATTAGAGGTTCTCCGTAAGCACAAGCTATATGCTAAGTTCAGCAAGTGCGATTTCTGGTTGCGTGAGGTTCATTTCCTCGGGCATGTTATCTCCAGTGCTGGTGTTGCAGTTGATCCAGAAAAGGTCCAGGCAGTTATGGATTGGGAGATTCCCAAGACCCCTTCGGAGATTCGTACTTTTCTGGGTTTGGCTGGTTACTATCGGCGATTCATTGAGGGATTTTCGCCCCATTGACTCAGCTCACCAGAAAGGGAGTGAAGTTTGTCTGGTCCGAGAAGTGTGAGAGTAGTTTTCAATTGTTGAAGACTAAGCTCACGTCAGCTCCGATGTTAGTCTTGCCGAGCGGTGTAGAGGGTTTTGCTATCTACACGGATGCGTCTCGGATTGGCTTAGGCTGTGTGCTAATGCAGCAAGGAAGGGTAGTGGCTTATGCTTCTCGTCAGTTGAAGGAGCATGAGAAGAACTATCCAACTCATGATTTGGAGCTCGCAGCAGTGGTTCATGCACTAAAGATCTGGAGGCACTATCTTTATGGTGTCAGATTTGAGGTGTTTACCGACCACAAGAGCTTGAAGTATCTTTTCTCCCAAAAGGAATTAAACCTGAGGCAGAGAAGATGGATTGAGTTCTTGAAGGACTATGACTTCAACCTTCAGTATCACCCTGGGAAGGCGAATGTTGTAGCGGATGCTTTGAGTAGAAAGAGGCCATTTCTCCAACAGGACTGGAAGATGTTGGAGGATGCGGCTTGCGCGTTGACTGAGTTAGAGCCATCGCTATGCCAGGCTTTTGTAGCTTAGTTATCCCTTGGGTCCTCAATTTTGGATGAGGTGATCGAGCAACAGAAAGTGGACCCTAGACTCTTAGAGTTAGTGGGCAAGGCAGGCATTGCTCGTGATGAGGATGGTGTGATTAGATTCCATCACCGTGTTTGTGTCCCTGATTTGGTAGATGTTCGTGAGCATGTGTTAGCGGAGGCTCACAGGTCGAGATTCTCTATTCATCCGGGTAACACTAAGATGTACCAGGATTTGAAGAGGTCCTTTTGGTGGTCCAGCATGAAGAAGGATGTGGCAGATTATGTATCCCGGTGTTTAGTGTGCCAGCAAGTGAAGGCCGAGCGACAGCGACCATCCGGCCTTATGCAAAGGATGGAGATCCCAGTGTGGAAGTGGGAAGCTGTCACTATGGACTTTGTTTCGGGTTTGCCTCGATCTAGAAGGGGCAATGACTCGATTTGGGTAGTTGTAGATAGATTCTGGAAGACTGCGCATTTCTTGCCTATGAAGAAGAAGCAGTCGGTTGAGAGTTTAGCTAGATTGTATGTTAGTAGTGTGGTTAGATTGCATGGTGTGCCGAAGTCGATCATTTCGAATCGAGATTTGAGATTTACTTCGAGGTTGTGGAAGGGCCTTCAGCATGCGTTAGGTTCGGAGCTGAAGCTCAGTTCGGCATTTCATCCCCAGGCAAATGGACAGTCCGAGAGGACTATCCAGTGCTCGAGGATATGTTGAGAGAGTGTGTACTGGATTGGAAGGATGATTGGGAGCGTCATCTACCTCTAGTGGAGTTCGCATACAACAACAACTTTCATGTGAGTATTGGTATGACTCCATTTGAGGCATTGTATGGTAGGCCTTGCAAATCTCCTTTATGTTGGGAGGAGACCGATGATAGGCAGCTGATCGGTCCGGAGTTAGTTCAGGAGACTTCGGATAAGGTCCAGCTTATCAGGAAGAGGCTTGTTGCGGCGCAGGATAGGTAGAAGAGCTATGCCGACAACAGGAGGAAGGATTTGGAGTTCAAGGTGGGTGAACATGTCTTCTTGAAGATATCACCTACTCGTGGTGTCGTCAGATTTGGCAGGCATAGTAAGTTGAGCCCTAGATTCATTGGCCCGTATGAGATTCTCAGACGATTGGGCAGCGTGGCATATGAGCTAGCTTTACCCTCAGCTTTAGCTAGTGTTCATCATATTTTCCATGTTTCTATGCTCAGGAAGTATGTCCGAGATCCATCTCATGTGATTAGTCATGAGCCAGTGGAGATTCAGCCAGATTTGTCGTATGTGGAGCAACCAGTAGCTATTATTGACCGGAAGGTTCAACATCTCCGGAACAAGGGTATTGCGTCGGTGAAAGTTCTATGGCGGAACTTCTCGCGAGAGGAGGCTACTTGGGAGCTTGAGGATGCGATAGAGAAGAAGTATCCCCGTTTGTTTGAGTAGTTTTGTTTAAACATCGAGGACGAAGTTTCTTTAAGGGGGAGAGGGTGTAATACCCTCGAATTTTGTTGCATTATTTTATTTCGTGTAAATAATTCATGTTTGTGTATGCATATATGTACATATCTACGTATGTATTAACTAGTTATACTTATGTGTGCATGTGTATAATTAGTTGTAAATAATGTATGAATTGCATGGTGGTAGTGCGTACATGATAATACCTATGTATGGCATGTATATATGTATAAGTTAAGCATGGTTTCTGCATGTTTTGAGTTCTGGCCGAAGGACCCAATTGGCGTCCACATGGATGGACACCCATGCTGAGTCAGCGTCCACCTTGATGGATGCCAATACTTAAGCCAACGTCCATTGATGTGGACGTTAAGATCTCTGACCTGTATGCGTTGCAGACCCCGAAACTCCGGGGGCAAGCAAGCCCAGCCATTGGGGAGATGTACCCAACGGCTAGCAGGCCTTCACATCACCTCTCCGGGGTTCCCCAAACCCCTCTCCTATAAGCCAAACTCCTTCTACACCAGAAAGAGTTCTCTTGACTCTTTGCAAAGAGGAGAGAAAACCCTAGCTTCTGTGAGAGAAAACTGAGCTTGGCAAGCTTGAATCCGGTGACTGAAGGCTTCTTCCGGCGATCCACTGCTGCTAGGAGGGAGTCTGGACCTTGGGGAAGGCTTCCCCAACACTGGACTGAAGCTTGCATCAACTGAGAACCAGGAGGAAGGAACTTTTGGAGGCTTCTTGGGACTGCCCAAGGAGAGCTTCATCAACCTCTTTGATCCCTTTGAAGATTTAATTAGAGGCAAGTACCCTATACATTTTGTCCATGTAGATGTCTAGTAGGGTTTTACTATTTTTACAGATTTTAAATCGTGTCCTGGATCCTCCTGTTCACTCTGTATTTGGAGCTCGGTCTGTGCTCTTGCACAGACAGGAACTTGGCGTCAAGGCCTCTTGCCGCCAAGATCTCCAGTCTGCGTCCAGCGATCTTGCCGTCCAACTCCTTGAACGGCCAGAGACTGCCGTTAAGTTCTTCAGGATAGAACAGTGAGCTGTTCTTCCTGGTATATGACTATTTTCGATGTGTTTTCGCAATGAGGATATAATGTAACTTCTATATATTATGTATACTAGTTAATGTGGTGTGTGGGAGAATTATTGTGCATTTGTTTGTGGATGGTAGAATTTATTAGCTTATTGGAATGCATGTGGAAGATATGGCTATGTATGTTCACCCACTATTCTCATGATCTGTGGAGAATTTGGGTGCCCTAAATTTTATAAACCATGCGTGTATGGGTCAGTCTGTGCCCTGCAATTACTGAATTTTTTCCCATGCTCCTATGATTTACTGTAAATTTTTGTTTTGGAAAATAGCAAACATGCGTAGGCTTGCAAAACTTATAGTAAATGGTGTGTTGTGCATTAAATCCGGGGGAAAATTTGTGAAATGATGTGTATGTTGGGTTCAGGGCTGTGAACTGTTAAACCTGATGTTCGTGTTATGTTCCATGTTGAATTGAATTTTTAATAGCGTGAAAATGAATGTCTTAATTTCTGTAAATATCTGATAATTTAGAAAAATCTAGAAATTTGCATGTGAGGTTATAAACCTGTAATCAGAATGTGGTTAAATTTACAGGCCATTGGGATAACCGTGGAATGCATTATGGGATTTCCATGCAAAAATATGTAATTAATGCATGCCATTATGAAAATGAGTTGAATTGTGTTTTCAACCTGATTACTATAAGTTACTGAATGTGTAATCTCTGTCATCTGTAGTATCATGCTAGGAAAATAGAGCCATGTGTGAATGAGAGAATGTAAAGGTGTGTGTGCGCCATGTGTAAAAATGTGTGTAAAAAATCGGTATGTGTAATGTGTAAGACTGTGCCAAGTGTGATACTGCTTCCATAGAGGGCTGTGGAACCGTACCATGGAAAATTCCCCATGGGAAGGTTCAATGTGTTAAGATCCTAAGGGCATTAGGATGAAATCCTGGAGGTGGACAAGTACCACTAGTTAGGGTGGAGACTTGTTCTCCCGGTTTGCGCAGTCTAAGAGTCGTCACTATATTGCCTAGGTGGCGTCTATGTGTATGTGTTATGTGATGTGTCCTTCTTATGGTGGTTTGGACTATGTGTCACGACCCTAAAGTGTAAAATGTGAAATGTGAATGTGATCATGTGTAAATTGTGTAGTGTGAATATGTGTAAATGTGCAATGTGTGAAAAGAGAACTATATGAATGAGAAATTGTGAAAACATGTGGAACCAATATGTGAGATTGTGAAATTGTAGTCCATGATATGATAATGTGAAATTATGTTACAACAACAACCTAATTGTGGCTATGAGAATGTTTTATATGTGTAAAAATGCGTAGATCCATGCTAGTAGCACTTCTTGCATATGTGTGAACAATTCCTTGTCTCGTTGTTATCATGATGTAGTTTAATTAAGAATGTAGCTCTCATGTGAAGGGTATGAATTTATAATCCACGACAAAAACAGCAACCTTAAAGTGTATTAAATGATAGTTTACATATGCAAAAATGTGTAGTAACCTTGTTAGGAATGATTTCCTTCATGTATGTGAGAATCCCATGTTTAGTCGTTTCATGTTATAGTTTAATCTGAAGTGTGGTTTTCATGTGATTGAATGAGTAGAGAGCATGTGATAGGATATTTATGTTGAATGTCTTAAATCATGTACCATGTGTTTAATTTGTAGAATTACTATGGTAGGTTGTCTCGTTATCAGTGTTCAAGCATGCTATATGTTTTGCCTTGTAAATTGGAATGTAAAAACCTACCGTGATATATGCATGTATGATGTGTGTGGAGATTACTTGCTGAGTCTTTTAGACTCACTCCTTGCTTCGGCGTACAGGTTTAGTTGGTGACGTCACACCATTGGAGGAGACCGTGGAGAGCGACTCCGAGCGCGGGGAGTAGCTTGGCAGAGTTGTAGTTGTGACATTTTGACTTCCATTGTATGTAATTGAGGCATTGTAATAGAAACACTATGTAATTTATGGACAACTATGTATTTGAGTTAGTATTTCATTATGTTGACCTTAATTCTCTTAAATTTGTCATTTGAATCATGTATGTTAAATGTGGATGATGAAATGAAGACAAGTAGTTCTTTTGCTTCCGCTACTCTGTGTTTATATTTATGAGCATCTCAATCGTATGTTATTGTTTGGGTAAATGCGCCACTGTGATAACGTTCACTATACCGACGTTGGTTGGTATAACTATACTGGTATAATGAGGGTCGTCACATAAATTCCAATAAAAATTTGTGTGAGAGAGTCCTTAGGAGCCTCAAGGAGAGTCCCTAGGGCCCAAATCCCGCCCAAGGGGTTGAGATATTCCCTAGGGATAAAGATATACCCATAGGAGGATAAATAGGAGGTGGTTGCGGAGGCCTGCATGCACAGCCGTTGTCGCGGCGCATCGTAGGGCCGTGACATAGAGACGCGACGGGGCGGGGCGACGCGACAGTATGCCCACGTGTATGGATAATGCATGGGCTGTCGCGGCGGCTTGCATCGATGCGACACCGTGACTCGGCGCTAAGATGCGTCGCGACTATAAAATCGAAATTTATGTGAATTATCAGCCAACCACATGGAAGGATAAGACTTATTGATGGCCAAGGACTCTCTCAAATTGATAATGGGCGGGATTTCAAGGCAATTTAAATTGTTAATGAGCTCAAAACAAGGCTAATGATGGGCTCAAGGTGAGTGACCAATTAGGGGCCCACTGAGGTGACTAGAAATGTGGTTCAACCTATTAGCTAGAACCGGGTGTCTACAATCGTAACGATTTGCTCATCGCAACGATTCCTTTAGTCATCGTAATGATTTGCTCATCGTAACGATTCCTTTAGTCATCATAACGATTTGCTCATCGCAACGATTTCATTAGTCATCGTAATGATTTGCTCATCGCAACGATTTCTTTAGTCATCGTAACGATTTGCTCATCGTAACGATTCCTTTAGTCATCGTAACGATTTGCTCATCGCAACGATTCCTTTAGTCATCATAACGATTTGCTCATCGCAACGATTTCTTTAGTCATCGTAACGATTTGCTCATTGTAACGATTCCTTTAGTCATCGTAACGATTTGTTCATCACAACAATTTCTTAAGTCGTCGTAACGATTTGCTCATCGTAACGATTCCTTTAGTCATCGTGACGATTTTCTCATCGCAACGATTGCTTTAGTCATAGTAACGATTTACTCATCGCAACGATTTCTTAAGTCATCGTAACGATTTGCTCATCGCAACGATTTCTTAAGTCATCGTAACGATTTGCTCATCATAACGATTTGGTCATCGCAACGATTTCTTAAGTCGTCATAACGATTTGCTTTGCGCAATGATTTCTTAAGTGTTCATAGCGATTTCCTTAATGAACACAATGATTTGCCTTCTACAACGATTTCTTTATCGATCACAACGATTTTCTTGTAACTCATAATGATTTGATTTTATCGTCTTGATCATAATGATTCTTTTGTAGAAACATAACGATTTGATAATAAGTTACAACGATTTAGCGATTAGTGCATAACGATTTCATAAGTCATGAATGCATCGATTTTATGTTTATAACGACTTGATATTTAACAGCATTGAATAGTCAAAGTCTTCGCACATATCTTTCTGACATATGTGCATTTAATGAAGATTGAACGTATCTTTGCATGCATGCAGACGATATCGTCCATTATCGTGCTTACTCTGTATGCATCTTTTAGATACAGTAAAATGGCATTACTATTTCTATGAACTCTTGCCCTAACGTTAACTGGCAACAAGAGACAGCCAAGTTGTCTACTATGTAAGCTTGAAAATGTGTGTAGGTCCCTGAAGACATTCTGTCATACAACGTTGGACCATATAGATGCCAGAAGATCCTATCTCTTTGCGTGCACAAATGGATAAAAGACTGTTGACTGGAAGCTTCCAAGTGTCAAGCAGTCTAACGTAAACAAAGCATAGAGACAACAGACTTCTCAACGTTCAAATTTCAAACAAGAGATATATATATAAGCAAGAGTGAAACTCCAGAGATGATAACTTTTAGAGACATCGCTTCTAAGCAACTGTGTTCAAGTTCACTGCGAGTTCTCCAGAAAAGAGCCTAGCCTCATTCCCATTAGCTTCAGCTCTTTGCTCTCTGCGTTATGTGTAGATTCTGTGATAGAGAGCCTTTGTACTAAGAAGACACTATCCTGCACATCTTGTTCTTCTTGGTTCTTGCTTCGGGTCAAGCACTTGTTCTATTAGATTGATCTAGGGGCTCCCCTTCATTTCATTCTGTGCCTTGTTCCCTTCTGTAGGAAGGAAGACCTGGTGATATTCAGGGTGGTGGTGTTCCCTTCGTTTAGAAGGAAGACCTGGTGGGTACCAGGGTGTTGTTCCTCTTCGGGTTGTGAACAGAAGACCAGCTGAGCTGGGTGCTGTAGTGTCCATAGGGGGACTGTACCCTAGATAGTGAAATCCTGAGTTGTTGCTCAGGGAATGGACATAGGACTCCTAAGGAGAGGAGGTCCGAACTAGGATAATTCCTTGCATTGTGTGATTGATTTTTGTGTGTTGTTTATTTACACTAACCTTCATCGAAGAATATTTTTGTATGCATGTTTTAAGTACAGGTATTAGCTAAATAAATTTTTAAAGACCCATTCACCCCCCCTCTGGGCTCGTCAATTGGGGCAACAAGTGGTATCAGAGCGAGTCTCTTCGACAAAGAAGAATATCCAACGATCTGAAGAGTAAAGATCCATGGCAGCCCAAGGTCATAATGAAGGTCAGTCTGTCAACCGACCACCACTGTTCGATGGAGAAGACTACGCTTACTGGAAAATAAGAATGGAGTATTTTCTACAAGGTCATGACTATCAGATATGGTCAATAGTTGAAGAAGGCGATCTCCTAGTCACCAACGAAAAAGCAAAATGGACATATGATGACAGGAAGAAGATTTCCTTAAACTGTAAGGCTAAAAGCATTCTATGCTGCACCCTCAGCAAAAAGGAATTCAATAGAGTATCAGCCTGCAAATCCGCTATGGAGATGTGGGAAAAATTGAGAATCACTTATGAAGGCACAGACAAGGTCAAGGAAACCAGGATAGACATTCTGGTAACACAATATGAGAGGTTCCAGATGTAGCCGGGAGAATCTATAACCCAGATGTTCAATCGATTCACATACATTACAAATGGGTTGACTGGATTAGGGAAGACTTATGAAATGGGAGATATGGTCAGGAAGATCCTTAGATCTCTACCCTCTACATGGACTCCCAAAGTAACAACAATTAAGGAGGCAAACGATCTAAAGAGAATGTCTCTGGAAAAACTCATTGGGTCCCTTATGGCCCATGAGATTAATATGGAGAGATTAGGAGAGTCCTCTGGCAGGAAGAAGCACTCAAATGCACTCAAGGCTGATGAAGATTCATCAGAAGAATCATTAGACAACAGTGAGAGTAGCAAGGATAGTGATGATGAAGAAGCAATGCTGTCCAGAAGACTGCAACGAATTCTAGCAAAGAAGAAGAAGTTCCAATCCGGCAGAAGGCATTTTAAGAAACACAAAGAGTTTAAAAAGTCAAAAGGAAAAGAGCAGAAGAAGGCTGAGCCGATATGTTATCAGTGTAAGAAGCCCGGACATATCAAGGCAGAATGTCTGAAGTTCAAGAAAGGTGAATACAAAAAGAAGGACAACTTCAGAAAATTCAAAAAGTACAAAAAGAAGGCAATGGCAGCCGCATGGGAGAACAACAGTGACTCTGACAGTGAGTCATCCCAAAGCAGTGAAGAAGTAGAAAAAGCCAACTTGGCTTTCATGGCAAATACGAATGATAAGGTAACATCTGACTCCTCTTTTGATTCTTGCAATGATTCGGAGTCTGATAACTTAGAGGAAGCATTCAATGAATTGTATGATAAATATAGAAATATATCTAAGTTACTGAAAGCCAGTAAGAAAAATATTACTTGTCTAGAAAACACCAATTCAGATCTAAAAATAGAAAATAAAGAATTATAAAAATAAATAACTGAACTTAAAAGAAGAAATGAACTATTATGTGAAGATCTAAAAGATAAAAATAAACAAATAATAAGATTAGAAAAACAGGAGAGTTCAGATGAACTGAGAAAAGAAATTAAAACCTTAAATGAAGAAAATGACAAACTGTCAAGCACATTAGAAAAATTTACAAATGGTAAGAACTCCTTAATATTAAAAGGTGCTAGACGTTCAGGAAAGAAGAAACATGGTTTATGATATACACCACCAGAAAATGAAGAAACAATGATTCATCCTAAAATATATCCAACTCCTAAATTCATACCTGAACAAGACATAAAATACAAAGCTAATTTTAAATACATTGAAAAAGTAACAAAAATATCTTGCTGTAGCCATTGTAACAGGTTAGGACATATAAAAGTAACTTGTCCAAACAGACATAAAAAATGGGTAATAAAAAGAAAAATTGATGATACTAACCCTTCAGGACCCAAAAGAACTTGGGTACCTAAAACTTAATGTCTTTATTTCAGGGTAACCTTCGAGCATCCAAATGGTATTTAGACAGTGGGTGCTCAAGGCATATGTCAGAGAACAAAAGATTATTTTCTCATCTAGAAGCCGAAGAAGGAACAGTCACATATGGAGACAATGGCAAAGGGACTGTTATTGGTACTGGATCTGTTGGCAGTAAAGGAAAACCAATAATTGAAGATGTTCTTTGTGTAAAAGGTCTGAAGCACAATCTCATAAGCATCAGCCAGCTTTGTGACAAAGGCCATCAGATTAAGTTTCAAGAATCCAAGTGCAGTATCTTGAAGAATGGAGCAGTAATCTTCGAAGCCAACAGAGAAAAGAATCTGTATGTGCTCTATCTTGAAGAACTCAAGGACCAAGACATCTGTTTAGTAGCCAGCAAAGAGTAGTCAACTGAGCTGTGGCACAGAAGATTGGGCCACTGCAGTTTGGATGGCATGAATAAGCTCAGAAAGAGAAGCCTAGTGGAAGGTCTACCAAAGGTCAGCTCAAAGATGGAAGGTATGTGTAGACCATGTGCAAAAGGAAAGCACACTAAGAGCTCTTTCAAGTCAAAAACTGTGGTAACTACCTCAAAACCCTTAGAACTCCTTCATATGGATTTATTTGGGCCAATGAGGACCACAAGTCTTGGAGGAAAGAATTTTGGTTTCATAATAGTGGATAATTACTCCAGATTCACATGGGTGTCATTCTTGGAACACAAAGATGACACATTCGAAAGTTTTGTAAGTTTCAGCAGAAAGGTGCAAAAAGACAAGAAGTACTGCATTGTTGGAATCCGGTCAGATCATGGAGGAAAATTTCAAAATGAAAAATTTGCAAAATTCTATGATGACCAAGGGATTGAGCACAACTTCTCAGCACCAAGGACACCACAGCAGAATGGAGTTGCTGAGAGGAAGAATAGAACCTTATTGGACATGGCAAGAACAATGCTATCAGAATATGACCTGCCAAGATATTTTTGGGCTGAAGCAGTAAATACAACAAGTTACATCATTAACAGGGTAATGATCAGGCCAATCCTAAAGAAGACTGCCTATGAGCTGTACAAGGGAAGGAAGCCAAAGGTCAGTCACTTCAGAATTTTTTGATGTCCATGCTTCATCCACAACAACGGGAAAAGAGATATTGGTAAATTAGATGCCAAATCAGATGAAGGCATCTTCATGGGGTATACTTCTAAACCCAAAGGCTATAGAGTATTTAATAAACACACTTTATTAATTGAACAATTTGTGCATATTATTTTTGATGAGACTAACCCTTCCTTGAGAAAGGAAGAAAATAGTGATATGGATGATACAGATAAATTGTCCAAAGAATTAAAGAACACATCACTTGAGGACAAGGATGATCCATCTATGGAAGACCTGCAACAAAAGGACATTACTCATGAAAATCTTCCAAATGAATGGAGATACAAGAAAGACCACCCACTTGAGAACATCATTGGTGATCCATCTGTAGGGGTAAGAACAAGAGGTAATGTAATACCTTGTGATTATCTAGCATTTGTTTCTCAGATTGAGCCTAAGACAATCAATGAAGCTCTCACTGATGAATCTTGGATTAGGGCCATGCAAGATGAACTAAACCAGTTCAAGAGAAACCAGGTATGGTCACTTGTTCCTAGACCATCAGACCATCCAGTTATTGGCACCAAGTGGGTGTTCAGAAACAAATTGGATGAGACTGGTGTGATCTTAAGAAACAAGGCCAGATTGGTAGCTCAAGGCTATTCCCAAGAGGAAGACATAGATTTCGACGAAACCTATGCACCTGTAGCTAGACTTGAGGCTATCAGAATTTTACTTGCTTATGCATCAGCTTTGGATTTAAAACTATTTCAAATGGATGTCAAATCTGTATTTTTAAATGGTTTTATCAAGGAGGAAGTTTATGTGGAACAACCCCCGGGTTTTGATGACACAGAATTTCCTAATCATGTTTTTAAACTTCATAAGGCATTGTATGGTTTAAAGCAAGCACCTAGAGCCTGGTATGAAAGGCTTAGCTCTTTTCTTTTAAACCATGGATTTAGTAGAGGTCAAGTAGATAGCACTCTTTTTATAAAGTCAAAGGTCAACTATATACTACTTGTTCAAATTTATGTAGATGACATAATTTTTGGATCTACTGATGAATCCCTTTGCAAGTATTTTGAAAAGTTGATGCAGGGAGAATTCGAGATGAGCATGATGGGGGAGCTCAACTATTTCCTTGGACTACAAATCAAGCAAGGAAAAGATGGGACCCACATCTGTCAAGCAAAATACACCAAGGAGCTTATGAAGAAATTTGGATTCGACAATGCCAAGCCACTGTCAACACCTATGAGCACATCAATAAGGATGGACAGTGACAAGAATGGTAAGAAAGTAGATCAAAAGAACTACAGAGGTATGATATGTTCTTTACTTTACCTAACAACTAGCAGACCTGATATTTTGTTTAGTGTATGTATGTGTGCTAGATATCAGGTAGATCCTAGAGAATCACATCTGATTTCTGTTAAAAGAATCTTTAGATACCTATCTAGAACTCATGACTTAAGTCCGTGGTATCCAAAATCATGTGAAATTAACTTAGTAGGATATTCGGATGCTGATTATGGTGAATGCAAAATAGATAGAAAAAGCACCAGTGGATGTTGTCAATTTTTTGCAGGATGTTTGATATCATGGTCCTCCAAGAAACAGAATTCAGTGGCACTATCTACAGCTGAAGCTGAGTATGTTGCTGCAGGAAGTTGTTGTACACAACTCTTGTGGATCAAGCAACAACTTAAGGACTATGGACTTCACATCAAATCAATCCCATTACTATGCGACAACACCAGTGCAATAAACCTCACCAAAAATCCAGTACAACATTCAAGGACCAAGCATATTGAGGTTAGATATCATTTCATTCGAGATCATGTAGCTAATGGCAATTTAGAAATTTCTTTTATTGATACAAATGGTCAGTTAGCAGATATCTTCACAAAAGTCTTACCCGAAGAGAGATTCACATCTCTTAGAAGGGAATTGGGCATGTGTAATTTGTGAAAAGATTTCTACTTAGAACTGAAACATAAATTTTCAGAATTTAAGTAAATTTCTCTCCCTGGCTTTTAAGCAAAAGAAAAATTACTATTATCTTTCCTTGGCGGTTCTCTTTTATAAAGGCTTTCAAACTGGTCAAATACTTTTGTCATTTTCTACCTTCCTGGTTGGCACCTCACTTTTCGATAAAGCATTTATTTACTCCGAAATCGATGTAGAAACGATTCACCTCCTACCTTTACCCTTTTTCCCTCTTTCGTTCGCTTGCCTGAGCCGATACCCTAACGACTCCGGCATCGACTCTCTGCAAATTTGAAGCCTCTCTCTTCTTCCCGCGAAGAATTTCTTGAGGGCTTTCGCTCCTGCCACCATCTCATCCCTCCAGAAAAACCTTCTACACCCAAATCCATGGCTGCATCCGTTGTTTCCGGCAATCTTGGGGGCTACGACGCTGAGTTTCTCACACCCGAGCTATAGGGGAGGTTCACGTTTGTGAAGATGAAGTTGTGTGGAAATAAGGCAGTGGATATTGCAGACCTGGAGAAAAATGGAATCTATGAGCAGGATGAAGTGGACTGAAATTGCAACTTTTTCAGAGGCAAGCTATCCGGACCTTGTGAAGGCATTCTTTGTTTGTTTGAGAACAGAGGCAGACGGGTCCTTGACATCTTCTGTCAAGGGAACTCAGATTAGAATCGATCATGAGCTGTTGAAGACCTTGTTTGGAGTGAGCACCTCTGGGTACAGTGGGATCCATATTGTTGATACCCAAGCAAAGGGACTAGGGATTGTTGGTCTTGAATATAGATTGAAGGATGGGAAGTTGGATATAAATCAATTAAATACTTTTAATTGTCTGCTGCACTTCATTGTTTGTCAAATCTTAGTTCCCAGAAGTGCCACCTATTCAACTTGTACCAAGGCAGATTCAGATATGATATTTTGGGCCATTCAGAACAAGGAGATAAATATGGCCGAAGTTATGATAGAAAGAATGAATTTTACTCATTCTCAAATCTGGGATACTAAAAGCAAATTAAATGTATCCTTGCCATATGCCCATTTGCTCACCAAAGTATTTAAACATTTTGGGGTTAACTTGTCTGGAGCTGTTGTAGAGAAGATGGGTCAAGCAATTAGGTCCAGAAATTTGAGAAAAAGTGGCTTTTCAATAGTAAATGGAGTATGGACCAAAACCTCTGTGGCTAAGGGTGAGGCCATAATTGGAGAAGCCCAAGAAGTCCAGCAAGAGGTACCAGCAGTAGCAGAATCAGTCACAGGAGCACCAGCTGCAGCGGCAGCAGAAAAGGCACCAGAATCATCATCATCACTTGCAGTAGAAGTGGAAAGAGTAGGTGCAGAGGAAGCTTCAGTAGCTCCAGCAGGAGCAGTAGTGGAAGAAATTGGTAGAAGAATTGAGGGCATTCCTACTGAGATTATTGTCTATAGCACCCCGAAAATTTTAATTACATAAAAATTCGAATAAATGGAAATAAATAATTTCCATAATATCAGAGTATTGAAAACATACGTATCATTATCGTATGTTCTAAAACACTTCGAAAAATTCCGTAAAAATTATAAATCAACCCTAAACATTATTACTAAATGTTTCACAAAGAAATTTGTGCCAAGAAAAATCGTATTAGCCAAGTTTAAAGTGTTTCGCGACTTATTATCGTAATTCATGAATAAGTCGACAAATCATTATCACACGTACTCGGATGAGTCAGAAAATTAAATAAAAATTATATATGGAATTCAAATAATATCCTCTAATGACTCATCAAGAAATTTGGGTCAATAAAAATCATTTGGACTAGGTTTAAGAGTTATTGTGACCGATTATCCAAATTAAGAAAACAAGTCGGAAAACCGTTAACACGGAAATACGACGCAATCAAAAATTTAAATAAAAGTGTTGGAGAGACTTCCAACATTATATATTAATGACCCAATATCTTAATTGGGCTAATGGATCACATATGACCCAAAAATCCAATAAAACAAGAAAATGCATGGAAATTCGTGGCTTAAATAGACTGAAATTAAAAAGAGGTAATTAGAGTTGGATTGGGGAAGAGATCTTGCAATCTTGGCAACCCAAATTCGTGCCTACCCACCCATGGAGATTGCTTGATGGCCAAGACACTCTAATGGAGGGAGAGATCTTCAAATTATGGAAAGACACAAGTCAAAACCGCAACTTGGTTTTCCTAGTCATAATAGGACTCCTAAACACCTTGGTTGCTTAAATACTCTTCACCCAAACCCTAGGGACGAGTTTAGAACTTGCTGGGGTCGTGTGGAGGAGCTCTTGGTGGCCGAGGAGCTGTGGAACGACCACAAGAAGCTCATCTTCTTCTGCGTTGCATCTGTTGCGACCTGCACAGAGAGTCATCTTGAAGTTGACCAAAGGTATGTCAAACCTAAACCAAACCTTGCAAGGCTTATACCCCTAGAAATAGGGTCAAGTCTACATTCTAACCCAAGTGGAATGCCCAAATTCCATGCAGTATACACGGAGCAGTAAGCATTCTCCTCCAAGTGGTCTGAACTCGAGTTTTCTGGAAAAATGAGACTTCTTCAACCCAGAAGGTAGGTTTTCTCAGGCCAAACCTTAACATATCCTATATCAATGTGTAGAGCATCAAGTTTACTTTCGTTTCCCACTGGTTTCATCAAATTTCAATGAGTATACTTTGAATTATAAGTGTTTTGCCAAAGTCGCACATTATTAGGGTTTTTCCCATTCTTCTTATTATGCATGCGATTTGACACTGAATTAGATTAAACTTTCTTCATTAAAGTTCTTCTACATGTAGTCATGCTCCACTTTTATGTTGGACATTTTGTCCAAAAGTCTTTCGATTAGAGAGTTATAGGCATGGTAAGAGAGTCGCTACATGATACTGCGATTTCGGGTTGCACTTAGCTTTATGTTCTTCATATATTTCTCGGGATTCGAGACCGAATTAGATCAAACCCCCAACATTAGAGAGTTATAAGAGGGGTAAGCAAATCGCTGCATGAGACATGTTTTCGGGTTACCCTTGACCTATAAGTTTTTTCTGGAAGGGCCTCTAGTGTCGACACTACCTGATCTAGTGTCGACACACTGTCCAAAATCAGCCCAAAAGGTGTTCTGGGAAGGCCTCTAGTGTCGACACTACTTGATCTAGTGTCGACACACTGTCCCAGATTGACCCAGAAAGTTTCTGGGAGCTGTCTCTAGTGTCGACACTACCTGATCTAGTGTCGACACTACTTGACCAGTTCTGCATTATTTTGTCTTGTGTTTGAAGCATTGTGTCGACACCAGTAAGGGGTGTGTCGACACTACCCTTGCAAAAAAAATTGCATATCTTGGGTCTGATCATTACATGATGTCTACTTAATGACTTAAAAGTGTTTAACCCATTTAAAAAGCTTTAAGTACACGAACATTATTCTAATTGCTTTTCTTAATGACGTGACTATTCAGGTGACTTTTGATTAACTCTTTGAACTATTCTAGTTTCTTAAAATGATAAATTGTTATCTTAAAATCTTACAATTCATGTTTAGTTAAGTGCATAGTTTCATTGCATGCTATCATGTTAAAGTGTTTTTCCGCTAGCTTGAGACCGATGGATTGAGAATTGAGACACGCATACATCACTACACACTTGCACATCTAGGCAGCCCTTTCTTGGGAATATGGAAGCTCTCTACCGGTCATTCCGAATCAGTAGACTAGTGACCTTTTCTCCAAGGCCTCCGTAAATCTCCTCTGACCATGGATTCCCACATGGCCGACAAGTTGGTTGTACCATTGAAGTTCCCTGGAGATAGCGTGCACTTCCTATCTCTTCTTGATCTCGTGAGTGTGATTTACAATCTAGACTAAAGCCATTAATGCAAAGATTGAAATAAAATATAAATCGTACCGTTATGCTGCCGAATTTATCTCTTGACCATTGTTATCATGAAATCATGTTTGATTACTTATTACTTGTTCCCATCATCATCATGAACATGACATTACACCGGCTTACTTATTGAAACTCTCATTGGCCATTATTAATGACTGTGGGTATCTACATTTAAAAATTTACATGAGATGCTGACAGGGCACGGCGTGTGTCCAAGGGCTCCAATCTAGCCTCATTGACGACGAGTCATAGATATACTGTTAACCATGGGGTATAATGATTACTGGCGTTGCATCTGCGCTGGGAGTCTTGCTTGCTTGTTGAATGATAGATACAATACCACATACACGTGTCCTGGTGTACATTCTTGATGGATCTTTTCTTGGTGTACATTAGTGTCTACATGCCGGATTAGTGTTACTTGATCGTGCTCATACATTCTTGCTTGCTTGCTTGCGTGATATGGCCATCTTGCATTTAATGCAATTAGTGATATCTTGCGTTCTTGACATCAAGCGAAATCTCGCGTGCTTGTACAAAGTGATCTATTGCTAGTTCTATCTTGTCATCTTGTTCACAAATCTTGTTTTATCATAATCACTCTCTCTAGTTTGTTTTATATATCATGTTTTAACGAGTTTTATTCATACTTGCATATCATTCATCGTACTTGCCTAGTTCTAAAATGTTAATCACTTATATCATTGCCCGCACATTGAGATATAAATCCTACTGGGCTAGTTTGCTCATCCCCTACTTTTACCCAATCTAGGTGACTATGAAGTTCAAGAGGAAGAGCAAGTCGAGGATGGGAATGCGTCCGAGTGAAGAGCGTTCCAACTATGAGTCTAGTTATAGTAGTTTGCTTTGAGTGATAGATTCATGTAGTAGGAAGTGAGGAATAAAATGTACTTTTTCTTTTTATTGAGTCTTAGTCCTGTAATAGTTCCCATTTGGAATACAATGAGTTGAGATTTGAATAAAAGATTAGTTGAGTTCAATATTTGGGCCTATGATGATGTATGTTGTCATACATTTAGTGTGTGCTAGCTAGATGCTTATTTGCCAACTGTTCACGTCTCGAATTATCGACTCTAATTCTTCGAATTAATATTCGCTGCGTAGTTCTCGAGACGTGACAGTTTAGTGGTATCAGAGCCCAGGAATATCAAATAGGATATGTCTAAGGAATAGGAGATACCTATGGAACCTAGGTCACGAAATTAAATATAGTACCTGGTGAGAATGGGTAGAGACTGGGAATTTGTTAGAAAGAACTAAACCCTCCTACCCATTGACTCTTATAATGTATCTAGAGACATTAATTGGTTTCCATTCTTTCCTCAGGAACCCTCATAACTCTTGCACTCAACTGCAATGGCTCGTAATCAGTGGCAAGCTATGCAAGAAACCGTGGCTGGATTGACCCAGGCATTACAAAATATAGTTCAGGCTGGAAATCAGGCTGGAGCTGCAAGGAATGGAGCCGGTGATCTGCACCGCAATTTTAGGAGTTTAAACCCTCCTCGTTTCTCTGGATCCCCTGACCCAGACGAAGCAGAAAATTGGCAGGAAGAAATAGAAAGGATCTTCCAAGTAATGCAATGCACCAACAGGGAGAAGGTGGTACTGTCCACTTTCCAATTCACTAAGGATGCTCGAGCATGGTGGAAGGCCACATCGGCCCACCTGCCTAATGTTGGCGAACTGGAGTGGGCCGGATTCCTGGAGATATTTCGGGGAAAGTATTTCTCTGAGAGAGTCAAGGAGAAGAAGGCAGCGGAGTTTTCCGCACTAAAATAGAAAGGAATGTCCGTGGCTGAGTATGAGGCTCAGTTCACGCGTCTGGCTGTGTATGCCCCACATCTGGTGGGAACAGAAAGATTAAAGGCTAACCGTTTCATGGATGGGCTCAGGCCCATGTTCATCAAGAAGCTCGAACCTCACAACCTCCAAACCTACACTGAGATGGTCCAAAGGGCTCAGCTGGTAGAAGACACTATGGCTAAGGTGGAAGGCATGAGGGGGAAAGACATCTCAAAGCCGACCTTTATAAAAAGGGGAGTAGTCGATACGACTGGAACTTTCCCCAACAACAACAATAATAACTACAACAACAAAAGGCCAACCACGGGGAAGGACTATAGCATGGAGAAAAAGATCAAAGTAGAAGAAACAACGATGGTTGAATATTATAACTTTTGCAACAAGCCTGGACACAGAGCAGAAGAGTGCTGGAAGAAGGCAGGAGCTTGCCTGCGATGCGGGAGTCGCGACCACCGCCTTCCCAACTGTCCCATGCTAAAAGACCAAGCTGGAAGGAACTAGGGAGTGGTAAAACGTCAAGGACATGTGAATGCAGTAACGCAAGCGGAGCTCCCGGAAGGAGGTATAATTGTTAAACCCCTAGACTGAACTTATGATGTTTTCTTAGTGGGAGAGATCATTAAGGAGAAATTAGAAATGAATAATCTAGTAATTACACCATAGTTCACCTGGTGGAGTAAGATAGAGTTATAACAACCGTGGAAGGAAAAGAGGAGTGGAATAAACCAAATGAATAGTACGGGTGGCCATAGGTGTAGATGTGGGACTAACCTCCACGATGCTAAAACAAGTTAGAAGAATTAAATCCGAATCGACCTCAAGGGTCATAACTATCAAAAGACAATTAATGATCTATGAATTTGGGGACCAAATTCTCTTAAGTGGGGGAGGGTGTAGCACCCCGAAAATTTTAATTACATAAAAATTCGAATAAATAGAAATAAATAATTTCCATAATATCAGAGTATTGAAAACATACGTATCATTATCGTATGTTCTAAAACACATCGAAAAATTCCGTAAAAATTATAAATCAACCCTAAACATTATTACTAAATGTTTCAGAAAGAAATTTGTGCCAAGAAAAATCGTATTAGCCAAGTTTAAAGTGTTTCACGACTTATTATCGTAATTCATGAATAAGTCGACAAATCATTATCACACGTACTCGGATGAGTCAGAAAATTAAATAAAAATCATATATGGAATTCAAATAATATCCTCTAATGACCCATTAAGAAATTTGGGTCAATAAAAATCATTTGGACAAGGTTTAAGAGTTATTGTGACCGATTATCCAAATTAGGAAAACAAGTCGGAAAACCGTTAACACGGAAATACGACGCAATAAAAAATTTAAATAAAAGTGTTGGAGAGACTTCCAACATTATATATTAATGACCCAATATCTTAATTGGGCCAATGGATCACATATGACCCAAAAATCCAATAAAACAAGAAAATGCATGGAAATTCGTGGCTTAAATAGACTGAAATTAAAAAGGGGTAATTAGAGTTGGATTGGGGAAGAGATCTTGCAATCTTGGCAACCCAAATTCGTGCCTACCCACCCATGGAGATTGCTTGATGGCCAAGACTCTCTAATGGAGGGAGAGATCTTCAAATTATGGAAAGACACAAGTCAAAACCGCAACTTGGTTTTCCTAGTCATAATAGGACTCCTAAACACCTTGGTTGCTTAAATACTCTTCACCCAAACCCTAGGGATGAGTTTAGAACATGCTGGGGTCGTGTGGAGGAGCTCTTGGTGGCTGAGGAGCTGTGGAACGACCACAAGAAACTCATCTTCTTCCCCGTTGCGTCTGCTGCGACCTGCACAGAGAGTCATCTTGAAGTCGACCAAAGGTAGGTCAAACCTAAACCAAACCTTGCAAGGCTTATACCCCTGGAAATAGGGTCAAATCTACGTTCTAACCCAAGTGGAATGCCCAAATTCTATGCAGCATACACGGAGCAGTAAGCATTCTCCTCCAAGTGGTAGGTTTTCTAGGGCCAAACCTTAACATATCCTATACCAATGAGTAGAGAATCAAGTTAGCTTTCGTTTCCCACTGGTTTCATCGAATTCCAATGAGTAGAATTTGAATTATAAGCATTTTGCCAAAGTCGCGCACTGTTAGGGTTTTTCTCGTTCTTCTTATTATGCACGCGATTTGACACCGAATTAGACTAAACTTTATTCATGAAAGTTATTCTACTTGTAGTCACGATCCACTTTTATGTTGGACATTTTGTCCAAAAGTCTTTAGATTAGAGAGTTATAGGCATGGTAAGAGAGTCACTGCATGATACTGCGATTTCGGGTTGCACTTAGCTTTATGTTCTTCATATATTTCTCAGGATTTGAGACCGAATTAGATCAAACTCCCAGCATTAAAGTTCTTCTACTAGTTGTCCTCGTCATATTTTGTGTTGGACGTTTTGTCTAAATGTCATTCGTTAGAGAGTTATAAGAGGGGTAAGTAAATCGCTGCATGAGACATGTTTTCGGGTTACCCTTGACCTATAAGTTTTTTCTGGAAGGGCCTCTAGTGTCGACACTACCTGATCTAGTGTCGACACACTATCCCAAATCAGCCTAAAAGGTGTTCTGGGAAGGCCTCTAGTGTCGACACTACTTGATCTAGTGTCGACACACTGTCCCAGATTGACCCAGAAAGTTTCTAGGAGCTGTCTCTAGTGTCGACACTACCTGATCTAATGTCGACACCACTTGACCAGTTCTGCATTATTTTGTCTTGTGTTTAAAGCATTGTGTCGACACCAGTAAGGGGTGTGTCGACACTACCCTTGCAAAAAAAATTGCATATCTTGTGTCTGATCATTACATGATGTCTACTTAATGACTTAAAAGTGTTTAACCCATTTAAAAAGCTTGAAGTACACGAACATTATTCTAATTGCTTTTCTTAATGATGTGACTATTCAGGTGACTTTTGATTAACTCTTTGAAATGTTCTAGTTTCTTAAAATGATAAATTGTTATCTTAAAATCTTACAATTCATGTTTAGTTAAGTGCATAGTTTCATTGCATGCTATCATGTTAAAGTGTTTTTCCGCTAGCTTGAGACCGATGGATTGAGAATTGAGACACGCGTGCATCACTACACACTTGCACATCTAGGCAGCCCTTTCTTGGGAATATGGAAGCTCTCTACCAGTCATTCCGAATCGGTAGACTAGTGACCTTTTCTTCAAGGCCTCCGTAAATCTCCTCTGACCATGGATTCCCACATGGCCGACGAGTTGGTTGTACCATTGAAGTTCCCTGGAGATAGCGTGCACTTCCTATCTCTTCTTGATCTCGAGTGTGATTTACAATCTAGACTAAAGTCATTAATGCAATGATTGAACTAAAATATAAATCGTACCGTTATGCTGCCGAATTTATCTCTTGACCATTGTTATCATGAAATCATGTTCGATTACTTATTACTTATTCCCATCATCATCATGAACATGACATTACACCGGCTTACTTATTGAAACTCTCATTGGCCATTATTAATGACTGTGGGTATCTACATTTAAAAATTTACATGAGATGCTGACAGGGCACGACGTGTGTCCAAGGGCTCCAATCTAGCCCCAATGACGGCGAGTCATAGATGTACTGTTAACCATGGGGTATAATGATTACTGGCGTTGCATCTGCGCTGGGAGTCTTGCTTGCTTGTTGAATGATAGATACAATACCACATACACATGTCCTGGTGTACATTCTTGATGGATCTTTTCTTGGTGTACATTAGTGTCTACGTGCCGGATTAGTGTTACTTGATCGTGCTCGTACATTTTTGCTTGCTTGCTTGCGTGATATGGCCATCCTTCATTTAATGCAATTAGTGATATCTTGTGTTCTTGACATCAAGCGAAATCTCGCGTGCTTGTACAAAGTGATCTATTGCTAGTTCCATCTTGTCATCTTGTTCATAAATCTTGTTCTATCATAATCACTCTCTCTAGCTTGTTTTATATATCATGTTTTAACGAGTTTTATTCGTACTTGCATATCATTCATCGTACTTGCCTAGTTCTAAAATGTTAATCACTTATATCATTGCCCGCACATTAAGATATAAATCCTACTGGGCTAGTTTGCTCATCCCCTACTTTTACCCAATCTAGGTGACTATGAAGTTCAAGAGGAAGAGCAAGTCGAGGATGGGAATGCGTCCGAGTGAAGAGCGTTCCAACTATGAGTCTAGTTATAGTAGTTTGCTTTGAGTGATAGATTCATGTAGTAGGAAGTGAGGAATAAAATGTACTTTTTCTTTTTATTGAGTCTTAGTCCTGTAATAGTTCCCATTTGGAATACAATGAGTTGAGATTTGAATAAAAGATTAGTTGAGTTCAATATTTGGGCCCTATGATGATGTATGTTGTCATACATTTAGTGTGTGCTAGATAGATGCTTATTTGCTGACTGTTCACGTCTCGAATTATCGACTCGAATTCTTCGAATTAATATCCGCTGCGTAGTTCTCGGGACGTGACATTGTCCCTGTTAGATCAATATCAGAGGAACCACTACCCTCCTCCATAGTAGCTTCGGTGCTTCGAGAAGTCCTAGATTCCATCCAAAGCACCCCAGTTATTCCAGAAGGTGATGGCAGTTCTGTAGAAGAAGCTGTGGCATCAGGCCACTTTGAAGAAACTGTGTTAGAAGATGCTCCCAGCCAGGGGGAGCGAATTGTTAGTGGGCCTCAAGTATCTGAATCTGTGGCAGTGGGCCACACTGTTGAAGAAGCTATGGTTGAAGCTCCCATTCAGAAGGAGCAAACATCTGTTCAAGAAGATGTTATGGAAGATGCTCTCATTGAGGGGGAGCATTCAGTGTCAGAGGAAATTCAAGAAGAGACTGGTGTGACATCAGGCTACACTGATATTCCTATAGAAAAAGAAGATCCAGCCCAAGCAGCAGTAGTAGCAGCAGCACACACTGATATTCTCTTCGAAAGTGTGCCTACTGAAGAAGAAAATTTGAATGATGGTGAGACTCAAGGGGAGCACACTGAAGGTGTTCCTGTGAATGGAAGATCAGATGCAGACCATGCTAACTTTGAGAATCCCATTGGCAGGGCAAGCAAAAGGAAGAGAATAGCACTCAAAAGGCTAAGGAAGATAGAGAAGAAGGTAAATTTGAAGCCTGTCATTAAAAGGTTGGATGCTCAAGGTGAGATCCTGTGCTCAGTACAGTCAAACGTGAATTCCATTCTTATGAGCCAGCCATTAACCTCCAAAGAAATATCTCAGATAAGAAATGCCATGAAGTGGTTTAATAAGGAAATGGGCAACATGAATACAATGCTTTCTGAGATTTTGAAGGCAGTTGGACCTAATGCTCCTGCTCCTCCTCCTCCTCCTCCTCCACTGTCTGCCACTCAGAGCTGTGTAGAAGTTTTTCCTGGGCCATCAGGGCTGGAAGCAGCAGCTGAGGTCAGTGAGAAAGAGCCTTCTCAGACCAGGCAGCAAGTAGAAGAGGTCGAGCCATCTGGGCACATTGTGGTTGAACCAGCAGGTCTGTCCAGGCCTCAGGCAGTTCAGATGGAACCAATAGGGCCAGTGATCTCCAAGGATGTGCAGTCTGGTGTAGAAGAGCCAGCAGTTGCTCCTGAAGCCCCTGAGCCTTCATTCCTTGCAACCCCAGCCCCTTCTTCACCACCATCCTCATCCACGGCACCTCAAGCACCACCCACTTTTAAACAACCTATGCACCGCACCATATCCTCACCAACTCCTTTTCCATGTCAATCTCTCTTCTTTCCTATCTCTTCCCCAATCATTCCTCCACCTCCAACTGTCATTGCAAATCCTCCAGCTTCCTCATCAGCTGGAGCCTCCTCCTCATCTGGTCATTCTTCCACAAGACCTTCTTCCACCTTTACTCCAAGATCATTTATTCGTCCTCCTACTCCACCTTCATCCATTACATTCATACCTGAAAACCCACAACTTGCCAGCACTTTTTTCACCCAAGTTGAGGATGAGTTTGAACGCTCAACACTCACCTCAGTCCTGGCAGTTGCCACTCATGTTCACAGGCCTAATCCCCCCAGTCCTGTTCAGAAAAAGAGGAAACTCTCCACTTTTGTAGCTATACTCTCTACACCTAAATTTTCTCCTCTTTGGTTCTCCCTCACCGTTGAAAACCGAAGGAGACAAATCTACTGTGAATATCTTCAAAAATGCATTCTTTCCACCATTTTTGGCATTCCCCATCTCAACCTAACTAATCACCTACACATTATTCTTCCTTATTGCCATATGTCCAAAGCCGACCAATCAAAAATCTTCCATCTGGCTGAGTGTAAGACTGAAGATCAGTGGGCAAAAGGGCACAAGTCTCTCTATAATAAATACCTCGCTGCCAGAGCAGATAGCATTTCTCGTCGAGATCACCCACTCACTCTCTCTGAGTGGTTTGTTCTTCATCATCAAACTCTCTGGGCCCAGTTCATTCTTAAAGAAATCAGAATAGCAAGGTATTTTCAGCTTTATAGCAATTACTGCTATCTTAACAAGATCCCTGAGGTACAGTTTGGTCAATTCCATGGAGCTCTTGCTCTCCTCCGGACAGAACACTCTGTAAATTGCTCCTTCAAAGTGGATTTCACAACCCTCAAAATGCCTGATATAGTTTTCCTTCCCAAGTTACACTCTTTAGTGTTTGACTCCTCTGCTGGCTCTCATATTTTTGAGAGATTTGCTCGTGTACTGGGACGACTGTCAGCTAAGCAGGGTCGCCTCCTCTCATTTCAGATATTTATCTTCAGAGAATATCACTTGGGCCACATCTCCTCTGAAGTTCTAGCTCCGTTAATTTCCGAATGTGAAAGGCTTTCTCCCACAGACTGGGAAAAGCACTACCATCAATCCGCTCTCCAGTTGGAATCAGTAAATAGTTCCTTGGTCAGGGCAGGCAAGCCTAGTCTATCTGCTGAAGCCTTCTTGGACCTGAATTCCATTAATCCAGTTCAAGAACTGTATGTTCAACGGGATTCAAGGTATTCAGCTTTCATCTCTTTGAAGAAGGACCTGCATGATCACCAGATCTTCTATCCTATCACCCTTGATTGTTTCCTTCAGCGTGCTTTTGGGAAGAGCAGCCACTTCATATTTACTCTTGACAAGGATCAGTATGCGCTCTTCTTGGAAGATCAGCGGCAGCTTTACATTAAGCGCATGATCCCTTCTATGGGTGACTCCTTTTCTATAGAGTCTGGGGTTTTCCAACAAATTTTTGAAGACCAGGAGGTTAAGGCTTGGGCCATTATTTCTCAACATGCCTCTCTTCTTTCTCCTATGGTCTATCTTCCTGTACCTCCTCAAATTTAATCCAATATATTTAGTTATGTGCTTCTCTCTTAAATCTTTTTTCCTCTTCTTTGTCTCAGTTTATCCTTTTGCTTAATGACAAAAAGGGGGAGAAATACCTAGTTTTTCTGAAATACATTCCGAAAAGCTTTCGGTTATTCATATTTTTTGTTAAGTTTTGCCATCACCAAAAAGGGGGAGATTGATGATCAGTCTGTCCCCATGTAATTTTAATTAATTATATATTTATTTTGGTGATTAACAAAACCATGTCAAAGATTACTAACACATATTCCATAAGTCTTGAGCATAGGAAATACTACAGGAAAATCAAGCAAATTTGGTAAGTATTACCTTTCTGAAGCAATATTAAGTTCAACATGAAATTTCTCTAAGTCCACATTGACTTTCCTTATGCTACAACAATTTCAGTAGAACTGTAAAGATTTCATAAGTGCCTTAACGATTTTCTCATAACCTGAAACATCGTTTAGATTTAAACAAAAATCGTTCCTGTAATGATTTGCTCATCGCAATGATTTATTTAGTCATCGTAACGATTTGCTCATCGCAATGATTCTTTTAGTCATCGTAACGATTTGCTCATCGTAACGATTCCTTTAGTCATCATAACGATTCCTTTAGTCATCGTAACGATTTGCTCATCGCAACGATTCCTTTAGTCATCATAATGATTTGCTCATCGCAACGATTTCTTTAGTCATCGTAACGATTTGCTCATCGTGACGATTCCTTTAGTCATCGTAACGATTGGCTCATCGTAACGATTCCTTTAGTCATCGTAACGATTTACTCATCGCAACGATTCCTTTAGTCATCGTAACGATTTGCTCATCGCAACGATTCCTTTAGTCATCGTAACGATTTGCTCATCGCAACGATTTCTTAAGTCGTCGTAACGATTTGCTCATCGCAACGATTCCTTTAGTCATCGTAACGATTTGCTCATCGCAACGATTGCTTTAGTCATCGTAACAATTTGCTCATCGCAACGATTCCTTAAGTCATCGTAACGATTTGCTCATTACAATGATTTCTTAAGCCGTCGTAATGATTTGCTCATCATAACGATTTGGTCATCGCAACGATTTCTTAAGTCGTCATAACGATTTGCTTTGCGCAACGATTTCTTAAGTGTTCATAGAGATTTCCTTAATGAACACAACAATTTGCCTTCTACAACGATTTCTTTATCGATCACAATGATTTTCTTGTAACTCATAACGATTTGATTATATCATCTTGATCATAACGATTCTTTTGTAGAAACATAACGATTTGATACTAAGTTATAATGATTTGGCGATTAGTGCATAACGATTTCATAAGTCATGAATGCATCGATTTTATGTTTATAACGACTTGATATTTAACAGCGTTGAATAGTCAAAGTCTTCGGACATATCTTTCTGACATCTCTGCATTTAACGAAGACTGAATGTATCTCTGCATGCATGCAGACGATATCGTCCATTATCGTGCTTACTCTGTATGCATCTTTTAGATACAGCAAAATGGCATTACTATTTCTATGAACTCTTGCCCTAACGTTAACTGACAACAAGAGACAGCCAAGTTGTCTACTATGTAAGCTTGAAAATGTGTGCAGGTCCCTGAAGACATTCTGTCATACAACGTTGGACCATATATATGCCAGAAGATCCTATCTCTTTGCGTGCACAAATGGATAAAAGACTATTGACTAGAAGCTTCCAAGTGTCAAGCAGTTTAACATAAACAAAGCATAGAGATAACGGACTTCTCAACGTTTAAATTTCAAACAAGAGATATATATAAGAAAGAGTGAAACTCCAGAGACGATAACTTTTAGAGACATCGCTTCCAAGCAACTGTGTTCAAGTTCTCTGCGAGTTCTCCAGAAAAGAGCCTAGCCTCATTCCCATTAGCTTCAGCTCTTTGCTCTCTGCGTTCTGTGCAGATTCTGTGATAGAGAGCCTTTGTACTAAGAAGACACTGTCCTGCACATCTTGTTCTTCTTGGTTCTTGCTTCGGGTCAAGCACTTGTTCTATTAGCTTGATCTAGGGGCTCCCCTTCATTTCATTCTGTGCCTTGTTCCCTTCTATAGGAAGGAAGACCTGGTGATATTCAGGGTGGTGGTGTTCCCTTCGTTTAGAAGGAAGACCTGGTGGGTACCAGGGTGTTGTTCCTCTTCGGGTTATGAAGAGAAGACCAGATGAGTTGGGTGTTGTAGTGTCCATAGGGGGACTGTACCCTAGATAGTGAAATCCTGAGTTGTTGCTCAGGGACTGGACGTAGGACTCTTAAGGAGAGGAGATCCGAACCAGGATAATTCCTTGCGTTGTGTGATTGATTTTTGTGTGTTTGTTGTTTACACTAACCTTCACTAACCTTCATCGAAGAATATTTTTGTATGCATGTTTTAAGTACAGGTATTAGCTAAATAAAATTTTAAAGACCCATTCACCCCCCCTCTGGGCTCGTCAACTGGGGCAACAGGTTCTCACCGACACCACTTAATCATTTGAAGCCTCTTGATAGAACAACCATTCCAAAGTCTAAACTTGTGCAATAGAGGAAACAGAGACACTCAGCTTGTAAGGAGATATTAAAGTCCCCGCTGAGCTTGTTTAACCAACGACAAACTTGGCATGTCAAACAGTGGAATATATGAAGACCATAGTGGTGCAATACCCCGACGAGTCAAGCATTGTATTTTATGCAGCCAAAAAGTAGCCGGTCCGAGGGGATGACGATTGTAAATTTCCCCGAGGGAACACATGATTCGATTGTCTCGATTATGGGACTCTTAGACAAAAATGGCAAGACCTTTTTGATGGCAAGAGTATTGAACCACTCCTATATTTATCCATATGTTTTGGTGTCACTAAAACTCATGAATGTAATAACTAAAACTCATGAATATATTTATTATTGATATAACTTCTATCAGTTAACATTCTGATTACTGAACAAATGTCATTCTGATTATTAAATGAATTATCATTCCAATTATCAGATGAATCATTGTTCCAATTGTTGGAGTTATAGTTGTTTGTCTTTTGAACTCAAGTTAATCAGTTATCTACATTATCATTTCTAGAAATAATTTGTTAATCTAAATTAATCGATTATTCTTCATTAAAATAATTTATTATTTGAGGGTAGTTTAGAAATAAATAAAATAATAAGTTATATTGTAGTACACATCTTACGACATGTTACCTTGACAAATTTTAATCCATTCAATGACATGATACTCAAAATACTTTATACATTTTTTCCTAACATGACTACAATCTAGAATACTTGTTTATGTAGTCTAAATGTATTCATGCTTCTATTCACAATCTGACATGCGTGTGTAACTTATGAAAAGTGCCTTTTATGTGTCAAACATCTGGATGAGAATTATTTAATCTGATATATGTCATGCATGTACCTAGTGTCACTTTATGACTATTCTAAAAGAAGTAATGTGTGCTAAAAGAATATTTTATTACTCTCATCTCAGAACATTTCAAAAGGAAGATTTATTTTCTTGGAAAAGTACGGTGAAGATTTTATGATATCTCTATTATACTGGAGAAAATCTACTTGCGTAAGGGCTCAACGTTCAAATATATGAAAATGTCTTTCTGAGGGTCACATGTGCATTGGCTAATGGATTATTATTATTTATATAATATTTATCTTGAAACGTGCATCAGACAGGCCGACTGTGGTCTACTAAGATAATCTACTTTTTGTAGGTGTCTAGAAGAACACCAACCCATGACCTTGGGATTGTACACCAATTGTATGTACAAGGATATGCAACCAAGGCTAAAGAAAGAAAAAGAGAAAAAGAAGATATTTTGCTGAAAAAAAAAAGAATGGAACAAAGTGTTGATCATATCAAAACTGAGTCTAACGTACACATCGTTGTGAGACAACGATCAACCTAATGGCTACAAAAGAAGACAAAAGACAACTATACAAAAATGCACCTAAGATACACACTACATACAAAAAGATTTTGAAGTGTGATCTGAGTGCTTATGTGAAGGAGTAAAAGCCTAGACTCCAGAGAAGCTTCCATTCCAATCCTCTTTCTACTCAACGTGAAAAGCCTATTGAAGAAGATAACTTTGAGGGAAAGTGTTCAGCTCTCAGCCATGCTCGCAAAGCTCAAGATCATTCACTTGCTAAGCATTGAAGGCTCAACTACATCGAGCTTCTTGCTACATTTTTATTTTGTATTTGTTGGGTTACAAGGTGTGCTTATTTGTGTGCCACATTCGTCTAGCTTGTAAACATCCTTTCTTGGAACTTGTCTCTCCTGAGATTGTTCCACCTTTGGCATAAGGTGAAGATCTGTTGTACAAGTGTTGTGTTCAACCTTGGGTAGAAGGTGAAGACCATGTGTTTAAAAAAATTACTTATCTATTTTGGTGATTAACAAAACTATTCTAACGAATTTTCTATAAGTCTTGAGCACAGGAAATAAAACAAAAAAAAACAAGCCAAACTGGTAAGTATCCTTCATATTAGTAGTTTAAACTTCATAGCTTACAAATTTTTCTAAGTACACATTGACTCTCTAGTTGTTATAACGATTTCCTTAGAATCATAACGATTTCCTCATACACATCGATTTCCTCTGAAGTGTAACGATTTCAGTAGAGTCCTAACGATTTCATACTCACAAGGATTCATTATCAAGTTTGGTATCACAATGATTTGCCCTCATAACGATTCGTTAAGTGATCGTAGCGATTTGTTTTCATAACGATTTCTTAAGTGAGAACATCGATTTGCTCTCACAACGATTCGTTAAGTGATCACAACGATTTGCCCTCATAACGATTCGTTAAGTGATCGTAACGATTTATTTTCATAACAATTTCTTAAGTGAGAACAACAATTTGCTCTCACAACGATTCGTTAAGTGATCACAATGATTTGCCCTCACAACGATTCGTTAAGTGATCTCATCGATTTTCCCTCACAACGATTTGTTAAGTAATCACATCGATTTGCCCTCACAACGATTTCGTAAGTAATCATAATGATTTGCTTTCACAACGATTTGCTCGTAACGACTTGGTTCACAACGATTTGCCTATACCGTCATAATGATTTGATCCCTATAATGATTCGATAAGTTACACAATGACTTTGTCACTATAACGATTCATTAAGTTACATAACGACTTGGTCGCTGTAACGATTCGATACAGTAAATAATGATTTACTCACATTGTCCTTAACGATTTGATTATTAATATATATAACGATTTGTGTATGCATCTGTTTACTTATGAATGCACAACGATTCACTTATTTGCATAACAATTTCATAAGTCATGCATGTAACGATTTCATGGAATATAACGACTTGATATTTGAACTCATCTTTGAGTACATTGAAAAGTCAAAATCTTCACGTATATCTCTCTGACAACCATGTATTTATTATGACTAAACATATCACTGCAGTGCATGCAAACGATATCTTCTATTCTCATACTTATTTTGTAAACATCCTTTTAGAAGAACAGAATGGAACTTCTATTTCTGTATAAAATCAATCTAACGTTGACTGACAACAAGAGACAGCTTAGCTATCTATTGTTTAAGCTTGTAATGCGTGCAGGTCTCTGACAGCACTCATCATACAACGTTGGACAAAATAGAAGCCAAAGTATATTACAGAAGATCTTCTCTCTTTGCGTGCATGAAAAGCCAAAAGACCGTTGAACTTCTACAGAACCATGCAGTCTAACGTAAACCAGAACTTAGAGACAACGGACACTTCAACGTTCAATTTTCAAATTGAAGATATAAATAGAAGATTGAAGCTCCAGATTAAAAACAACTGTGATACAACGCTTACAACCTTCTGTGAGCTTTCCGAAGAGTGAAGCCAAGAATCCCATCTGTTGTAGCTCTTGCTCTCTGTGCTAAGTGTAGATCTGTGAGAGAGCCTTTAGTTCTAAGAAGAGTTCTTTGTTGTAGATCTTTTCTTCTTAGTTCTTAGCTTCAGATCAAGTTGTGCTCTATAAGCTTGATCTAGGGGCTTCATCCCTGAACACTTTTCCTGTGTTGTTCCCTTCGTGTGAAGGAAGACCTGGTGGATTCCACGGTGTTGTTCCCTTCGTGTGAAGGAAGACCAGCTGGGGTGCTGGGTACTGTAGTGTCCTTAAGGGGACTGTTCCCTTGTTAGTGAAATCCTGAGTTGTTGCTCAGGGACTGGACGTAGGACTCCTGTGGAGAGGAGGTCCGAACCAGGATAAATCTTCGTGCAGTGTGTATGTGCTTATCCATTCATTTCTTTACTAACACTAACCGCAATCGAAGTGTGTGTGGTGTGAATGTTTTTGTGAACATGTATTAGTTGACCAATTGTTTTTTAAAAGACCCATTCACCCCCCCTCTAGGCTTGCTAGCTGGGCAACAAGTGGTATCAGAGAGAGTCTCTTCGACAAAGTAAAGGATCCAACGATCTGAAGAGAAAAGATCAAATGGCAGCCCATGGTCACTCCGAAGGTCAGTCAGTCAACAGGCCACCGCTGTTCGATGGAGAAGATTACACCTATGGGAAAACAAGAATGGAATACTTCCTACAAGGTTTCGACTTTCAAATCTGGTCAATTGTAGAAGAAGGAGACCTTCTAGTCACCAACGCGAAGGACAAATAGACAGAAGATGATAGAAAGAAGTTTTCTCTCAACTGCAAAGCTAAGAGCATATTATGCTGTGCACTTAGCAAGAAAGAATTTAATCGAGTTTCAGCCTGCAAATCAGCAATGGGAATGTGGGAGAAGCTAAGAATCACATACGAAGGTACTGACAAAGTAAAGGAAACCAGAATAGACATTCTGGTGACACAGTACGAGAGATTCCAGATGCAGTCAGGAGAAACCATTACACAGATGTTCATCAGATTTACAGACATCACCGACGGGTTAGCAGGATTAGGAAAAAGCTATGAGATGGGAGACATGGTAAGGAAAATCCTTAGATCTCTACCATCTTCTTGGACTCCCAATGTAACAGCTATAGAAGAAGCCAATGACTTGAAAAGAATGTCATTGGAAAAGCTCATTGGGTCCCTCATGGCCCATGAGATAAATATGGAGAGATTAGGAGAATCATCTAGTAGGAAGAAGCACACAAATGCTCTCAAAGCAGCAGAAGGCAGCTCTGAGGAACATTCTGAAGATGAAGCCAGCAGTGAAGACAGTGAAGATGAAGAAGCTATTCTATCTAGGAGGCTTCAATGAATCTTAGCCAAAAAGAAAAGATATCAGTCCGGCAGAAGATATTTCAAGAAAAATAAGGAGTTTAAGAAGATAGAAGGAAAGGACTCAAAGAAAGGTGAGCCCATATGCTATGAATGTAAGAAGCCCGGACATATCAAAGCAGAATGTCCAAAGCTCAAGAAATCTGAATTCAAAAAGAAAGACAGTTTCAAGAAGTTCAGGAGATACAAGAAGAAAGCAATGGCAGCAGCTTGGAGCAACAACAACGACTCAGACAACGAGTCAAGCTCAAGCAGTGAGGAAGAAGAAGAAGCTAACTTGGCTTTCATGGCCAACACAGAAGAAAAGGTAACTTCTGACTCATCTTTTGATTCATGTAATGATTCAGATTCTGATGAATTAGAAGAAGCTTTTAATGAGTTATATAGTAAATATAAAGAAGTATTTAAACTACTAAAAGCTAGCAAGAAAAACATTGCATGTGTAGAGAATACTAATTCAGATTTAAAATCAGAAAATGAACAACTAGAGAAGCAGGTTAATGAACTTAAGAGAAGAAATGAGTTGCTATGCGAAGATCTAAAAGATAAAAATAAACAAATAATCAAACTAGAGAAACAAGAAAGTTCAAATGAATTGAAAAAGGAAATCAAAACACTAACAGAAGAAAATAAAAAATTATCAAGTACGTTAGAAAAATTTACTAATGGTAAAAATTCCTTAATATTAAAAGGTGATAGATGGTCAGGTAAAAAGAAGCATGGAGTAGGTTACACACCCCCAGATAATGGAGAAACAATAATTTATCCAAAAGTATATCCAACTCTTAAGTTTACACCTGAACAAGACACAACATATAAGTCACACTTCAAATACATACCAATTGAAAAGGTAACTAAAACATCATGTTGCAGTCACTGTAACAAATTAGGACACATTAAAGTATCATGTCCAACTAAACACAAAGTTTGGATAATAAAAAAGGAAAGATGATGATACTAACCAGCAAGGACCCAAAAGAACTTGGGTACCTAAAGCCTAGTGTCTCTATTTCAGGGAAGCCTTCGAGCATCAAAATGGTACTTGGACAGCGGGTGCTCAAGGCATATGTCTGGAAATAAAAAGCTGTTCTCTCACCTCGAAGCTGAAGAGGGCACAGTCACCTATGGAGACAATGGAAAGGGAACTGTAATCGGCAGTGGATCAGTGAGCAGCAAAGGCAAAACAGTTATTAAAGATGTACTATGTGTTAGAGGACTGAAGCACAACCTCATCAGCATCAGCCAGCTGTGCGACAAAGGACATCAAATCAAATTCCAAGAGTCAAAGTGCAGCATTATGAAAGATGGAGAGGTTATCTTTGAAGCCAATAGAGAAAAGAACCTGTACGTACTCTACCTTGAAGATTTAAAAGGTCAGGATATCTGTTTAGCAGCAAACAAAGAGCAGTCAACTAAGCTGTGGCACAGAAGATTAGGCCACTGCAGTCAGGATGGACAGTGACAAGGATAGTAAGAAGATAGATCAAAAGATCTACAGAGGTATGATAGGTTCATTACTTCTTAACTGCCAGTAGACCTGATATATTGTTTAGCGTATGCATGTGTGCTAGGTATTAGGTAGACCCTAAGGAATCTCACCTAATTAGTGTTAAAAGAATTTTCAAATATTTAGCCAAAACTCATGACTTAGGTTTATGGTATCTAAAATCATGTCAAATTAATTTGGTAGGATACTCTGATACTGACTACACTGGATGCAAAATCAATAGAAAAAGCACCAATGGTTGTTGTCAATTTCTTACAGGATGTCTGATATCATGATCCTCAAAGAAGCAAAATTTAGTAGCACTGTCTACAGCTGAAGCTAAGTACGTGGCTGCTGGAAGCTGTTGTACACAACTTCTATGGATTAAACAGCAACTTGAAGATCATAGGCTATATATCAAAGCAATCCCCTTATTATGTGACAACACCAGTGCCATAAATCTCACCAAGAATCCAATACAGCATTCAAGGACAAAACACATTGAGGTTAGATATCATTTTATTCGTGATCATGTAGCTAATGGCAACACAGATATTTCATTTATTGATACAAATAATCAGTTAGCAGATATCTTCACAAAGGCCTTACCTGAAGAGAGGTTTACATCTCTTAGAAGGGAATTAGGCATGTGCAAATTGTGAAAGATTTATTTGTATAAAACTGAAATATAAATTATCAGTGTTAATTATTTTTCCTCCCTGAATTTAAGCAAGTTTCCACAAATTTTTTGGTCATTTCTGGTGATTCGCTATTTTATAAGCTTTTATTCCTATCGAACTGGTCGTTTTGTCGTTTTCTACCATCAAAGCGCCTCCGGTTTCGAAAAAGTCATTATTCCTTTGATACACCCGAAATCCATGTGGTAACGATTCACATCCCCTCTTCCTCTCCTTCTTTCTGCCTGAGACGATACCCTATCGACTCCGGCATCGACTCTCTGAGCTTTCAAGATCCAAACTCCTTCCTGCGAGAAATTCCTTGAGGGTTTCTGCTTCTCTCCTCACTCTAATCTTCCAGAAACCTTCTCCATTCAAATCCATGGCCGCACCTTTTGTTTTCGGCAGCGTTGGGGGCTATGGAGCCGAGTTCCTTACAGTGGAGCAGCAGGAAAGGTTCACTTTTGTGAAGACAAAGCTCTGTGGAAACAAGGCAGTAGATATTGCGGACTTGGAAAAGAATGAGATGCACAACATCGTGGCAGCTATGGAAAGGATGAAGTGGATGGAAATTGCAACTTTCTCTGAGGTAAGCTATCCAGATTTGGTGAAAACTTTCTATGTTTGCTTGAGAACTGAGGCGGACGGGTCCTTGACATCATCTGTCAAAGATACCCAGATTAGAATCGATCATGAGCTTTTGAGGTCTCTATTTGGTGTTTGCACCACTGGTCGCAGTGGGATTCACACTGTGGATACCCAGGCAAAGGGTCTAGGGATTGTAGGTCCCGAGTTTCGGTTGAAGGATGGAAAACTTGATATTAATTAGATGAATGCATTCAACCATCTATTTCACTTTATAGTTTGTCAAATCTTGGTTCCAAGGAGTGCTACATTCTCCACATGCACCAAAGCTGATTCGGACATGATGTTCTGGGCCATCCAGAACAAGGAGATAAACATGGCTGAAGTTATTTTGGAGCGAATGAAGTTTGCTCATGCTCAGATATGGGACACAAAGAGCAAATTAAATGTGTCTCTGCCATATGCCCATCTGCTCACTAAAGTATTCAAAATTTTGGCATAAATTTGTCTGGGGCAGTAGTAGAGAAGATGGGGCAAGCTATCCGCAGTAGAAATTTAAGGAAAAGTGGATCACAGATGGTGTATGGACCAAGACTTCTGTGGCTGAGGGTGAGGCCATAATTGGCGAAGCCCAAGAAGTCCAGAAAGAGGTAGGAGAGGCTGCAGTTCTATTGAATCAAGAGGAATCAGCAGCAGTAGCAGCAGAGGTTCAAGAAGAAATTCCAGAAGCTCCAGCAGCAGCAGTACCTGATGCTCCAATTGATCCAGAAAGTGCCAGGGGAGAATCTCAGCTTGTTCAGGAGAAGTCAGCAGAACAGGCAGCAACACCAGCAGAAGAGCAAGCATCAGATTTTATTCAAGAAAATGTTGAGGAAATCAGTCCCAGTGATAGAAGGATAGAGGATATTCCTCTAGAGCACCTCGTGCCTGTAGAAGAATTTCAAGAGATTGCCCCTCCTTCTAGGATAGGGTTAGTCCTCCGAAGAGCACTTGAGTCCATTCCAAGCACTCAAGATGTGGAAGAGGTTGCTAGCAAGAAAGAAGAAGCTGTGGCATCAGGCCACACTGAAGAAGTAGTTATGGAGGATGCTCCCATTCAGGGGGAGCAAGAAATTACTGTTGAAAAAAATCAAATGGAAGATGCTCCTACTCAGGGGGAGCAAAATCAAGAAAATGAGGTTGTGGCATCCTGCCACAATGATATTTCGATGGAAGATCCTCCTATCCAGGAGGAACAAACAGCAGCTGTCCATGATGCCCCTGCTGAAGGTGAGATTTTGGGTGAGAAGGAAAGTGAGCCTCAGGGGGAGAGAACTGAAAACCCCCTAGAAAATCCATTCAGAGAAGGAGAAACCGCAAGTTCCTCATATTCAGATGAGCACGATGATCATGTTGATCAACAGGATGTTGGGTTGAGTGTGAATATAATTCATTTCTCCTCACATTTTGATGATGACAAGTTGTGATTTTAATGCATAACCATTGGAACATGTGAAATACATCATACCTGAAATTACAATATTCTAAAAGCATGTTTCCAAGCACATTTATCATTGATATTCATGATAATATATTTAACTAATGATTTATGTGTTTATTTTCTCAGGGACAACATTTTCTGCAAAGGTAGTGTCGACACAACCATCATTGGTGTCGACACAATGGCTCAGAGCAAAGGCAGAAATGTGAAGAAAAGATCAACTAGTGTCGACACTAGACTAGGGCAGGTCGACACTAGTGACAGGTCCCAGAGAAACAAGTCAACAGACTGCAACAGCAGGTCGACACCAAATGGAATCAGGTCGACACTAGATGGCTCTCCCAGAGGGCCTGTTTTGCAGTCTGGGACAGCAGGTCGACACTGGATCATCTCAGGTCGACACTAGAGACCTCTCCCAGGGAATTGTTCTGCCAGTCTGGGACAGTGTGTCGACACACCTCATGGGCAGGTCGACACACTCCGGAATATCTGTGACTTAACTTTTGTCCTGGACACGTGGCACCCTAGGGATGTGTTGGATTAGCCTTGGATCATGTGCCCACGACCCCCAAGGGTACATCTGAGCAATTAGGGGTATAAATACCCTCCTATTGGCTCTCCAACATGCAAGAACCCTTTCAGAGCCTCCAAGAGATCCCGTTGGCGGCTAGAAGGTTCTCCTCCCTGTTCTTGCCTTCCTGGTGCATCCTCAAGCCAAATTCTCATCTGCTCAAGCAAGAGAAGTGGCAATTGATCGTTGAAGAAGCAATTGGAGCACCACAAGGAAGCAGATCAAGTAGAAGCCGATTTCTGTGAAGAATTCAAGGAAGATCCTAAAGATCAGATTGCAGAGCATTGTCCAGGAACTTCCAGAGATCAAAGCACTTCACAATTCGACCTTCTACAAGGGAGTACATCTGAAGAGAAAAGCTATCAATACAATTCTCATCTTCATTTTTCTCTTCTGAGTAATTCTGAGATTGTGCATGGGTTGTTGCATGAGTCTCACGAATTCACTCTTGTTGGACTAGATCTTTTGCTAGAGGATCCGAGTCTTGTGTTTTTCTAGCAAGTTGTTTGTGAGCCTACGTGCTCAGTAGCTTGTGAGTCGTCGCACTCACTGTGTGGTTTGAGCCGTCGTGCTCAGTTTGGAGTCGTCGTACTCCGGTTGTTATTTGAGCCGTCGTGCTCAGTTTGGAGTCGTCGTGCTCCAGGTGTTTCTTGAGTCGTCGTGCTCAAGGGTGTTTGGAGTCGTCGTGCTCCAGTGTGAGTTATACTCAGAGTTTTTGAGTAGTGTGGCCTCACTGTGTGAGGGGTGGATGTAGGAGTCACTGGAGGTGATTTCCGAACCACCTAAAAATCCTCTGTGCATTGGTTTGAATTGTGGTTTGCCTTTGTATCTCGCTAGATGCATGCATAGGGATTTCATTCACACTACTAATTGTTTTGCTCACACTCTAATCACACTTCAGATCAGTAAATTAATTGGGTGATTTGATCTTTGATTCAAAGTAATTTTAAATTGCCCAAGCTTCCGCGTTAATTAGTATTAGATATATTCAACCCCCCCTTCTAGATCTGATCCTTTCACCCATCCGTTCCTAACACAGGAACCAGTTGACAAGGCAAGGGAGAAAGGAAATGAAGTTGCTTCAGATATTCCTCTCCTTACGGATGCTCCTCATCAGAGGCCACAGAGACAGAAAATTGTTATAAATCTGAAGCCTGTGATAGAGAGATTGGATGCCCAAGGTGAAATACTATGCTTTATGCAATCAGATGTCAACTCAATCTTTATGAGCCAGGCATCGACAGCAAAAGAGTTGTCACAGGTAAAGAATGCTATCAGATGGTTTAATAAAGAATTAGGGAGCATGAAGACTATGCTTTCAGATTTTTTGAAGGAGGTAAGAGCACCAGCACCTCCTGCTCCTCCACCACCTGCTCCTCAGCCCTCTGAGGGAGCTGAAGAAGATGTTCCTAGACCATCAGGGTCTGTGCCTGCAGAAGAGTCAAGGCCATCCAGGCCATCTGTTGTTGAAGAAGCTCCTCGGCCAACAGGGCCATCAGCTGAAGGGCCAGCAGGGCCAGTTGAGGAAATGTCAGGGCCACCCGGCCCAGTGGAGACTGAGTCTGAGCAGATTCAGGCAGAAGAAGAAGCTGTTGCTCTAGAGCCCCCAGCTCCTTCACCCATTCAGACACCAGCCCTTCCTTCTCCACCCTCATCCTCAACAGCACCACCAGCTCCACCTACTTTCAAACAACCACTACCCAGAAACATCTCTTCACCTACTCCATTTCCTTCACACCCTCCTTCATCCCCTGTCTCCTCCACTCACATCCCTCTAGCCTCCACATCAGCTGGAGCCTCCTCATCCTCTGGTCCCTCTTCTTTAGGACCAATAGATATACCTCCTTCTACCTCACATTCTTTTCTTCATCCTACTCCTCCTCCCTCCTTTATTACAATTATTCCAGAGGATGCTCAGGTTGATGGTCCCTTTCTTGGGGCCATCAAAGATGAGTTTGAGGAAGCCATTCTTCGATCTGTTCTGAAGGTTGGAGAACATGTTCATAGAACAAACTCTTCTCGTCCTGTTCACAAGAAACACAAAGTCACCTCCACTTCCTCTAAATCCTCTGATCCTCGTTATCCCCCTTTATGGTTTTCTCTGGCAGTGGACACCAAAAATAAACCCCTTTACAGAGAATTCCTCCAAAAGGTTGTTTTTGCTTCTATTTTCAATCTCCCTCATCTAGATCTTACCGATCATCTTAATGTCATTTTACCTTATACTTCTCTTTCCAAATTCATAAAATCCAAAATCTTCTCTCTAGCCGAATCCCAAGCTGAAGAGTAGTGGGCTCGGGGGCATAAAGCTCTGTACAATAAATTCCTTCTTGCCAGATCTGCCAGGTTCCCCCCCAGGGACCATTCCCTGACATTATCCGAATGGTTCCTGATCCATCACAAGGACACCTGGGCTCCCTTCATTCAAAAGGAGATCAAGATGATCCAACACTTTAAAATGTTCAATGACTACCGGTATCTTCATCGTCTCCCTGAGATTCAGTTGGGTCAATTCAAGCAGGCCATTAGAGCACTTGGACTAGATGGAGCTCACACTGAAGCCATCCAAGTTGATTTTGCAGCCCTCCAGCTCCCTGATTTTACCTTTCTTCCCCCTCTTCATTATCTGATCGTGGATTCCTCTGTTGGCTCAATTATTTTTGAGCATTTTGCCAGAGTCATGGGCAGAATCAAGGTGCAGAAGGGCTATCTAGTTGCTTTCCACAGATTTCTATTTAGAGAGTATCACCAGGGCCATGTCAGTGCTGATGTTCTTGCTCCAGCCTTGTCAGAATGTGAAAGACTCTCTCCTGCAGATTGGATTCGGTTCTATCCCCTTTCAGCATAGCAACTCACTGATGTAAATGCATCTCAAGCCAGGGAAGGCAATCCTCCAGTGTCAGCTGCTACATTTCTGGACATGAACTCCATTCACCTTATCAATGATCCCTTTAAAACTTGGGTTGAAAGATACAAGGTCTATGTAGCCATGCGCCAGGAACTGAAGCACAAGCAAATCTTCTACCCTATCAATATAGATCAGTTTCTTGCCTGTGCTAATTTTGGGAAGGTTAGCTTTTTTAAAACCTCCTTTCACAGAGATCATTATGCTGACTTCCTTGATGAGCAGTTGGTTCTTCATCTAAGAAGGATGGCTCCCACCATGGGACCAACTTATTCTCTTTCTCCTGGGGTTTTCAAGTTGTTTTTTGAGCAGCAGGAAGAAAAGGCTTGGGAAATTATTTCCCATTATACCTCTCTTTTGTCTCCTGCTTTCTATCTCCCTGTACCCCAACAAGCATAATCAAATCATTTTGTGTTCTCTCATTTGTCTTTTCTCTCTTTCTTTGTTTTAATACTTTATCTTTTTGCTTAAATGACAAAAAGGGGGAGAAATATAGCACTTCTGAAATACATCCCTTATGATTTCGAAATGTCAATAGTTTTATTTCTAAATTGTTATTTCAGAACATCTTTGTTTAATGCTATATTTTATCATCACCAAAAAGGGGGAGATTGATGATCCAATTGTCCCCAAGTATTTTAAACAAATTACTTATCTATTTTGGTGATTAACAAAACTATTCTAACAAATTTTCTATAAGTCTTGAGCACATGAAATAAAACAAAAACAAACAAGCCAAACTGGTAAGTATCCTTCATACTAGCAATTTAAACTTCATAGCTTACAAACTTTTCTAAGTACACATCGACTCTCTAGTTATTATAACGACTTCCTTAGAATCATAACGATTTCCTCATACACATCGATTTCCTCTGAAGTGTAACGATTTCAGTAGAGTCATAATGATTTCATACTCATAAGGATTCATTATCAAGTTTGGTATCACAATGATTTGCCCTCATAACGATTCATTAAGTGATCGTAGCGATTTGTTTTCATAACGATTTCTTAAGTGAGAACAACGATTTGCTCTCACAACGATTCGTTAAGTGATCGCAGCGATTTTCCCTCATAACGATTCGTTAAGTGATCGTAACGATTTGTTTTCATAATGATTTCTTAAGTGAGAAGAATGATTTGCTCTCACAACGATTCATTAAGTGATCGCAACATTTTGCCCTCACAATGATTCGTTAAGTGATCACATCGATTTGCCCTCACAACGATTCGTTAAGTAATCGCATCGATTTGCCCTCACAACGATTTCGTAAGTGATCATAACGATTTGCTTTCACAACGATTTGCTCGTAACGACTTGGTTCACAACGATTTGCCTATACCGTCACAACGATTTGATCCCTGTAACGATTCGATAAGTTACACAACGACTTTGTCACTATAACGATTCATTAAGCTACATAACGACTTGGTCGCTGTAACGATTCGATACAGTAAACAATGATTTACTCACATTGTCCTTAACGATTTGATTATTAATATATATAATGATTTGTGTATGCATCTGTTTACTTATGAATGCACAACGATTCACTTATTTGCATAACGATTTCATAAGTCATGCATGTAACGATTTCATGGAATATAACGACTTGATATTTGAACTCGTCTCTGAGTACGTTGAAAAGTCAAAATCTTCACATATATCTCTCTGACAACCATGCATTTATTATGACTGAACATATCTATAGACGCGAGATTTGGCCCATCTCCCGCAAGGCTCTTTTGGTCCATTAAGCCTCGTTTGACCGTTTGTTGACTTGCCTCGGATGCCATGTAGACGGCAGCATCGATGGCCGCCGACTACTGGTTGACGGCAAGCATCATGGACGTTGACCCATCTAGACGTCCACATCCCTGGACGTCTGCATGAGATTGGTGGCATGATCGCTGGACGTTAACCTGGTTTACCTGGTCTACGCAACTACCCCGAGAATATAGCCCACTTGCGCCATTCTCTCTCCCATGCACCGCATGGGGCCGTTCCCAACGGGCATATGAGCCACCTTGGCACTCTCTTGACCCAGTAAAAATCCCATGTGGCCTCTCCCCATTGGTTGGAGCCTTTAGACTTGGATTGCCATGTGTACAAGTGTGTTTCTTCACACTTGAGCATCCAAGGCAGCTGAGCTCGAGCCCACTGTCTATATAACTCCCCCTTGAGCCCTCTAAGCTCAGGGGGAGAGGCTGGACGTCCACATGCTGAAGCTTTGAGCGAAGAGAGAGAAAGTGCACCCACTCTTCCACCAACTCTTGCTTCTTCTTCCTCTCACGAGTGGGGCCTTCCTGAGCTGGAGGAGCCCTACAAGGAGCTGCAACACTTGCAAATGAGGATCTACACCTCCATCCCTCTCTCTCTCCGTTTTACTCTTTAGTTCTTTTGCATATCACACACACTCTCCCACTCACTCTAGGCACGTAGGTCCTCTCCCTACACACCTAGAAAGGGGTTTCCCAACCAAAAACGGAGGGAAGGAGGGTGGTCATAGCATTTGGCCACCCCTCTTCTCAAGTCCGCAACGGGTACGGGACTCACCTTTTGGGCTGTCTCTTCACGTTTTGGGCATTTACTACTCTATCATTAGTCTTATAGAGTGTCTTTTTTGTGGCAGGAACAACACACAGGAGACCGTGGAGCTCTTCTCCTTTGGCCGGCTGAAGGAGGAGAAGTTGAAGCCCTCGTCTCCATCCGCTGCGCGAGGCGACCATACCGGCGCGATTCTAATACTCCTTGGGCACAGGTAAGGCCCTGGCGATCACGTACTCCCCTTCATTCAGCTTGTTTTCTTTGTTCTCCCTCTAGTCAACTCAGTCAACCGGAAGGTCAACGAGGTCAACCGGCAACCCCATCATCGCCAACGAGAGTTCGGCGGCGTCCACGAGCGTCCGGGAGATCCAGAGGTCGGCTGAGGACAGCGCGGAAACGAGACATCCACAGCTCTTTTCTGGCGATCACGGTGGGACAACTTCTGCCACTGTGGTCTCAGTGCGGCCAGGTAGACGGCAAGATAGCTTGCCGTTTACCCAGGTAAACGTCCACCGTTCCTACCGTTTACTTCCTGTTAGCGTCCACGTCTGTTGTCGTCTACCTTTTGTTAGCCTCAGTGAATATTGCCGTCTACTGTTTCTGATGAACTGTGCGTCCATCGTCTTGTTGTTTATTTTCACAGAAGCATGCTTTTTCACTGTTTTTTTTGTTTTACTTTGATTTTCCTTTCTGTTTGCTTACTGTCTGTCACTAACAGTCCTCAGTCACTGGGGGGTCATCTTTCTCACCTCTTCTAGCCTCCCCTCATATTTTAGGATCACCCTTCCTTGGTTTACAACCTTTTACTCGGGGATTCCCTCTCGGGTAAATCGGGTTGGCTCCAAGGAAAACTCTGTAAGTCCCTAAATTCTGTGGATTCCCTCACGGTACGGGGCAGGAGGACCTTTACCCTCCCTGTCTAGCTCACCTACTCATCGGGATTCAAGTGAGATTTGAGAGAACGGCCTTTACAAGTCAAGTTAACACATAACTTTGACATTTAAAAATCTTGGGGACGTTGTTTGATAACATTGTTTGGTAGAAATCCATACTTCTGCTAAAAATAGTGAAGTTAGTCAACTTTAACCATTTTAAAATCAGTAGGTTGTGTGCTAATGGACACTTGGTTGGACCCTGTCAACATGGCTAATAAACTGGCATTTGAGTATGATGATAATATCAATGAGATTGTCGGTATGATAAACATTGATGTTCAGCCCGAGGAATTAGTCCAATCATCCTCCCAGGCCGACAATGAGGAAGTCAGCTTAAGGGTCAACCCCACTCACGCCCAAAATGCTCAAGAAGACCCCGAGTTTTCTAAACTCATGTCTCGCTATTCGCCCGATGAAATTATTTCTATGCTTTCCAAGAATACCATCCGGGCAACGGCGTCTCCTTCCACTCCATCCCTATCCCCTTTCAACGCCTCTACATCTAGGCCCACTCCTAGGCTGGTCACCTCACCCCGGGTGCCCGTCTCTACCTTCATTCCTTCCCCTACCCCCGCTCCGTTCCCTACTCCTATTCTCACTCCTCCTTCCGCCCATTCACCACCTGTTCAAATCACACCCCCACCCAATCCGAATCCATTCCCCGTTCCGAGGTGGAAGGTCTTGTTAGGAAGCTCCTGGCTGAGTCCCTATCTTTGTCAAAACCTCACTCACTCCAAAACTACTGCAAGCTTCCCAACACTTATTTTCCCCCCGATTTCAAGGCCCCAAAGTACCGCAAGTATGATGGGACCTCTGATCCCCAATTCCACCTCGCTGGCTTCACCATGGATTCCCATCGGTGGCTTTACGATCGGGTCCTTTTAGTTCACCTCTTCCAACAATCGTTAGAAGGGGAAGCTTTGAGGTGGTTCACCTCTCTACCCGCATCGGATCTCGTTAATTTTGACATTGTCTCCGAGCGATTCATCTCACATTTTTCATACATGGCCACTCAAGTCCCTACACTCCCCGACTTGGTGGCGGAAAAGATGAAGCCGAACGAAGACTTTGTCACCTATGCTAACCGATGGAGATCCATGGCCTCCAGAGCCGACATACCCATCCCGGAGTCCCAAGCCATAACCCTGTTAGTCACCAACACCACCCCTGTGCTCCGCTCTGTCTTAATGCTAAGTGAGTTTCCTTCCTTCTCACATCTTTATAATAGAGCCAGGGTGATTGAAAATCAAATCAAAGACTCCTCTCTCCCACATTTCTTTGAGGGGAAGCCAAAGGCACGTAAGGCTCCTGCGGCACCTACCACCGAAGGGGTGACCGTCAATGAGTCTGTCAGTGCCTGCAGTCAACCACTGAGGCCTCCCAACAAGCCCTCTAATCCTCCTTCCAATCCTCACCAATTCCCGTCACATTCCTACAAACCTTATTCTGCTGTACCTCCCCCTTCTTCTGGCTACACTCGGCTTGGTCCTAAGAGGTCTCACTACCCTCCTCTTCCAGAGACCCTCGAGGACGTTTTCTTTGCCCTCATGTCTTGTGAGGCTATCCGGCTTTCCCCGCAAAAACACCAATCCAAGGCTGGATACTTCAAAGTATTGTCCTTATCACCGCACCCATGGTCACGACATCAACAATTGTTTCACATTTCGTGACTGGGTGTATGACGTGAATGATCAGGGGAGGATTAACTGGGAGGATGTCAAGGTAGCCATAGCAAAGTCTAGGTATACCAAGAAAGAGCTAGGCATTTTCCAAAACCCCCTCCCCAATTACCAAAACAACAATCCCTCCTCCTCCAAGCCCCATGAAAATGTCCATACCATGATACACTCAGAACCCCAGGTTGTGAGGAGAGAGCAACAATGGGGGGTAGAGGGCTTCGAGGAATGGTATCCATGTCCTACCATAGAGTCTCAGGAGCCCTCCACGTCAGTAGATGCCATTCTAGAGGAGAGACCCTTAGTGCTCATCCGACCTCCCCAAAATGCCTACCCCACTATCCTCACCTCCCCTGCCGGTGAGTCATCTACCAGACCCCTCCAACTCATTCTCCCTAAGTCCCAGGAGGCCGTTCACGTCACACTCCGAAACCGAATTGTTCCTCCACCGTTGCGGCCATCCCAAGAATAGGAGGACAATGGACCTCCACCTCCTGTCGGCACCGAATACGATATTCTGCAACATCTAGATAAGACACCCGCAAGAGTGTCCATTTTAGAATTGATTCGGAGGTCGCCGTCTCATCAGTCCACCCTCCTCCAATTCCTCCAGAAGATCATGGTTAATGATGACCTCCCTCCCAGTGGGGTCACCAATGCTATCCTCTCCCTCACCCAAGGACCTTCAATCTCCTTCTCGGACAAAGATCTTGCCACCCCCGATTGTCGTTCACTTCCTCTCTGTCTTACCGTCAGCCTTAACGGGGTTTCGGTGGAATCCACCCTCATTGACATCGGGGCATCTATCAATGTCTATCCGATGAAGACCCTCAAGCAATTAGGTTTGAGGGAGGAGAATCTGGAGAAGAACTGCTCCACCATCGCCGCCTATGACAACTCCAAAAGGGTTGCCAAAGGCAAGATTGCTCTTAAGCTGGAAATCGGACCAGTCACCATGTCCACCGAGTTCTTAGTTCTTGACGTCGACTTGGCCTACAAGGCCATCCTCGGTCGTCCTTGGCTAGAGCAGACTCTAGGGGTCCCTTCCACCACCCACCAATGCTTCAAATTTCCTTTCAATGGGCGGGTTATCAAAATCAAGAGCATTCCTACCTTGGAAACCCTCAATGCAATCACCTCAGAGCAGATGCCACACCTCTTTATTCCAGACAAGGGGAAGAAACCAGTCATGTCTCTCTTTGACTTCCCGTCGCCCTGTGATCTGAGCCAATCCCCCCAATCTGATGAAAAGCTTGAGCAGATCCCATACCCTCAGGGGAAAGGTTGGGAGGTAATGGCCAATATTGGTTATGTTCATGGCCGCAGACTAGGCAGCGATAAGCAAGGACAAATCCATAGTGTTCAGGCAATTAGGAGGTTGTTAGCCAAAGCTGGTCTAGGTTTCCACCCAGACCCAGTTCATCCAAATCCATTCATACCCTATCAACCTCTTACCTGGACTCTGAAAGATCACTTTGTCCAAGGACCCACCCAGCTGGGAACTAGGGAGCCGTTAATAGAAGAACTATCTTGCTCCGAAAGTGATGAAGAAGAAGAAGAAGAGGTGACAGAAATGGAGGGAGTCTGTGATGACTTTGGCCTCCCCTCACTCTTTGGGTCCGATTCCCTCTCTTCACCATCTCCATCTCCGCCCTCATCTCCCCTTACTTCCGTGTGCCCTCCACACGATTCAGATCTTCCATCCACTTCTTCCTCCCCTACTTCTCCTCCAATCCTTTCTCCATCTCCCACTTGGCCAGTCGAGGCTGCCCTGAGCTAGCAGCTCATGGTTTTGGGCCTTGACTCCAAAAAAAAAACGCCAATTATCAAAATTGGAAATCCGAGATCTCCATCGAGCACCCTTCCTCTTTGGAATCTCTTCCGCTCGGCAAAGGGCCGACGCTTTCCCGTCTAGATCCTCACCCCTCTCGGGGTGCTTCCCCTGTACATACTTTTGTACATAGTCCTGTGCATAGAAGTCTAGATCCTGGTTTAGATTCAGGCTTAGAGTCAGGTTTAGGGTCCAGTCGAGAGTCAGGATTAGGAGAGTCTGGTCCCTCTCAGCCATGCATTCACAAAGAGAAGGGTAGGCAAGTCCCTGCCCAATATGTCATGGCATTGGCTGAGAGGTGTGCCAAGTTAAGTCAAGTTCCTGAGTTTCTTAAGGAGCCTGCCCTTGTAGAAGCGGATTTCGAGGAAGGTGATTCTGTAGATGACGGTTTAGGAGTTTACTTGCTAGATTTCAATGAGAAAGATGGGCTAGGAGATCTTGGGTCGGAAGAAGAGGACCCGGTGAGCTCCTATGTGGATGGCACAAAGAGGTTCGACGAGCCCACCACAGCTGCAGATGAACTGTAAGACCCCGAATTTTTATTCTCTTTATATATATGTGTGTATATGAACGGTGTGTTGGGTGTTCGGTTGTTGTGTGCTTAGCATGCGTAGTTCATTGTGCCTACTATAAGTTTTATCCTTCTTTTGAGCATGAGCATGTGCGAACATCTATATATGTATACATAGGTGTATATGATGATTAATGTGGAAGTGAACAATTAACTAATTAGAGGTGTATTATGAATACCAAGAATCTCTGACTTAGGATACTTGAATAATACTATGCGTGTGCTATCTAAATATTGAAGAATATCCTATACTACCTATTTCATGGAATTTTGTGTGGAAGTGTATGAAGTACATATGTGTATGTACGTATGTATGTTATCTTGTGCGTGTGACAATTGTATACCTAATTCTACATGCATAACACCTTGGTGTAATTGTGTATGCATGTGTATGATTAGTTGTAAGCGTTGCTCATTTGCATGGTTTAGCTAATGTGTATATTGTACTTCGTACATTGCATATGCATAAAGAGTTCAAGCATGGTAGGTGTAATTAGTGGTTTATATTGAAATTCTATACTCCTCAAGAATAACATGCATGTATTTTTATGATATTTAGGTGAGAATAGTCAATTGGCTAAATTATGCATATAGTACATATTAAGGAATCCTATGCATATAGTACTTAAGCAATGTTAGGTAAAGTTGTGTAAGTTAATCTAATTACCGGTGCGCATGTTGTATCCATCTATTTCAAGCATAATGTACATAAGTATGCTACACCCGTGTGTGTATACTATATATATGTCAAATCAAGTGTGGGTGTGCAAGGACTATTTTATCGAATAGATTATTCCTAGCTAGCATAATTCATATCACCTCCTAATGATTTGCGAAGCCCTCATAATTCTTGTCATTTACTTTGCCGTGTGTTGAGTCACACTTATGTAAAACATCATGTACGCATAGGTAGATACCTACGTACATCTATCTTAGTGTATTTATGTATGCTTGTGTATGCCTAGGTATGAATGATATTGATTGCCTGGTATAGTAACATACATGTTACACCTTACACATTGTATGTATATATATAGAGTAAGCATAGTTTCTGCATGTTTTAAGTTCTGGCCGAAGGGCCAATCAGCGTCAATGTGTTTATATTAAATATAAATAAGGAATGTATTGCATGGTGATAGTATGGATATAATACCGTATACATATTGCATGTATATAAGCTTGGTATGCGTGATTTTCTGCATAATTTAGGATTCTGGCCGAAGGCACCTTGGCGTCAACCCTAGGCCGTTTATCTGGTGTCAGCGTCCAGACCTGGACGCCAATCCCAACTCCGGCGTCCAGCGATATGGACGTCAATTTCTCTGACCTGCATGCGTTGCAGAGCCAGAAAATCCGGGAGCAAGGCATGGCCACCATTGGGGGATGTCCCTCAACGGCTCTCAGGTTGTCAAATCGGTATGGTGAGTGGGTGAGGGGCTCTCCTTAGGTCTGAACCCGAATTTGGTCCCTCCCACTCCTCACTTCACCTTACAAGAGGAGAAATAGAGAAAGAAAAGCCCTAGAGGAAGTCTGTGAGAAAAACCCCTTTTAGCACCCCCAAATCCGACCCCCTAGAGGTTGATCCGGCCATCTACTGCGACAAGAAGGAAGCTGGAGCAAAGGAGAAGGCCTACCCATCATCCCCTTGCTGTGGAACTCACCCAGGAGCCCGGAGGAAGGCGATCTAGAGGGCGTTTCTGCAACTTCTTGGGACTGCCCAAGGAGGTCTTCACCAAGCCATAAATCCCTTGGAGGAATTTGTGAAAGGCAAGTGACCTATCTATGATGTCCCCGTATGAGTCTAGGTGGGTTTTGCTATTTTTATGGATTTTTCCTCGAGTCCTAGACCCTCCTATTCACCCAAGATTCAGAGCTCGGGTCTGTGTTTCTGCACAGACCTGATTCGACGGCAAGGTCCCTGGACGCCTGTGATGAGCTCGGCGTCCATCGGCCATGCCGCTGACCCTGAGTCAGCGGCCAGAGACCGCCGTCTAGTTCCTCTGGACAGAACAGTGAGCTGTTCTGTCCTCCTTATGCATTAATTTTGGTATGTTTTCCGTGATGAGGATATATGGTAAACCTTATACTCTATGTATATCGTTAGTTGTGATGTGTGGATGAATGTGGTGTGATGGTGAATGTGGGATAATGGTATCTTTTAAACTTGTAAGCATGACTTATAGATAATGTTGCAAATCCTTGTTCACGATTTGAGTTAGTATGAATGCCTTGGTTTTAGCCTAATCATGAAGATCAGTGGGTCAGCATCTGTGTTTACAAATTTTGGTAACTTATCCATGCTTGTGCAATTTGTAAATAAGCTTGGTTCGGTAGAAATAGAAGCATGCAAGAATGGTTTGTAGGGTTCAACCCATAGAAGTATGAATTAGGGTAATTTTGTATCCTAAATTCCTGCATATGTTAGTAGCTTATATTTAAACAGCAAGTGGCTAAGTTACAAGATGTGTTAGACCCCATGTTAACTTAAGTTGTTAATAGCATGCTAATTAGGTATTTTATTTTCTGTAAATCCTATTTAGCTTAGAAAAATCTGAAAATTTGAGGGTATGATCTTGAACCCGAAAACAGCATGTGGTTAAAATTTCAGGTCGTTTGGATCAGTAAATAAGAAGTTATGCATTTTCATGTGAAATGTAATAAATTACGTATGTTATCGTAATGTGGATAGTTATTACTTGATCCCAACCTGATTAGTGTATTTACTGTGTTAAACTCCTGAAATCTGTAGTAGCATGATTAGGTGAAAAATAAAGACACATTGTGCGTGAGAAAACAAAGGGGATATGAGTGTTATATGTAAAATACATGTTAAAACTCGGTATGAGTAAAGTGTAAAAGTTGTGCCTATGTGACACTGCTACCCTAGAGACATCGGGAGCCGTATATAGAAAAGTCCCTATAGAAGGCTCCATGTGATATAAGTTTGTCCCAAAGGCATTGGGAAAACCCCAGAGGTGGACAAGTACCACTGGATAGGGTGGAGAGGGCTTCTCCCGGTCTGCGCAGTTACCAAGATTCACCGCTGTATTGCCTAGGTGGTGAGTATGTGTATGAGTTGTGTCATGCGTTGTGTTATGAGTTGTGTTGAGAGCTGTGCTAAGGAATGAGCACGAGCTATGAGATAGTTGTTAGTGTCCTCTACTGGTGGTTAGGACTATGTGTCATGGCAAATTGTTTAAGTAATGAAAAATGACTAAAGTGTGAAATATGTGAACATGGAACGTGGTAAGTGCCCAAGATGCACGTGGTAAGTGCAATCGACGTGATATGTGATAAGTGAAAGTGGTAGAGAAAATGATGTGGAAATGAGTAAATTGTGTAAGTGTGAACATGCGTACATGTCAAATGTGTAAAAGCGAACAATGTGAATGAGTGAGTGTGCAATCATGTGAAACTGAAAATGCGAGAATATGTTATCGAAACCCATGTGAGACAAATCTGAAATCATGTGAAATTAGTGAATTTATGTTATTATCATCATGTTATTATGGGCAAAAATGTCTAGAATCCATGTTAGGGGTAACCAATGAGTTTGTGTACAAGATAGCATGATTGTTTGTTCACATGATATGTTTTAAGCAACGTTGTAGCTCTCATGTGTAGATTTATAGCCATTGAATCATGTGAAATCAGCAACCTAAAGCATGTAGAAATGTCCATGTATTTGTCTAAAAACATGTAAGATCCATGCTAGTTGTGTTTCCTTTCATGTGTGCACGATGTTCATATTAGTAGCTCTCATATCTTGGTTCTTTAAAGACAAGTTTCATAAGTAAATTGAATAGAGAGCATGTGATAGGTAAATTTTATTCCTACAACATACGAAAGCATGATCCATGTATAAACTTGTCAAACTTTCATGATAGGTTGAAACTTCGGAAATGACTAGTATGCCATGTTTTGAAAATTGTAAATGTGCATGTAAAACCCCTATGACTTATACGTGTATGTTATGGGTAGTGTTGCTTGCTGAAGTCTTTGGACTCACTCTTGCTTCGGCGTACAGGTTGACAGGTATCGTGCACTAGAAGGAAGCGTGACGAGGATCATCATATAGAAGACTATTTTGTGGAGCTGTTACCAGTTGTACTTTTCTTTTGCACAAAAGGATTATTGTATGGACAATATTTGGGCATTGTAGTTCTCTTTATTTTGTATTAATGTGGACATTGTCTTTCCATTTCGCTATTTAGATTGTGGAATGTGTGTTGGTGACAGGTTAAGAGTTGAGTTGTTTATTTTATTCCGCTGTACTCTATTGCTATCCAGGTACATATCAACCTATTGACCAGTGTTGGGTATATGTCCCACTGTGACGACGCCCTTTTTACCGATGGGGATTGGTATAATCGTACCGGTATGAAGAGGGTCGTTACATGAACCTACCAAAGAAGTCAATCTTGGCACTGAAGAATCCCCGAAGACAGTGTTAATTAGTGCAAACTTGAGTGAAGAAGAAGAGCAAGCCCTTGTAACTATCCTCAAAGAATTCTCCGACGGCTTTGCCTGGTCCTACGAGGACATGCCGGGACTCGACACCTCTTTGGTCGAACACCGGTTGGTTCTAAAAGCCGACGCAATACATCCCAAGCTTGCACTCAAGATCAAAGAGGAGATTGAAAAGCTGCATAGAGCCAAATTCATTAGGGTTGTGCTATATCCACATTGGGTAGCTAACATCGTCCCTGTGATGAAGAAGGACGGTAAGGTTAGAATCTGTATAGATTTCCGAGACCTTAATCATGCTTTCCCAAAGGACGATTTTCCTCTCCCACACATAGATGTCCTAGTGGACAACACTGCCGGTTTTGAGATGTTATCCTTCATGGATGGTTTCTCGGGGTACAACCAGATCCGTCTGGCGGAGGAAGACCAGGAGAAAACCTCTTTCACAACGCCCTGAGGGATTTACTGTTATGTCATCATGCCCTTCGGATTGAAGAATGCGGGAGCAACCTATCAGAGGGCAATGATGACAATTTTTCATGACATGATGCATGTACACATGGAGGTCTATGTGGACGATGTCTTGGTTAAATCAAAGACCCGACATGGCCATGCTGAAGTCCTCTGGGCGGTTCTCCAACGGTCTAGAGAACATAAGCTAAAGATGAACCCTAAGAAATGTGTTTTCGGAGTTTCTTCGTGTAAGTTGCTAGGGTTCATTGTTAGCAAGCGAGGAATTGAGATAGATCCCAACAAGGCCAAAGCAATAATTGATATGCCTCCTCCTAGGAATATCAGAGAAGTCAGAGGGCTGATCGGCAGACTTCAGTTCATTAGGAGGTTCATCTCCCAGCACTCAATCCGTTGTAAGCCCTTCTATGAGATGCTAAAAGGGGAGGCAAAGTTTGATTGGAACGATAAGTGTCAAAAGGCCTTTGATGAATTGAAGAGTTATTTGTTCAATCCCCCTGTTCTCGCTCCTCCAGTCCCGGGTCGGCCTTTACTGCTCTATGTGTCCACCACAGAAGACTCAACTGGAGCAGTCTTGGCCCAATATGATGACGAGAAGAAGGAGAGAGCAGTGTACTATTTATCCAAGTTGTTTAATGAGGCTGAAAAGAAGTACACCGCCATAGAAAGAACGCGTGCGGCCGTCGTCTGGGTTGCCCAGAAGTTGAAGCATTATTTCCTAGCTCATGAGGTGAAACTTCTGGCACGTATGGACCCAGTTCGGTTCTTGCTTGAGAAGCCCGTCCTGACTGAGTGGTTGATGAGGTGGCAAAGCTTCCTTAACCAATTTGATATCACCTATGTCAACCAAAAGTCAATCAAGGGGCATGCCATAGCTGAGCATTTGGCCCACCACCCCTTACCTTCTTACTCTCCTGTTGATGAAAGCTTTCCCAATGAAGAGTTAGGAGCCATTATTGATGGTGAACCTTTATGGGTGCTTTACTTCGACGGGGCTCTCAATTCTAAAGGGAGTGGGATAGGGGCAGTTCTCCTCTCGCCGAAAGGGGTAGTCATTCCGCACGCCTACCAGTAACCTTCCGAGCCACGAACAATGTGGCTGAGTATGAGGCGCTCTTAGTTGGGCTGAAAATGGCATTGTTGCTCGGAGTCAAAGAGTTAAGGATAATTGGAGATTCACAATTGATACTCCGGCAATCCCTCAGCAAGTACCAGACCCGGGACCCCAAGTTGAAACCATACCAAGAGTTGGTAGGAAAAGTAGTCCGGCAGTTTAAGAAGCTCACCTTAGTTCACACTCCTAGGGCTCAAAATATCCTAGCAGATTCACTCGCTTCCCTCGCGTCTTCCATTCCCATTCCTTTGGGAAAATCTTCTGAAACCGTCTCTGTCCAGAGGTTAAGAGTCCCCTCCCATGTCGATCCGTGGTTTTCTCAGCTCGCACATCCTTCTCCATCCCTTCGGGTCCATGCGCTCTTAAAAGATCTAGAAATTGACCTCGAAGATGGCCATCCCTGGTTTTTTAACATCGAGAACTTTCTCAAAGATGGATCCTACCCCGATTATGCCACCTCTGCTGATAGATGCGCCATTCGCCGCGTCTCAGAGCATTACAAGATTATAGGTGGCATTCTATATAAGAAATCTCTCAGTGGGGTCTATCTTCGTTGCCTCGATGAATTCGAATCTCAAAATGTTGTTGAAACCACTCACTCTAGTGAATGTGGTGGCCATGTTAATGGTAGAGCAATTGCCCAAAAGTTGCTAAGACACTATTATTGGCCCACCATGGAAGAAGACTGTCGCAATTTTGTTCGTCACTGTGCTAAATGTCAATTGCACGGAGACAAAATTCATGCTCCTTCTTCTCTTCACCCTCTCATCGCTCCATGGCCTTGCGCCATGTGGGCGTTCGACGTGGTCGGTCCACTCGCGGACAGAACCAGAGAAATCCGTAAGAAGTCCTTGATTCTGACCGCCACATAGTACTTTACAAAGTGGGCTGAAGTAGAAGCATTCATTGAAGTCAAGGCGTCAACAGTGGTCAAGTTCATCAAGCTCAACATCCTTGCAAGATTCGGCGTGCCTCGGGACATCGTCACCGACAATGGACCTCAATTCACTTCGCAGGAGCTTCGTGACATGTGTGGTAAATATGGCATTAACTTGCATCATTCATCCCCATATTATCCACAAGGTAATGGACAAGCGGAAGCTACTAATAAAACTCTCATCAAAATTATAAAGAAAACATGCAAATCTCACAACAATGCTGACTGGCCAGACCGCTTAGTTGAATCTCTTTGGGCTTATCGCACCTCGGTCCGAACTCCTACGGGGCAAACCCCCTATGCTTTGACATACGGATCGGATGCGATACTCCCATATGAAATCTTCGTCCCTTCACTTAGAGTTCAATTGGATTCCGAACTTGACCCCGATCAACGTTAGGAGGCCTTGTTGGCACAACTTGAACTCTTAGATGAAAGGCGAATGATAGCGGCTGACCATGCTCAAGTCTACCGTCAAAGAATTGCACGTTTTTATGCCAAAAGAGTCCTCGAGAGAAAATTCGAAGTGGGCGAGATGGTCCTAAAGTGCAAAATCATAAAGGCACCAGGTCCCAGGAGCAAATTGCAAGAAAATTGGGAAGGTTCGTTCGTTGTCAAAGAAGTATATTCAGGGAACGCTTATAGGTTGGTAGATGCCGAGGGAGTGGAGTTGTCATATCCATGGAACGCAGTCTACCTCAAGAAATTCTACCCTTAGTCAGTCAGTCAGTCCGTCAAGTCGGTCATTCATCACTTGTTAAGGTGTGGGTCTAAATCCCTACTTTTCCAATTGGTCATTAGTAAGGAAGGGTTTATTCACACACCACATGATGTCAAGATATTACCCTCTAGCTGGAAAATCACAAGTACACTCGGGCAGTCTCATCTGGTCAATGTGTTTCCCCTATTCTTTTCCCACTCGGTCGCGTCTGGAAGTGGAACAAACTACGAGTAGGGGACCACCCACTCTCATCTAAAGGACAAAGTCACCATAAAACAGAGGCAACTAATAAAAGCAAGGGGCAGAATGTCAAATCAAGCCTCAAAGGGGGAAAAGAAAAGCCAAAAGGTCAAAAAGGTAGCAAAAAGTGCGTACCCGGAAAAAGGCTGACCAACTCAAGGAGGTAGCAAAAAGTACGTGCCTCCACCCCAGAAATCAGGAATCAAATAAAATAAAAAACCCCCCTGAAAACAATGGTTGACCAAGTCTGTTTAATATGAGATGTCGGTTCGAAAACAGAAAGTAATCTGAACCAAATCCTTGCATGGCTTCCTACTTATTTCTTCCAAATTCCTCCCTCTAGGGGCAAATTTGACTGTATAAGACCTTCCGTGGTGGAAAACATCAAGAAGGCTAGGGGCAATGCCTAACATTAAAGATTTTATGCACGCCCCTCCTTATTCATGACCTCCGTGGTCAAGTAGATCAAGTAGACTCTATGCCACGACAAGTGATGAATATGTGTCTTAGAGTCAGTAAAAAAAAAGTGCAAAAATGCAAAAAGAACAAAAAAGAGTCTCTTGATGTATATTTTTTTTCACCATGTACATATTTTACTCTTATTTTTCAAAAAGCCAAAAAAATCAAAAAATTCAAAAAAATAAAAAAAATTAGTAGTAACATGTATATATACTAACATTCTCCTTATTTTATTATCATAATTAAAAACAACAAAAAAAATCAAGAAAACAACAAAACAAAAAAATGCATGTGCATATTTCCCTTTTAGTTTTTTTTTTATTATGTTCCTATCTTTGATTAGACATTAGCCCCTTGACCAGATCTCAAGAAAGGTACATCGCTTAGGCAAGGGGCTAAAGACAGATCTACACTAACCCTTTTCCTTTAAAGTGTTGTGGATACAGGATGCAGGAACCAAAGAACACAAGCAAACCGTTCAAGTGCACAAAAGCTCACAAAAGTCCACAAAATCCACTATAATAATCAAGTCCTGTACATATCATAACAGGGGCATACCCCTGGTGGTACAAAAGATCACTCCTCTCTCCTCTCACCCTCGCTAGGCCTCGGTCTACGTGAGCTGCTGACCTCCTCCTCCTCCCGCTCCCGACGCCTGTCTGGGATGGGAGGTCTCGTCGCAGTGGAGGCCTCTGGTCGTGCTCCCGCTCCTCGTCCGACGGACGGGTCTCCCAATGACACGATGTCATCAAGAGACCCGAACACGGACCCCATCCTCTCGGCCGCCTCCTGCTGAGTCTGTCGCTGCTGCTCCCGGTGCTTCTTCAGCACTCGGTTCTTCAAGAACTCCAAATCCGCGACAGCCTGCACCCGGGCCTCGATGGCCCGTATCTTCTCCGCCTCCGCATCCCTCGCGCTGTCCCGGAATGCGGTCATGCGGCCCTCCATCCTCGACAAATCCAGCCGCAGGGCCTCCACCTGCGCCTGGAGGGTCGCCACTCCTCCTGCCTGTCGCTGCACACAAAAGAGCAAAAACGTCAATCAAATCAAATCAAATAGTGAGTGAGAAGGATAGGTTCAATGTCTTACCTCGGCCTCGAGCTCCTGGATCCGCCCATTGGCCTGATCCAGGGCCTCCTGCAGGCAGACCGCCAGGTCCCCTCCGGTTGGCTGGGCAGACGAGCTCGCCCCCGCATCACGGCTCGCCCACACTCTCTCCTGCTCTCCCCTCTGCATTCACACGTCTTGGTAAGTCATCAATTCAATTCCAAATCAAATCAAGTTCTGAGAAATGTCACTTACCAGTGTCCGCACCTCTGCTCGGAGCCTCTCGAGCTTCACCTCCTGCTCCGCTATCTGCCCGTCCAAGAGGCGGATCGCCTGTGACTCCGACAGTTGTCATTCATACTTCAAGGTTAGGATCAATTCAAATTCAAATGACAAAGGCTTAGAGATAGAAGTTTACTTACCACTCGCCGGTCAAGCCGGAGTCGTCCGGCGTACCGTGCTCGGTAGTCCTCCATGTATGCCGAGCTATCGAGGAGGTCCATCTGCCGCACCACCTGGTCTCCTCCGGCCCACCAATAGGCGACCGTGCTCCCGTGCTCCTGGCTCCAGTCGCGGTCCTCGGCAAAGAACCAGCGGCGGGAGTGTCCCTCCCTGCCTAGGGATGGTACCTCCATGGCCGGCTGGTGCCAACCAAGGGTCCGCACTACGAGCTCCAAGTAAAGGACCTCGCAGGTCCCCAAGCAAAGGAGGAGCAGGTGCCTGTCAAACAGGGGTCGGCCCGCCGCCACCACCGGGTGCGAGGCGTCCGCCTCCCCCACATAGGGGGTCCAAACCACCTGAGAAAAGAAAAGAACACTGGTCAGTCACATTAATCAAAAGCAATAATTGAATGAGTGCAAGAGTTAGTTTGAGAGTTTCATACCTGCTCGTGTGGGTAATGGTCGAGTGCGGAGAGCACATCCCCTACCCTCCTGTCGGTGACCCTGGGGTCCGAGGCCACCTCCCACCTCGCCATGAGGGGCACCAAGGTCTGGCTCCCCTCTCTCAGCATCCCGCGCCCCTTCGGGAAGCGCGTGTATCCCCAAATCTGTAAGGCAGCAAAAAAGAATGGTCAGTCAGGCAGTTAATCAAATCAATGATAAGCATTAAAAGAAAGTTGCGTACCTGAAGGAAGGGGGTGAAGCCCCCAGTGCTCTGAGAGCGCCACGAGCTGCTGAGGAGGAGAGAGAAGAGATGCCCCAGCATCGCGACACCCCATGCATATCGTCCCGCCTGCGCCAGGTCCCTCAGCAGCAGTACAAACTTGCAGTTCATCTGCGATGACTGCGTCGCGAACAGCAGGCGCCCGAACAAGTAGGAGACAAAAATCCTGACCGAGCGCTCCTCGCTCCGGTCCCCCAAGTCTAGGGCTCATCTCACCCCTGTGAAAAAATCCTCTAGTGTCTCCAGAGGCCCTCTCCTCCTGCCTCTCAGGCCCACCGCCTCCGAAAGTGATCCGAGCAGGATGCTTCGGATCGGCCTCCTCCTCCCCGCAACAAACTCCGGGCCCAACAACTCCACTATGTCATCATGATAGTCACTCCTCTCCTGTCCCACTACCGGCTCTCCCTAAACCGGCAGTCCTGTCAGATACGCTACATCCTCTAATGTAGGTATCATGTGACCCCAAGGCATGATGAATGCCTTGCAATCCTCCTCCCACCGCTCCCTCAATGCCTTAAGGTATGGTACGTCCACGTGGAATGGACGCACCGACAACAGATGCCCAAATTCCATCCTAGCCACCCTGGTCTGTTGGGCCTCCGGCAGTGCCCTATACCATGCCCAGCAAAGGTCCCAGGTGACCCTGCTCCTCATCCGACCTTTACCCTGCAGAAAACACATAAAACTTGACGTCAGAATCGATTGCCGTTAATCATAAGTTGGCGGAAAGGGGGTGGCCGTTTACTCAGAATCAGCGTCCAGGGTTAGGCCATCAAGTCCCTATGTCGGCGTCCACCCTTTGCCGTCAAGTTCACCTTAACGACAAAGGTGTGGCCGTTGACAGAAGCTCGACGTCCACCGATGTGGACGTCAAGTTCCTGTCTCAACCGTTGGCACCTCCCCTATTTTCCCTCCTTTTCACAAATTACAAACACACATCCACAGAGTTTGGAGGGTTCTAGGGGCCTACCTTGGGCCGTCGAGGTGCCTCTGCCTCCGTCTCATCTCCTCCTTCGTCATCCCCAGCATTGTCCCCCTCCGGTTCACTTTCTCCATCGGCGCCGGCCACCGCCGGTCCGGCCTCTTCCTCCTCCACCATCATCTCCTCCTCCTCCTCCTCCTCCGGTTGGCGGCGAGACCGGAGGACAGTACGTTTCCCCCTTGTCCTCATCGGAAGCAGTGTCAAGGGAGTTTGGGGGCTTAAAGAAACAAAGAAGTAGAAGGTTGAAGAAGAGTGAGAATTGAGATGGTAGGGAAAGATGAGAGAAAGGAGATCAAGGAGGGGCTCCGGCGCTTGGAGAAGGCGAAGTGGCACCCGGGAAAAGGCGTCGGTTCAAAAAAAGGCAGTTTTCTGGTTTAACGCCAAGAGGAGACCGTTGCCCTTTTCCTAGCATCAAGTCCTGGCCGCTGACGTACCGTCAACGTTCATGGTGTGGACGTCAATGTCTCTTCAATATCAGACCTCGAAGTTTGGTCAACGGCTAGGTCTGGACGTCTAGTTTGAAATCGACGGCTATCAGTGTGGACGCCGACCCCTCTGACTCATTGGTTGGCGACCAGCATTTGGACGTTGACCAGTGGTTGGCGGCCATCGATGTGGACACCAATCCCCCCGCACTCAGTCCTCACAGCACACTCCTTTGAACCTTTTGAGGCCATTTCATGTATACAATTCCACACATTCCACAAGTCAAGCAATTCAAGCCAATTCAACACAAATGCAACCCACTTTTATTCATCTAATTTGTGTTACACTTATTCAAATAAGGAAAGTACATCATTTTGCCCTGCGGGCCATAAAGTAACCACAAGCAGTGGGGCGAATGCCGTCATTAAACTCTTCATATTTCCAGAGCTCCTCCTGATTTTCTTATACTGCCAACCCCACTTTTCTGCTCGCTGTATGCTTTGCCCAAGTCTTTGTAGCCTTCTTCATCAACTTCTCATTCCTTCCGATGACTATCATGTCGGTGCAGTTGGATGAAGTGGGAATTCCCTGTGGAATCCCAAGTTGACAATGGCACCGGTGTGGCTGGTACACCACCATCCGATCAGCTCCAATAAGCCACAAATCCCTGTCCTCCCTGGTCCGAGTTCTAAACTCAATAGTCCTCATAAAGAGTGGCCTCGCGATGAATTCATCCATTCCCAAGTATGCCAAATGATCTCTCCAGGCATCTCTGCTCTTCAAGTGTGCTGTCACACACTTGATTTCATCTTCTGACTCGTACCATGCCCTGTTACAGTATACCGAACTCCGAAGGAAGATTCTGGAAGGGGAAGGTTGCTTGTCAGCAAAATCAAATTTCAAATGAGCCTCCATCCATACCTGGAGCAGAAACAAACTCCCGCATGTGCGTCTGCCTAGGCTCATTGTGGTGAGCGAACTGTACAGGTGGGCCAACACTGCGGGGGCAAGTGACTGCCCGCGCCACAGCAGAGAAAGAACTCCAATGTGCTCGTAGAGGATGAAATCGCCACTTGTGGGGAACAAGAATATCCCGGCCAGGCAAAGTGTCAGTCCTCGCGTTGCCCTCTCTCCGCCAATTTCCTTTGCATGCTGGATCAGCCACCAGGCCAGTCGGTCCAGGAAGATCCCATGCTTGTTCGTCATCCGTAAAACTTCCTTCTTGTCCCATACAATGTCTGCGAGGATCTCTTCCCACAGGAGAAGAGGAGTCGCTACGTCGTACTCTAGGCACCGCCGCCATCCCAGAAATAGCTCCTCCTCCAGCAGCACGCTCACCTCGAACGATTGAAACACAAAGGTGTGCGTATGTGGGTGCCATCTCTCCACCAGCGCCCCCAGTGCGTCGAATCCCACCACATGTCCTTGATGTTTTTCGCCAACACCACCATAAAACTCAGGTTCCACATGCCGATGAAGTTTCGCATGTCCAGAGTGATGGCGTTTACCAGGTTCACGAGCCAGGAAAAGGCCCGTACCTGGCCTTGGCTTGGGAAGGCAGGGATTTTCTGCATGAGCGTGGGGTGTTGTAAGAACAAAGTTTGGGGCGTTTTCAGCCCAGGTAAAAGCAGAAACGATCATGGCTTACCTCCCCATTGGCCAGTCACGTGCTCAGGTGTCCCGGAACTTCGCTCAGAACTCCAGGGTTCGCGCCTGTGGATCATCCGGTCGAAGAGGAGGCCATCTTGCTGTGTTGTTTTCATCTCTCAGCTCTCTGGTTCGCAGCAGGAGCAGGGAGAGACGGAGGTAGGTGATGGTAGAGTCCTCATGGACTCCCATCACCTATATTTTCGGCCTGATCCGCTGTCAGGTAGACGTCTAGATCGGTAGATGTCAGTGGTAGGTTAGCGGCAACATCAGTGGACGTTAACCTATTACTGGCGGCCAGCGATGTGGACGTTTACTCTTCGGATACTTTCAATGTCTTATTTTTCATAATGGCCATCATCCTTTAATCTTGTGCTTCAAGTCATTTTGCAGATATTCTAAAGCACGAGCTGCGCTTCAATTTCGGAACACTCATGCGACCTTGAGTGTTACAGGTATGTCTAACATAGGACCCCACCAGAGGCGAATAACTTGGCGACCGTGAACCCTGAGTTCCCCTTTATCAAAAACCATGATGGGTTTGCGATCTCTCAGTTATTCGTATGGCCTTTAGAATTTTCCTCTGGTGCTAACTTGCATTTTAGATAGGCAACCCACACCAGCATGCATCTTCACTGCTAACTTTCTCTTACTAACACCAAAAAAAAAATGGTGATTTTCCTCGATCATCTGATTGCTCCATGGCTCCCCCAGCTTAGGTAGCCTGCCGGGTCCACCCTTCATGACTATCCCAGTTAATATCAGGTTTTTGTTGCCCCCCTTCTCCACTTGTCCCACCGTGCATGTCACGAATAATCATTCCAGCCTTATTGAGTTCATTTGAGCCTTCGCCAGCCGCGAGCTTAATTCCGGACTTCAGGCTTTCCAAGAATGTGATTCCAGTTAGAATCTTTTGATAATCCTTTGAGAGATCAACCAACTCCTTGTCTCCACGACCTCCTAAATTCGGGAGCGACGTCCTGATTAGGCCAGCGAGCCCATGAGCTCTGGTTATGAGACACTCTTGATTCAACCGTCATATTACAACTCCTTTGACTCAGACACACCAGAAACTAGTCAAAGTCCAACACGGCCATGCCAGGGACCCTGCCATTGGGTCGCAGTTGTAGTTACATGGGTAGATCACCCTTTTCTTACCCCTATTTGTCTCTCAGACGATACGTCATCTGTTTCTAGCCTGACTCTTTCGTTTGGTTCACTATAATTCCTATCCTCGGAGATGATCCTTCATCAAATCTCCGCATCCTTTGTTTACCGAGACACCAACCTTTCAGTCCGCTCTGCTCCCTTGCAAGACCGGATGTCTCAGAGGGGCATTTGTAGACGCGAGATTTGGCCCATCTCCCGCAAGGCTTTTTTGGCCCATTAAGCCTCGTTTGACCGTTTGTTGACTTGCCTCGGATGCCATGTAGACGGCAGCATCGATGGCCGCCGACTACTGGTTGACGGCAAGCATCATGGATGTTGACCCATCTAGACGTCCACATCCCTGGACATCTGCATGAGATTGGCGGCATGATCGTTGGACGTTAACCTGGTTTACCTGGTCTGTGCAACTACCCCGAGAATATAGCCCACTTGCGCCATTCTCTCGCCCATGCACCGCATGGGGCCGTTCCCAACGGGCATATGAGCCACCTTGGCACTCCCTTGACCCAGTAAAAATCCCATGTGGCCTCTCCCCATTGGTTGGAGCCTTTAGACTTGGATTCCCATGTGTACAAGTGTGTTTCTTCACACTTGAGCATCCAAGGCAGCCGAGCTCGAGCCCACTGTCTATATAACTCCCCCTTGAGCCCTCTAAGCTCAGGGGGAGAGGCTGGACGTCCACATGCTGAAGCTTTGAGAGAAGAGAGAGAAAGTGCACCCACTCTTTCACCAACTCTTGCTTCTTCTTCCTCTCACGAGTGGGGATGTCCAGGAGGCTTCTTCCCGAGCTGGAGGAGCCCTACAAGGAGCTGCAACACTTGCAAACGAGGATCTACACCTCCATCCCTCTCTCTTTCCCTTTTACTCTTTAGTTCTTTTGCATATCACACACACTCTCCCACTCACTCTAGGCACGTAGGTCCTCTCCCTACACACCTAGAAAGGGGTTTCCCAACCAAAAACGGAGGGAAGGAGGGTGGTCATAGCATTTGGCCACCCCTCTTCTCAAGTCCGCAACGGGTACGGAACTCACCTTTTGGGCTGTCTCTTCACGTTTTGGGCATTTACTACTCTATCATTAGTCTTATAGAGTGTCTTTTTTGTGGAAGGAACAACACGCAGGAGACCGCGGAGCTCTTCTCCTTTGGCCGGCTGAAGGAGGAGAAGTTGAAGCCCTCGTCTCCATCCGCTGCGCGAGGCGACCATACTGGCACGATTCTAATACTCCTTGGGCACAGGTAAGGCCCTGGCGATCACGTACTCCCCTTCATTCAGCTCGTTTTCTTTGTTCTCCCTCTAGTCAACTCAGTCAACCGGAGGGTCAATGAGGTCAACCGGCAACCCCATCATCGCCAACGAGAGTTCGGCGGCATCCGCGAGCGTCTGGGAGATCCAGAGGTCGGCCGGGGACAACGCAGAAACGAGACGTCCACAATATCACTATAGTGCATGCAAACGATATCTTCTATTCTCATGCTTATTTTGTAAACATCCTTTTAGAAGAACAGAATGGAACTTCTATTTCTGTATAAAATCAATCTAACGTTGACTGACAACAAGAGACAGCTTAGCTGTCTATTGTTTAAGCTTGTAATGCGTGCAGGTCTCTGACAGCACTCGTCATACAACGTTGGACAAAATAGAAGCCAAAGGATATTACAGAAGATCTTCTCTCTTTGCGTGCATGAAAAGCCAAAAGACCGTTGAACTTGTACAGGACCATGCAATCTAACGTAAACTAGAACTTAGAGACAACAGACACTTCAATGTTCAAATTTCAAATTGAAGATATAAATAGAAGATTGAAGCTCCAGATTAAAAAAAACTGTGATACAGCACTTACAACCTTCTGTGAGCTTTCCGAAGAGCGAAGCCAAGAATCCCATCTGTTCTAGCTCTTGCTCTCTGTGCTAAGTGTTGATCTGTGAGAGAGCCTTTAGTTCTGAGAAGAGTTCTTTGTTGTAGATCTTTTCTTCTCAGTTCTTAGCTTTAGATCAAGTTGTGCTCTATAAGCTTGATCTAGGGGCTTCATCCCTGAACACTTTTCCTGTGTTGTTCCCTTCGTGTGAAGGAAGACTTGGTGGGTTCCAAGGTGTTGTTCCCTTCGTGTGAAGGAAGACCTGGTGGGTTCCAGGGTGTAGGGTGTTGTTCCCTTCGTGTGAAGGAAGACCTGGTGGGTTCCAGGGTGTTGTTCCCTTCGTGTGAAGGAAGACCAGCTGTGGTGCTGGGTGCTATAGTGTCCTTAATGGGACTGTACCCTTGTTAGTGAAATCCTGAGTTGTTGCTCAGGGACTGGACGTAGGACTCTTGTGGAGAGGAGGTCCGAACCAGGATAAATCTTTGTGCAGTGTGTATGTGCTTATCTTTGCATTCATTTATTTACTAACACTAACCGCAATCGAAGTGTGTGTGGTGTGAATGTTTTTGTGAACAGGTATTAGTTGACCAATTGTTTTTTAAAAGACCCTTTCACCCCCCCCTCTGGGCTTGCTATCTGGGCAACAGTGTTTAGGTGTCTTGTTCCACCTTTGGGGTAAGGTGAAGACTTGTCTGTATGGCAGCAGGTGTGGTGACCGTCCAGAGTTAGTATCTGGTGTGTTTCCTCTTTGGAAGGAGAAGACTTGAGTATTCAGATGTGGTGACCAACCAGAGGTTAGTATCTGGTGTGTTTTCTCCTTTGGAGGAGAAGACCTGAAGTGTTCAGGTAGGTTGTTGTACCTACTAGAGGTCTGTATCCAGTGTTGTATCCTTTGGCTGTAGTTTTAGCTGGATAGTGGAAATCTCAAGGTGTTTGCCCTTGAGAACTGGACGTAGGTGTTGAGTGGATCAACACCGAACCAGGATAAACCTTGGTGTCATGCTTGCTTGACTATGTGACTTTTTTCTCTCTTGCATGTTCATCTGCGTTCTTGGCATTCTTAGATCATCATGTATTCAATTGCTGCATTTTCTCTAACCATTTATAAAACTTGTTTACGTTCTAATTTGCCTAGTATAATTTGGTTACATTTTTCTAAATTAACTCATATAGTAAACTATCACGATAAAAACCTATTCACCCCCACTCCAGGTCTATATAGCTTGGGCTCTAAAGAGGGTAGCCAATCCCATTCCATCAGCTAGCCAGCCAACATGATATGTTCAAAAGACTATGGTATCTACCGAACATGGACAAAGTGCTTCCTTAAATCACACAATATCCTGGTCTGGGTTTCTCTATTTATAATGCTTACGAAATAAACATGGTCTCTATCATCTTATCAGGGGAAAATTCTCCTAAAGCAATCTATGATGAAGACCCTGAAAAGGAGATTATTGAATTGGTGGCAAAACCAAACATTGACCTACAGTACTCCTGGCACGATCGGGAAGATCCCAGCTTCCAAACTGCTTGCAAATGTTGGGATATGTATGGAAGATGTAACTCCTCATGCCAGCTATCAGGCTTCTTCCTCTGAACAGGTTCCAGGCTATAAACTACTGTCGACATGTCAGAGCAGAGAGCCAACAGAAGCCGCAGCTATAGTATCTCATGATGAACCTGATGAAATGGTGAGAGCCTCAGAAGAACAAGAGGTAGAAATTTCATATAATGCATTTGATGTTGAAGAAGATGATGAAGGCTTCATTGACCTGCAGCCAGCACCTCCAAAAATTGAAGATGGGGGTAAATCCATAATTGATGAGTTAATTGAGGTCAACCTTAGTACAAAGGCAGATCTAAGGCCAACCTTTCTTAGTACTCTTCTGCCGTTAGAAGAAAGGGGGCAATATATACAACTGTTGAAAGAATTCTGGGTCTGTTTCACCTAGAATTATAAGGAAATGCCTAGACTCAACCCAATAATTGCTCAACACCTACTGTCCATAGATCTGCAAATAGAGCTAGTAAAACAACCTGCCATGTCAAATTGATAGACGTCAACTTCGTGATAGAGAATCAATATACAACTTGTTTGGCAAACATAAGGCCAATCAAGAAGAAGAATGGGCAAATCATGATATGTGTGGATTTCTGCGACTTGAACAAAGCTTGCTTGAAAGATGATTTTCCAGTTGCCAATTACTGAAGTGATGATTGATGCTACTATCGGTCATAAAGCCTTATCATCTATGGATGGGTCTTTGCAGTATAATCAAATATGGATTGTCGAACATGACAGAATCCACACAACCTTCATATCTCCAAGAGGGGTCTTCCACTATAAAAGGATGCCCTTTGGACTTAAAAAGCCATTGCAACATACCAAAGGGCTATGACCAAGATATTTGATGACCTACTATATGCTAAGGTTGATTGTTGTATTGATGACCTGGTCATCAAAACCAAAAGAACAGAGGATCATCTGGACAACCTCAGAATTATATTCTAAAGACTGAGGCAATATGAGTTGAAGATGAATCCAATGAAATGTGCTTTTAGAGTCTCCAACGGTAAATTCCTGGGGTTCATAGTTTGCCATAAGGGCATTGAAATCGATCCCATTAAGATCAAGGCCATCCAGGAGCTCCCTCCTCCCAAAAGTTTATCAGAGCTTTGATCATTACAAGGCCGACTAGCATATATTTACTGGTTCATATCAAATCTCTCCGGGCACTAACAACTATTCCATAAACTCATGAAGAAGGAAGCACTGCTCTGTTGGGATCATGAATGCCAAGGAGCTCTCGACAAATTGAAGGATTACTTATATAATCCACCTATGTTGGAGGCACCCATCAGGGGCCAACCTCTAATTCTATACATAGAAGCCATTGAATGTTCGTTGGGAGCAATGCTGGTGCAAATTAATGCTAAGGGTAAGGAGCATGCTTTATATTATCTCAATAGAAGACTCATAGGGGCTGAAGAATGATACTCTCCAATTGAAAAGGAGTGCTTGGCACTAATCTTCGCCGTTAAAAAGCTCAAACACTATATGTTGGTGTATCAAGTCAAGCTAATATCCAAGGATGACCCGATCAAGCACATACTCTCCCAGCCTATACTCAAAGGATGGTTGGGCAAATGGGTAGTTATGCTAATAGAGTTTGATATCATGTATGTACCCCAAAAGACAATCAAAGGGCAAGTTGAAGCTGATTTCTTTACTAGTCACCTATGCCAGAAGGTTCATCTCTAGTCACCAAACTCCCTGAAGATGAAGTCTTGGAAGCCAATCAGGTATAGAGTGATGTATGGCAGTTATATTTTGATGGGGCTTCAAGAATAGAAAATTCTACAACAGGCTAGCCAAAGGTTCGAGTTGGGACAGACATATGTAACGCCCCGACGCGGAATATCGGAGCGGGATTATAGTTATTAAATAGTACGGAGCGAGAAAATAATTACAAACCATTGCACAAATGGAATAATACCAAATAAACTCAAATTTCATTAATAATGCTCCAAACTCCAATTACAATCACTAATAAATCATCATCTTCATAGACTAACTATTACATCAACGTATCAGAGCCAAAACCTAGGGCCCAAAGTACTTTATTGAAAATCAAACTAATACATCATAACTATCTGACTCATTCTATACTAACTATCTACTAAAGCAAGGGTTGCTGAAATGGTCACTCCAGAGCATCATCCCCAGTCCCGTCCTCGTGAGTGTGGTCATCATCAGACTTACCTGAAACACATTAAATAAAAATGCAGGATGAGTGAATAACGCCCAGTAGGACTTAATATCTCATGAACACAAGCATGGTTTAAATAATTAATGTCTTAATGGCAGATTAACTAGTGAGAAGAGTCATGTAGATCAAGCAACAATAACGAAAGAACAATAGCATCTGGTACATGGAAAATAGTTCAACGAGAATGATAATAAAATGGCCATTTAACGATATATATCATGTAATTTGAACAACGTGCTCTAGTAACGATAACAAGTGTACTGATATAGATAGTACTTTGATTGTCATAGATTAATCTTGATAGTATGCTGGCACTGGATGCATGTCGTAACACATCCTTGATCATTTTAACTCCCATGGGCACTGACACTTTTCGGGCACTCCTCCCAGGACCTGATCGGGCCCCAATGCGCTGGCATTAGTCATTTTTTATCTTAGACAATAACAAGAATGGCCAATAGAGTACCATGAAGAGATAAGAGAGTACTAGACGAGATAGATGAGAGCGTAGAGAGAATGTGAATAGATGAGAGGATATAGAGAGCATATGAGATAGGGGTATTATCATAAAATCACGCTAAAACATCGATAGTAACAGTTGCACGACACACCATTGCGGGCCGGCAGTCTAGTAGAAGTCACCACCACCCACTAGCCGTGCTGTGTACACAGACTAGATGGTCCGGCGTGATCACAAAATAAGGAGAGAACACACTAAGGCCATGGATCGTACTGATCCCTAAGGTGTAACGGGTTTTAGGGTACAACCAGCTCGTCGGCAATGGACATACGCCAAAGTCAAGAAGACTTACAGAGGCCTTGACAAGAAGTCGCTGGCCCAGTCGAGAGTATTCCCGATGGAGAGGTGGTCCAAGTCAAGAGAAAGTGTGTAAGAAAACTGGTCCGTCGTGCCTCGAGTGCTCGAAGCCGAGGGGAAACGATAACGGTATTCAAATCGCACGTATAAAACGAAGACAAAGGTATTAAATAGAATAGGGTAATCTTAGTCATTTATTTCGCTAATTTACCAAATACATTATTGCATAAAGTATTAGGGTCAAATGGTAAATATAAATGTTGTGTGTGTGTAAGTGTAAAGAAATCTTGATAATATGATAAGTCGTGCAAATGTCCTTTTAAAATAATCAAATTTATATAATTATTGCCAATTATTAATTTACCAGGTTGAAGTAACTATAACATAGTTTATTCACGACTAATTAAGGAGTATAAAGCCTAACAGCAGGGGCATATGCACAATTTTAATTATGGTCGGATTCTTTAAGTCGCGGCGGACCTACCCATCGTGATTCAGATCGCGACAGGGTGGCCGAGCGCGTCAGGTGGACCGGCCGGTCTGGTCCGGTCCAGGTGGAAATCGCGGTGGTACATGCCGGCGCGTTCTCAACGCGACATGTCTGCAGGGCGCGACCCGACTGATATTGCGGCGGGTCGTGCCGTCGCGATATGAGAAGGGTCCGACCCTTTTTCCCTTTTTCTAGGGCGATTCCTGTTTGATACAGAGTACTTGTAAATTTCATATAAAATCACACGATCATCCAAAAATCACGAAACTAGTTTTAAATGGAAGTAGACATATAATTCTATCAACAAGATTAATTTGAAAATAGACAAGGTTTAGGTATGCTGTGATTAAGTGACATATCAGTGACCTAAACATGTGCAGACAAGGTTCAACGAATTAATTAGAAATGGATACATGATGAAATTTGGGCAAACTAGGGGCATTTGAAAGCTAACATGATGTAGTATTTATGAGAATTTTTCTCATGGCATGGGATAATGTATGTCCGTGGTTTAAGAGGAAACATGAAGGTCGGGTACATGGAACTGTCAGGGATTCAAAGAATTAATTCTCCCTTATGGGAGATCGAAATGGAGCGAAACTAAAAGGCTTTTGCTCGGGAACATGGAGTCTTCCTAGGGTAATTTTTACACAGATTTGGATTGAGAGATTGCCTACCTTTTTCGCAGAGTAAGAAAACTAGGGTTTGATGACAAAAATAAGATGAAATCCCTTGCTCCAATCCTTCTTCTCCAAGCTTCTCACGTCCAGAATTCCTTCTCCTTGTTCCTCAGAGCTCCAACTGCGGTCTATGGGTTGCTAGGGCCGAGTTTAGGGTGTTTTGGTTGCTTATTAGAGTCCTTTCTATCTAAAACTCCTCCTTTCTATTAAATTTTGAATTTTCCTTATTTATCTCCTTCCTTCCTAGCATTTATCTCCTAATTGGGACAAAGGAGAGGTCCAATTTCGTGGTGATGGGTTAGGGTAAGTGTAGGACTCTTTTTAGGATAGATATGAGTTGCTTTAATATTTATCTTACCTCTTTTACTATTTTCTATTATTTTTACTCCGAATTTAGCTTAATTTCCTCTCATTCCATGTTGGGCTCATCACATTTGGGCCCATTCTTTTATAATTAAACCATTTGCACAACCCATTAAGGTTTTAACTTAATGGGTTTGCTTAATTCCTTTTTTATTTCACTTATTTCTCATTTAATCTAATTAAATATATTTTCCTCATTTATTAAAATATAAATTTTATTTTATTTGGGTTTTAAAAATCAAGGGTGCTACATCCTCCCCCTCTTAAAAAGAATTTGGTCTCCAAATTCATATGATCATAAGAGGAAGAATGACTTACTAAATAACTCTGGATAATTTCGTCGCATTAATGCTTTGGGCTCCCACGTAGCCTCTTCAACTTCGTGGTTTCTCCAGAGTATCTTGACCACAGATATGGGTCGATTATGAAACTATTGAATTTTCTTGTCCAAAATCTTCACCGTCTTCTCTTCATAGGTCATATCTCTGTTTAGACTGATGTCGTCACAACTGTTTACATGTGACGGGTCATACACGTACTTCCTCAGCATTGACACATGGAATACATTATGCACTGTGGAAAACTGAGGAGGTAGCGCCAGTCGATATGCCACCTCGCCAACTCGTTCCAACACTTCAAATGGACCTATGAATCTTGGTCTCAACTTGCCTTTCATCCCAAATCTTTGGAATCCTCTGGTCGGGGCTACTTTTAGCATCACGTGATCTCTAGCTTGAAATTCTAAGTCTCTTCTTCGCTTATCAACATAGCTCTTCTGCCTAGACTGAGCTATCTTAATCCTGTCTCTGATAATCTATATATCCCTGCTAGTGCTCTGCACCATGTCTGGTCCCAACCATTGCTGTTCACCTACCTCATTCCAGCATACAGGTGATCTGCAGCTTCTGCCGTACAATGCTTCAAACGGTGCCATTTTAATGCTGGCCTGATAACTGTTGTTATAGGCAAATTCAATTAGGGACAACTGTTCATTCCAATAACCTTCAAAATCTATAGTGCAGGCACGAAGCATGTCTTCCACAATCTGATTTGTCCTTTCCATCTGTCTATCCGTCTGTGGGTGGAAAGCAGTGCTGAAATTGAGTTTAGTACCCAACGCTATCTGAAGTCCCTTCCAGAATCTAGAAGTGAATCTGGGATCACGGTCTGAGACAATGGATACTAGGACTCCATGCAATCTCACAATTTCCTTTACATTCAAAGCTGCTAATACATCCACACTCCAAGTGCTCTTAATGGCAAGGAAGTGTGCGGACTTGGTTAAACGGTCCACAATGACCAAGATAGCATCGAGTCCACCACGAGTTCGGGGTAAACCCATGATGAAATCCATATTGATGCTTTCCCATTTCCACTCAGGTATGTCTAGGGGTCTAAGTACACCCGCAGGACGACGATGCTCAACTTTCACCTGTTGGCAAGTGAGGCAGTGTGCGGCATGCTTAGCCACCTCATGCTTCATGTTTGGCCACCAAAATGACCTTTTTATGTCTTGGTACATCTTGGTTGCGCCTGGATGTATGGTATACTTGGTCTTATGGGCTTCATCCATCAATTTTCTCTTCAGTTCTTCATTGTCAGGCATGCAAGTCCTGGCTTGGAATAATATTCTTCCATCTTCAGCGATGGAGAAATCTGGCTTGTCAGCTATAGTCTCATTTACTCGGATTAGAAATGGATCATTAGCCTGTTGCTCTCTGATCTTGATAAAGATGTCGGGTTGAGCTTTAAGATTAGCCACTAACATCTTATCACTTCTCTTCTCAATATTCAGATCTAGACTGGCGAATTGCTCTAATAATTGCATCTCACCCATGACTAGACAGGATAAAGAAGCTACTGGCTTCCTACTAAGTGCATCAACTACTGCATTACCTTTACCTGGGTGGTATTGGATATTGAAATCAAAGTGTTTCAAGTACTCCAGCCATCTTCGTTGTCGCATATTGAGCTCCTTCTGAGAAAATAAGTATTTTAAACTCTTATGGTTGGACTAGACAATAAATTGCTCCCCGTATAGGTAATGTCTCCAAATCTTAAGTGCAAATACCACCGCTGCCAATTCTAAGTCATGGACTGGATAGTTGACTTCATGTGGCTTCAACTGCCTCGAGGAATATGCTATCACCTTTTCATTCTGCATTAACTAGCAACCTAAACCAATTCCAGATGCATCGGTGTAGACTGAGAATCCTTCGCCCTCGACTGGCAATGCAAGGACAGGTGCAGAAGTCAACAATTGCTTCAATGTCTGGAAGCTCTTCTCACATTCCTTGCTCCAGACATAAGGGTTCTCTTTCCACGTAAGACGCGTAAGAGGTACAACTATTTTGAAGAAGTCTTTTATGAACCGTCTGTAATAACCAACCAGTCTAAGAAAACTTCTTATCTCTTTGACATTGGTCGGCCTTTCCCAGTTGAGTACGGCTTCTACCTTGGAAGGATCGACAGCGATACCATCCTTGGAAATAACATGGCCTAAGAACGACACCTCCTCGAGCCAGAATTCACACTTGCTCAATTTAGCGTAGAGTTGGTTGTCCCACAAAATCTGCAGAGTGATCCTCAAATTCTCCTCATGTTCTTCCTTGGTCTTGGAATATATGAGAATATCATCAATAAAAACCACGATGAACTTATCGAGGTAGGGCCGATATATATTGTTCATTAGTTGCATGAAAGCTGCAGGAGCATTGGTTAGTCCAAAAGGCATGACTACAAATTTGTAATGACCGTACCTGCTCCTGAAAGCTGTCTTACAGATGTCTACATCTTTTATCCTCATCTGATGATATCCCAATCTAAGGTTAATCTTAGAGAAATATTTAGCTCCTGATATCTGATCAAATAATTCATCGACACGTGGCAGAGGGTACTTGTTCTTGATAGTGAGATTGTTCAACTGCATGTAATCGATACATAACCTCATAGATCCGTCCTTCTTCTTAACGAACAGCACTGGTGCTCCCCAAGAAGAAGTACTCGGCCTGATAAATCCCTTTTCTAAAAGTTCCATCAGTTGCTCTTTCAATTCTTTCAATTCAGCAGGGGACATCCGGTAAGGTTGGCTTGATACCGGTGCGGCTCCAGGTACAAGATCAATTGAGAAATTTACATCTCTCTCAGGTGGAATGTCTGGCAGCTCATTGGGAAACACATCGGGGTATTCTTGCACTATATGAATGTCTGATATTTTTATTATTTTCTTTTCAACCACAATTGCGGCAAGAAATGCCACACAATCCTTTCTTATCATGTTTTGTGCCTTAATAGCAGAGACGAGAGACAAGTGCCTCTTGTGTCTACGTCCCGTGAAGGTCAGCTTAGGGAATTCACTAAAAGTAATCTTCCCTCTTCTACAATCCATGATAGCCCCATACGTGGATAGCCAATCGGCTCCCAGAATGACATCGTAGCCCTCCATGGGCATACAGATCAAGTCAGCTCTTAGATTGAGTTCACCAATCTTAACATCAGCTAATGGATAATATTTCTTCAATTGAGCCTTTTCTCCCAATGGTGTAGTAACAGGCAATTCAAATCCCATAGATGCAGGTTGTTCAGTTAATGTATCAGCAAATGCTTGTGATGTAAATGAATGTGTTGCGCCAGTATCAAACAAAACAAAGGCTGATTGAGAAAATACTTGTAAGGCCCTCGAATTTTGTTGTATTACTTTATTATGTGTAAATAATTCATACTTGTGTATGCATGGAATGTACATATCTATGTATGTATTAACTAGTTATACTTATGTGTGCATGTGTATAGTTAGTTGTAAATAATGTATGAATTGCATGGTGGTAGTGTGTACATGATAGTATATATATGGCATGAATATATATGTATAAGTTAAGCATGGTTTCTGCATGTTTTAAGTTCTGGCCAAAGGGCCAAATTGGCGTCAACATGGATGGACGTCCATGATGAGTCAGCGTCCACCTCGATGGACGCCAATACTTAAGTCAACGGCCATGGATGTGGACGTTAATATCTCTGACCTGCATGCACAGCAGATCCCGAAACTCCGGGGGCAAGCAAGCCCAGCCAATGGCTATCAGGCATCCCATCACACTCTCCGGGGTTCCCCAAACCCCTCTCCTATAAACCAAACCCCCTTCTGCACCAGAAGAGTTCTCTTTGGCTCTTTGTAAGGAGAAAAGAGAAACCCTAGCTTCTGTGAGAAAAACCAGACTTTGCATGCTTTGATCCGACAACTTGGAGCTTCATCCGGCGATCCCTTGCAACTGGAGGCCAGAGTGGACCAAGGAGAAGGCTTCCCCGACCCCAGCTTGCTGTGGAGGTCAATCGAGAACCCGGAGGAGTGGTGTTTTGGAGGCTTCTTGGGACTGCCCAAGGAGAGCTTCAACAACAACTTAGATCCCTTTGGAGGTTTTTAAAAAGGCAAGTAACCTACCCACTTCGTACATGTATGTGTCTAGGAGGTTTCTACCATTTTTATGAGATTTTATCGTGTCCTGGATCCTCACATTCCTCTGTTATTTGGAGCTCGGTCTGTGTTCTTGCACAGACAGGAACTTGACGTCAAGTCCTCTTGCCGCAAAGATCTCCAGTCAGCGGCCATCGATCTTGCCGTCCATCTCCTTGAACGGCCAGACACTGCCGTTAAGTTCTTCAGTGTAGAACAGTAAACTGTTCTGCCTTAAATAATTATTTTCTAGACTTTGACGCATGAGGATATAGTGTAATTTTTATATGTTATGTAAAATAGATAATGTGATGTGTGTGGAAATTTCTGTGTTTTTCTGTGGATGGCATAAATTATTAGATTTATTGAAATACATGTTGGGAAAATAGATTATGCATGTTCACCTACTGTCTACATGATTCCTGAGGAATTAAATGCCCCAAATTTTTCTATACCATGTGTAAGTGTGCCAGTCCATACCCTGCAAATTTGAGAATTTGTTCATGTTTATGTGATTTACTGTAATTTCTGCAATGGAAATAGAAAGCATGAGTAGGTTATTCAAAATTTACAGTAAATTGTGTGTAGTGCAATAAATTCAGGGAAAATTCTTGCAACAATGTGTATGTTAGGTTCAGGTCTGTGAACTGTCCAATCTGATATGCATGTTATGTTTCATGATAGATTGAATTATAAATGGCATGAAATTGAATGTTTTAATTTTTGTAAATTCGGTGTGGTTCAGAAAAATATGAATGTTTGCATGTGTGATCATAAACCTGAAATTAGTCCGTGATTAAATTCTCATGTTATTTGGTTAACTGTAGAGTGCTCTATGAAATTTCCACGCAAAAACGCGTGTTCAACGCATGCTAATATGAACTTGGTTGATTATGTATGTTTCAACCTGATTAGTGTAAGGTACTGAATGTTTGATTTCTGTCAATAGTAGTATCATGAATAGGAAAACAGAGCCATGTGTATAAGTGAGGGAATGTGAAGACATGTGTATATCATGAGTAATATGTGTGTTAAAATCGGAATGTGTAATGTGTAAGAATGTGCCATGTGTGATACTGCTTCCATAGAGGGCCGTGGAACCGTACCATGGAAAAGTTCCCATGGGAAGGTTCAATGTGTTAAGATCCTAAGGGCATTAGGATGAAATCCTGGAGGTGGACAAGTACCACTGGTTAGGGTGGAGACTTGTTCTCCCGGTCTGGGTAGTCCAAGAGTCGTCACTTTATTGCCTAGGTGACGTCTATGTGTATGTGTTATGTGATGTGTCCTTCTAATGATCGTTTGGACTATGTGTCACGGCACTAAATTGTGAAATGTGAATGTGATTATGTGTAAATTGTGTAGTGTGAATATGTGTAAATGTGCAGTGTGTAAAAAGAGAACTATGTGAATGAGTGATTGTGCAAACATGTGAAACCAATAAGTTAGATTGTGAAATTGTGATCCATGATACATTAATGTGAAATTATGTTATAACAGCAACCTAGTTGTGTTTATAAGAATGTTTTATATGTGTAAAAATGCGTAGAATCCATGCTAGGAACAATTCTTGCTTATGTGTAAACGTTTCCATGTTTAAGTGCTATCATGTTGTAGATTAATCGGGAATGTAGCTCTCATGTGATAGAATGTGAATTGCTAAATCCATGTCAAAACAGCAACCTTAGAGTGTATAAAATGATAATGTGCATGTGTAATAATGTGTAGAAACCATGATAGAAATGTTTCCTTTTATGTAGGCAAGAATCCCATGTGTGGTTGCTTCCATGCTGTAGCTTGATTTGAATTATAGCTTTCATGTGATTGAATGAGTAGAAAGCATGTGATAGGATATTTATTTTGGAATGGCTTAAATCATGTACCATGTGTTTCAAATTTCGTAGAAATACCATGATAGGTTGTCTCTTATCAATGTTCAAACATGCTATATGTGTTGCTTCGTGAATTGGAATGTAGAACCTACTGTGATGTATGCATGAATGATGTGTATGGAGTTATTTGCTGAGTCTCTTAGACTCACTCCTTGCTTCGGCATACAGGTTTAGTTGGTGACCCGACACCTTTGGAGGAGACAGTGGAGAGTGACTCCGAGCGTGGCGAGTAGCCTGATGGAGTCGACGTTTTGACTTTTGCTTTCATAGTATGTAACGAGGCATTGTAATAGAACTATTATGTAATTGTGGACAAACTATGTATTTGAGTTTAGTATTTCATTATGTGGACTTTAATTCTCTTAAATTTGTCATTTGAATCATGTATGTTAAATGTGGATGATGAAATGAAGACAAGTAGTTCTTTTGCTTCCGCTACTCTGTATTTATATTTATGAGCATCTCAATCGTATGTTATTGTTTGGGTAAATGCCCCACTGTGATAACGTTCACTATACCGACGTGGGTTGGTATAACCGTACCGGTATAATGAGGGTCGTCACAATACTGGTAAGGTACCTTCGACGACCCTACCTTCCTCGGTGGTTTCTACTTATTGTAAAGCCTGCAGTCGGCCGGGCTTCTTCTGTCCCATAGGACGCTTTTCATTTTCCTTAAGCAATGGGCACTCGGGAATCCGATGCTCTCTGCTCCCATAACGAAGGCATGCACCTTCCTTCCTCCAGCACTCTTTTGCGGTATGGCCCAGCTTGTCACAGTGTTTGCATGTGGGCTTGTTGTTTGGGGCGGTAGAAGTGGGGACTTTGGGCTTTCGCTCCTGGCTTGGCCCATCAGTGATACTTAACGGCCTTTTCTTGCCGTTAGTAGGCTTTCTCGGCGCTCCGGAGCTCTGCTCCTTCTTGAACATTCTGCCCTTGATGTGCTCTGTGAGTTTAGTCGCATCCTTCAGGCACTGTGCTCTCCTGACCATCTCCGGATAGGTCTGAATGTCAAATGGTGCCAGCTGTGTGATATATGCGGGCCTGAGCCCATTAAGGAAACGCTTGGCCTTCATTCTTTCAGTGCTAACCAAATGATTGGCATAACGAGCCAATCGTGAGAACTGAGCTTCATACTCAGCAACTGTCAGGTTCCTTTATTTTAACGCAGCAAATTCCGATGCCTTTCTCTCTTGGACTCGTTCGGAAAAGTACTTGGAGTTGAAACGCTCCTTGAACTCTTCCCATGTAAACTGAGCATCGGCCCGTGTGGCCTCAATGGACCCCTACCACGCACGGGCATCCCTTTCTAACTGAAATGTTGCTAACAACAGCTTATCGCCATCCGCGCATTGCATAATGCAGAATATGCGCTCAGTCTCCTTGAGCCAATCCTCTGCCTCATCAGGGTCTGTGGTTCCGCTGAATCGAGGCGGATTTAGATTGCGGAAGTTCCGATGTAATTCACCAGCTCCTCGGTTGTTATTGTTGGCTCCAGCCGCTTGAAGTAAGGCTTGAGTAAGCTGCTGAATAGTGTGCTGCATATCGCGGCATTGTGCACGCTCCGCTGCCATTGTTGTGTTTTAAGTTCCTTCAAAAGAGAATGTTTAATGTAAGTTACTGAGTTTTCACTAAGTTGTGCGAGTGTGAGTTCATTTTATCTTATTACCCTTGGTTCTACACATCTGACATAGGTATGGAACTTAGACTCTAAGTCGAGGCAGGTCAAACCTAGATCATCCTATACTTAAGAATAACCTAGGCTCTGATACCGTAAAACTGTAACGCCTCGACACGGAATATCGGAGCGAGATTATAGTTATTAAATAGTACGGAGCGAGAAAATAATTACAAACCATTGCACAAATGGAATAATACCAATTAAACTCAAATTTCATTAATAATCCCCCAAACTCCAATTACAATCACTAATAAATCATCATCTTCATAGACTAACTATTACATCAACGCATCAGAGCCAAAAACTAGGGCCCAAAGTACTTTATTGAAAATCAAACTAATACATCATAACTATCTGACTCATTCTATACTAACTATCTACTAAAGCAAGGGTTGCTGAAATGGTCACTCCTGAGCATCATCCCCAGTCCCGTCCTCGTGAGTGTGATCATCATCAGACTCACTTGAAACACATTAAATAAAAATGTAGGATGAGAGAATAACGCCCAGTAGGACTTAATATCTCATGAACACAAGCATGGTTTAAATAATTAATGTCTTAATGGCAGATTAACTAGAGAGAAGAGTCATGTAGATCACGCAACAATAAAGAAAGAACAATAGCATCTGGTACATGGAAAATAGTTCAACAAGAATGATAATAGAATGGCCATTTAACGATATATATCATGTAATTTGCACAACTTGCTCTAGTAACGATAACAAGTGTACTGGTATAGATAGTACTTTGATTGTCATAGATTAATCTTGATAGTATGTTGGCACTGGATGCATGCCGTAACACATCTTTGATCATTTTAACTCCCATGGGCACTGGCACTTTTCGGGCGCTCCTCCCAGGACCTGATCGGGCCCCAATGCACTGGCATTAGTCATTTCTTTATCTTAGACAATCACAAGAATGGCCAATAGAGTACCAAGAAGAGATAAGAGAGTATTAGACGAGATAGATGAGAGCGTAGAGAGAATGAGAACAGATGAGAGGATATAGAGAGTAGATGAGATAGAGGTATTATCGTAAAATCACGCTAAAACATCGATAGTAACGGTTGCACGGCACACCATTGCGGGCCGGCAGTCTTGTAGAAGTCACCACCGCCCACTAGCCGTGCTGTGTACACAGACTAGATGGTCCGACGTGATCACAAGATAAGGAGAGAACACACTAAGGCCATGAATCATACTGATCCCTAAGGTGTAGCGGGTTTTAGGGTACAACCAGCTCATCGGCAATGGACGTACGCCAAAGCCAAGAAGACTTACGAAGGCCTTGACAAGGAGTCCCTGGCCCAGTCGAGAGTATTTCCGATGGAGAGGTGGTCCAAGTCAAGAGAAAGTGTGTAGAAAAACTGGTCCGTCATGCCTCGAGTGCTCGAAGCCGAGGGGAAACGATAACGATATTCAAATCGGGCGTATAAAACGAAGACAAAGGTATTAAATAGAATAGGGTAATCTTAGTCATTTAATTCACTAATTTACCAGATACATTATTGCATAAAGTATTAGGGTCAAATGGCAAATATAAATGTTGTGTGTGTGTAAGTGTAAAGAAATCTTGATGATATGATAAGTCATGCAAATGTCCTTTTAAAATAATTAAATTTATATAATTATTGCCAATTATTAATTTACCAGGTCGAAGTAACTATAACATAGTTTATTCACGGCTAATTAAGGGGTATAAAGCCTAACAGCAGGGGCATATGCATAATTTTAATTCTGGTTAGATTCTTTAAGTCGCGGCGGACCTACCCGTCGCGATTCAGATCGCGACAGGGTGGCCGGGCGCGTCAGGTGGACTGGCCGGACTGGTCCAGTCCAGGTGGAAATCGCGGCGGTACAAGCCGACGCGTTCTCAACGTGACATGCCTGCAGGGCGCGACCCGGCTGATATCGCGGCGGGTCACGCCGTCGCGATATCAGAAGGGTCCGACCCTTTTTCCCTTTTTCTAGGGTGGTTCTTGTTTGATACCGAGTACTTGTAAATTTCATATAAAATCACACGATCATCCAAAAATCACGAAACTAGTTTTAAACAGAAATAGACATATAGATCTATCAACATGTATGATTAATTTGAAAATAGACAAGGTTTAGGTATGCTGTGATCAAGTGACATATCAGTGACCTAAACATGCGCAGACAAGGTTCAACGAATTAATTAGAGATGAATACATGATGAAATTTGGGAAAACTAGGGGCGTTTGAAAGCTAACATGATGTAGTATTTATGAGATTTTTTCTCATGGCATGGGATCATGTATGCCCGAGGTTTAAGAGTAAACATGAAGGGTCAGGTATATGGAACTGACAAGGATTCAAAGAATTAATTCTCCCTTATGGGAGATCGAAATGGAGTGAAACTAGAGGACTTTTGCTCAGGAACATAGAGTCTTCCTAGGGTAATTTTTACACGGATTTGTCTTGAGAGATTGCCTACCTTTTTCGCAGAGTAAGAAAACTAGGGTTTGATGACGAAAATAAGATGAAATCCCTTGCTTCAATCCTTCTTCTCCAAGCTTCTCACGTCCAGAATTCCTTCTCCTCGTTCCTCAGAGCTCCAACTGTGGTCTATGGGTTGCTAGGGCCAAGTTTAGGGTGTTTTGGTCGCTTATTAGAGTCCTTTCTATCTAAAACTCCTCCTTTCTATTAAAATTTGAATTTTCCTTATTTATCTCCTTCCTTCCTAACATTTATCTCCTAATTGGGATAGAGGTGAGGTCCAATTTCGTGGTGATGGGTTAGGGTAAGTATAGGACTCTTTTTAGGATAGATATGAGTTGCTTTAATATTTATCTTACCTCTTTTACTATTTTCTATTATTTTTTCTCCGAATTTAGCTTAATTGCCTCTCATTCCATGTTGGGCTCATCACATTTGGGCCCTTTCTTTTATAATTAAGTCATTTACACAACCCATTAGGGTTTTAACTTAATGGGTTTGCTTAATTCCCTTTTTATTTCACTTATTTCTCATTTAATCTAATTAAATCTATTTTCCTCATTTATTAAAATCGAAATTTTATTTTATTTGAGTTTTAAAAATCAAGGGTGGTACACATAATCCTCAAATCTCCAGAAGGGGAAGTGACACATGTTGACCAGGTTACAAGCCCAGAGGGGGGAGGTGAATGGATTACTAAAAATAATTCCTTCTTAGATTATCTATCAAAGATAACTAACACAAAAACTAAATGTAGAAGTTAGAGTTAGTAAACAACGGAAACTAAGACACAAGCAATCACACAACTGCAAGAGGATTTTTATCCTAGTTCAGACCTCCTCTTATCAGGAGTCCTACGTTCAATCCCTAAGAAACCACTTGATATTTCACTAACAACGGTATAGTCCCCCTCAAGGACACTTACACATCCAACCAACGCTGGCCTTTTCTTCAAACCACGAAGAGGCAAACAACCACCTGTAGCAACAGGTCTTCCCTTATACTAAGGGGAACAACTGTTTGCTCAGCAAGCTTTCTCTTCACACCCAAAGAGGTACACACATGTAAGAATGGTTGTATAGAAAGCCCCTAAACCAAGCTTACATAAAACAATTAGGAGCTTGATTTGAGGCACATTTTGACAGTACAAAAGAACAAATGCAAGAACACTCCTCTCAGACTTTTACAACTTCTCCCTCAGGAAAGAAATGAGCAAAGCTACTAGGAGAAAGCAAATGATGATGAGCACAAATGACGATGAATTAGATCTATTGGTCGTCCGTGTATTTTCTGTGGATTTTCCACTCTACTTTGTGCAATGCCAATCTACTTCTATATATCTTCTCTTCTCACAAAATATCCATTGAGATATCCGGTGTATCTCATTTCTTGATGTTCGTTTCCATACAGCCATGATAGGTTAAACATTGTAAAAGTGTGTCACTACTAGAAACCTGCATGCATTAAATGCTTGGATACAGAAAAAGTGGGATATATTCAGTGTTAGTCAACATCTTGTCAAACAGTAGGTGCAGTAAGATGAGGTACTAGAATAGGTATGTCCATTATGTCACCATTTAAAACGTTAGAAGACTTGTCATGTAAATGGTAAGTAGTAAAGGCCATTCATCAAAAGAGCTTTATTTAATACACAATAGTATATAGATGCATTTAAAGAGCTGTGCTGGAAAGATATACTTAAAGGCGAGAGATTTTGAAATGCACACGTGAAAGTAAATGACTTTAAGCTTAAGAGTGATTTGCATGAGAAATACATGATTATACATGATTAAACATAGCAAAATAAATTGTGATTGTAGTTTAGTAATCAACGCTTGTTAAAATGAAGTGCGCAAGTCAGATTCTCACTAAAAAGATAATCGATGTATGCATAGTTCAATCAAAGCGATTTCCAATAAAATCATAAAGATCGAGGTCTACAATCGATATTATAAAATCGATGTGAGACTTGCATAGGGATCAATGTAATTAATAGTGTTTCTTGAATAGCTGATAGAATATAAAGGGCAATCGACATGACTGATGCAATCAATATGAATTCATAAAGATAATCGATATGATCAAGACAATCGATAGAAGCTCTTAAAGATGATCGATATGATAAGTATAATCGATATGATGAAGACAATCTATATGATAAGTACAATTGATAGAATAAAGACAATCGATATGATAAAGACAATTGTTATGATAAAAGGCAATCAATATGCTTAAAGGCAATATATATGCGATAAAGACAATCCATATGATATCTTAAAGATAATTGATACGATGAAAGGCAATCGATATGCGATAAAGACAATCGATGTAATTTCTTAAAGATAACCGATACGATGAAAGGCAATCAATATGCTTAAAGGCAATCGATATGCGATAAAGACAATCGATATGGACATGCCTTGTTAGACTTGAAACAATAATCAGTATGTTTATTATAATAGTAATTGATGTTGAACATGCTTAGCAACCGTTGAATTTAAAACAGTAATTGATATGCTATTATATCAGTAATCGATATGAACTTAGAACAATTACAACTTTGATTTAAGAAATTTTGAGTGATTCTGAGGACTTACCAGAGTACCCTCTTAAGAAATAAACTTATTCTTATACCCTTTTGACAAACTTTATGATAACAATTAATTAGTAAATATTTTTCAGAGTTTTGTTGTTACCAAAAGCAAAGAGCACATGGAGATGAATGGTTCAACAATCTCCCCTTTTTTAGTGATGACAAAACCTTGAAATATTTGAAAAATATTATTAACATTAAGAGATATAGAATGAAATGTAATTCAGAGTATGTCAATGACCAAAATAGAATAGGTAAAGAGAGAGCGACATAAGATAAATGGAGGCCAATGGAATGAGATATTATTGAAGAAAATCAGAAGTGGTAAGCTGGGGACAATAGAGAGGCATAATGATCAATTAGGTGCCATGCTTTGACTTCTTATTCCTCAAAATAGCGAGCAAATAAATCTCTACTGATGTTATAAGATGGCCCCATAGAAGTGCTGGATGTGTTTCTGTCTTGAGTATGTAGAAACTGATGATATTCAAAAAGATTCATGAAAAATTTGTAGAGCCTGGAGCTCCCAAAGCTGACATGCTTGATAAACTGATCAACGATGAAATGATAGTCGAAGTTGTGCACTGATAGATCTTTTCTCAGGGCAGTATAGACCTTGTATCTCTCAACCCAGACTATATAGGGATCATTCACTAGATTAATGGAGTTAAGATCCATGAACTGCTGTAGTGACAAATTGGGTTGATTTGTGAGACACTGGGTTTCATTGAACTTCTCAAGCTGAAGGGCAGCATTTGCATAGATGTGCATCCATTGAGAAGGAGAAAATCTTTCAGACTCAGCTAATAGGGGTGCCAACATATCAAATTTGATAAAGCCCCTATGATACTCTCGAAATAGGAATCTATTGAAATCTAGTGATAGACCTTTCTGCACATAGATTCTAGCTTTTACTCTGGCATATCTATCAAGTATGGTTGCTCCAACAGGGGAATCCACCAGTAGGAAGTAAATTTCAGGGAGTTGCAGAATCCTAGAAGTTTAATAGTAGCAAAGTCTATATATAATTTAGAACTGTGCTTGTTTGCTGACCAAAGATTATTCAAAACTGCCCTGAACTAAGATGGTTGAGCTTCAGGTAGGCCGTGAAGATAGCAGTAATCATTGTACATTTGGAGTGTCTTAAAATTTTGAGTTTTTTCTGGATTTTGGGCCCCCATTTAGCATTATGGGTGTTGACAAACCAATCAGACAAAGTGAAGTTTGGATCCCCTGCAGAGAATCTTCTATCCTTCTGAAGCTGATACTTTTAATAGAGAGCTTTGTTGGATCTGGCCCACTAAAGCTTTGACTTGGATTCAACCAAGGAGAGAATCTTGCTGGCTTTAGATTTAGGTACATAAGACATGGGAAGAATCAATGCAAGATATTCTGACAAGTTCAGACTGGGTAGGCCAAAGACTGTAGCAAATGTAAACTTCTTAATAAATTCTATATAAACTAACAATCTCATTTAGGTGACTTCTAATGCAAACCAAAGAGGAGGATACATCTAAGATGAGCTTTGCTGCACTGATTTCCTAGTTAATCTGTGACGTTTGGGAGCTGGAGATGAAGAGGACAAAGAGTCTCTTATGTGAACATGAGTGGAAACAGACAGGATTACCTTGAGTATCTCCTCCTCATACTCATCCTTAATATTTTGAACAACTAATTGGGTGACACAAACTCCAGATGGAATGATGGTGATGCAGGAGGGTGGAGTAGGTGGATGAAGAAAAGAGAAAGTAAAGATAGGAGGTTGTTGGGTTGAAGGTCCAAGTGGAAGGTCGCTATGGAAGGAGGATGACAGGCTGGTTATTCAATAATTTGGGGTGCTACAGATGGTTCAGAAGGAAAGGGAGTGGAGGAGGTAGGCAAAGATGTAACGTCGCGCATTTTTCCGGATCCCCGTGGATCCAGGTTTAGCGGGTTCGGTGGCCAATGTGAGGCCCATTAGTGTTGTGTGTTTCTTACTAGATCCTTACCGGGTTTGGTTTGGGTCCGTGTTGAGCTTGCTGGACACCAGCAGTGTGTTGGCGTCCATCGATGAGGACGTCGACTGTTGAACTTGGCGTCAAGCTTTGTGGACGTCTAGTTGTGGCGGTCTGGTTAAACGGCCAAAGGGTTGACGTTAACCTGGCATGCCTGTGTTTTTATGGCAGACCCGAGCTCTGTTCTTTCTCCTCCTTCTCCCTTCCTCTTCCCCCACCTTCACCCTTGAGCTTCTTCGCGAGTTCTGACGGTTGGCGGGAGCTCGTGGGAAGGCCGTGGTGCGCGTGGCAACGGCAGATCGGGCGGGGAATGACGGATTGGAGCGCGGTGTTCGTGGGACGTTTCTCGGGTTTCGGCGTGATTCGAGGTTCTTCGGGAGTTTAATTGCGTTTCTGAGGTAGGGGTCGAGCCCTGTTAGCCTGTTAGAAACATTAAAACACGACTTAATCACTTGAACCAACATTTTTATTGTATTTTCGGATTAAGTTGCACCATGTGGGGTTAACGGGTGGTTTGAGTAATTTAGCGAATAAAGCATGTTGTAATGGGTTGTTTCGGGTTCTGGTATGTTAAAGGAACCGCTTTTATATGTTTTTTTTTGTAGTTTAAACGGTTGGAAAACCTGTAGAGCTGGATTAGGGTTTCTGCAGGGTTTTAGGCCGGAGAACTTGGCGTCAAGATCTCTTGTCGCCAAGCTCACCAGTCGGGATATAGACGGCTAGATCGCTTGCCGTTTACTTCCTTCAAGCGGCAGTCGATGTTGCCGCCAACCTGTGCATGTATCCATGCAGTGTTGTTTACGTAGCCTTCCTGGTTATGAATATTGTGTGATTGTGTGCGCATGGCAATGACCGGTGTGAGCCAGTGCACTTGTTATGCTCTTGGAGCATACTGCTCATGTAATGGGCATGTTTTACGTGAATAATGTGTGGTGCATGTAGAGGTTTAAGTATGTGCATGTTGTCCATGTGTTGGACATGTGGTTTACGTGACTGACGTGTGATACACTAACCAGAGTGTATTATACACGTGTTGATTACGCGGTTTGGACGTGTTGTCTACGTGTTTGGGCGTCGTGCATATGGTTTGTGTGTTCATGGCACATCATATGTTATTATGTTTATTATATGATAATTATTGTAGTGTTGTAGCGATGAGGTTCATGTTTGAACCTAGCCCTGATCCGTTAGAATCTTTTATAGATTATCCTAGATGGATAATTAGTAAAATATAAGTGTGATTATCGTGATTTGTGTTTAATGTGACCTCCATTGTCACAAAATGATTATTGATAGGCCAAATATGATTGGCTATCGTGATTTGTATATGTGTTAGTGTGAGTTAGCTTGGAGGTTATAAGATGACCAATGATAGGCAAGTTTGTGGTTCAGATATGTGTTAGTGTGGGATAGCTTTGGGGTCACTTGGTGACCGATGTTAAGCTAATCCTAACACTTGTATATTGTGAATTATAAGTAAAGGCTACATGTGTAAGTATCGTGGTTTGTGCTAGCCGAGTGTGGTGGTCCGGCGCCTATTTCGAAATGCCTCTCTAGTCGGGTACGCCAGGTTCTTTGTGAGCCAGGCACGTGTGTTTGTTGTGCTCGGGGTTTTGTCCCGGTACTTGTGTTGTACCGTCGAGGTCTGTGTCGTCTTTCTGGACACCCTCACTCCTGAGTTTGAGTTGTACGTCCGGCTGAGGGAAAGACGGCAGTGGGGCAGCGACTTCTCAGAGTTTGTTCTTTTGTCGCTTGTAGCGTGCTCGTGGTTGGGGGTACGGACACCAGTAGACGTACTGGTCCCCAGCTAGTCCTGTTTTCCAGTGCCTCACTTTAGAGTGCTCCGGCCAGAGACTCTAGAGGTGCCAGGCATGGGCCTGTAGCTGTGTGTCTGCAGGTGTGGTGTTGGTTGGTCTCCACAGTTGTTTGACTTCTTTCTTGTGGAGCGGCAGTTGGACCTTTCGTCCGTGACTGCGAGGCTGAGAGGTAGTTCTTGTGTTGTGTTGTCCGGGTTGGATATTGGCCTGATCAGCCAGTAGTCCGTTCCCGTGTGGTGGCGTCGTTCTTTCTGACTCGTGCTTAGTTAGCTCCAGTTGTAGTTGTGGTGACGTCGTTCCCTTCCGACTCGTGCTTTACTACTTGTCGTAGTTTGTGAGGTTGTGACTCGTGGTCGAGGTTTCACCAGTTCGAGGTGTGCCCTGGTGTTGACACAGCTGTGACTGAGTTGTGGTTTGTGTGACTCGTCGATTAAGGTTTCATCTGTATGTTGTGTCTAAGTGAGGGCACAATATAATCGTGGTTCAGTGTGGTGTTTAACACCTACTTATACCCTTGTTTGGGTGTTTGTGTTGTGGTACCTCAGAGTAGCAGGTACCTATTTCCTTCGTGGGTTACTTTATAGTTTTATGGTGGTACATTGTGTACCAACATTTCTGGGTACTTGTGTGTTGAGGAGGTCTTATGGTTTGACCTGCCACTTGTTGTATCCTAACTGTTTTAAGTAGATCTTTGTTTATATTTTATTGTGGATTAGTTTGTGATTATTAATTATGTTACCTTTGTGGGTAATTTGCCGATGAGGCTTATGGCCTAGGCATATTGTGGTTTAGTTAAGCTATGTTCCGTGGAGGCCGTGTGAGACCTTCCACTTGTTGAGTTTTACTCTTCTTGGATATGATTCCAATTATAGTTTTAGTGTGTTATGATTGGCTTCGTGGTAGCCAGTTCCGTTACCTTGTGTGTAGTTTTCGATGTAGTGTGGTTTGAAGTATAAAGGACCAACTCTTTGTTAGCGGTCCTGTTACTCAAGTGTTTGAGGTTTGCCTATAAAGCTTGTAGCCTGGGCAGTGACTTGCCTGTGCGGCTAATAGTTTAGGCAACCAGTTGTTGTGGCAGTGTGCCAGTGAAACTGTGGTTTAGACATTTTAGTAGTTGGGCTAACTAATGATTTTATGTTAGTCCTGTAGTCCTACTTTTCTTCTGAGGACGTTATGTTTATTATCATAAGCATGTTTAATTGTTATTTATTATCATGATGTGAGCATGAAATGGTTTGGCTATTGTTGTTGCCAGTGAGACCCATTGGGGTCGAGGTGTCTGTGGTTACAGTGTTGTTTTGGGTAGCCCCTACTGAGCCAGTGACTTGTTGAGGCTCACTCCCCTATAGTTCTTTTCAGGGCTTGCCGTGTGTTTGGCTTGCAGCGGCGTTGTGTCAGACTTGTACCACCAGCAGTAGTTTAGTAGTTAGTGTTGTGTGAGCTTGTGCTCCCTCGGGGTATGCCCTAGGTAGTTGTACTCTTTTAATTGGACATGTATTAATGTAATGGGACAGTTGTATAAAATGTGAATAGATATGAGCACATGTACTTTCTTGTGTCTTATATTCTTGTGGTTTGTCTTTTATACTCTTACTGGACACGTGTGTGAGATATCCCTTGCGACACTTCGGTGCGTTCGCGGGAGGCGGATTTGGTTATGGAGCCTTAATGGGCATAAATACCCCGGTCCGTCACAAAAGAAGTGTCTACTGGTAAGTTTACTGGAGATGTAGGTTTTGAGGATGAAAAGGGTTCAACAATAAAGGGTGCTAGAGAGAAAATGGGTTTGTGGATAGGTTGTTTAGAAGGTTCAGAAGCGAGATGAGTAGTGGAGGGATCTACCTGAGAAGGTGGATCAGGTGTCTTTGCCTATAGATTCATAGTTGAGACTTCTTCCTAGAATTTTCTAGTACCAAGCTCCTCAAGGTCCTGTTGCTCTACTGGCATTAATGGCCTTGATGGCCCAACTACTCCATATCTGACACTATCTGTAGGCGTCTCTAACATCTGAGGTACTTCCTCAACATTTAGTTGTATAACAATTTCTTTTTCATGGCCACTGACAATATTTGGCTGTTCAACATAAGATGGTGGCCTATCTTCCCTAGGAGATACTACATTTGTCTTGTTCTGAGCATAAGGAATTAGGTGAGTTTTCACTAAATGTGTGAGTTCAGTCACCACATTGTGCGGGCTGCCCAATTCAGCCTTTAAGTCTTTGATCTCCTACTGTACTTCACATAGAATCACTCGTTGAGCATCTAGCCTTTGGTTCACTGGCTCCATGTGGATATAGATCTTCTTTGTTCTTTTCTTATGAGAGGTCTTCACATTGGGAGAGGGCACCTTAGCAGTGGGAATTTGAGGAGCTTCCATGATAGGTGGAATTTGAGGAGCTTTCTGTGATAGATGCCTCATCAAGAACAATTTCATCTACAAGACCTCTAATGGGAATCCCCTCCCTAGTCTGTGTTGTGATGGCTTCATCATCAGAAGCATCTTCCACTAATCCTTTAATAAATTCATTATCCTGATTATGACTGAGAGACTCCCTCTCAATTGATGGTAGCTCTGTGTCATTAATCTCTTCAACTGAATTTCCCATTTGAGCAGCATCTTGGTAAGCTCCTTTTGGCTCCCCCTCAACAATAGCTTCTTTTGACTAAACATTATCATCTGTAGGAACTGTCATTTCAGATTGTTCATATCTAGGGGTATCTCCTCAATTTGACTGACAACCGGAGTGGGTTCTGAGCCTTCACCTTCACCAGCACCTGCTGTCTCTTCTTCTTGGGCTATTACAAGGATGGGCTTTCCTATGGCCATAGATCACTTGGACCACTCTTCACCTGTGAAGGTGAAAAACCACTCTTCTTGAGATTTCTGGTAGGGATTGGCGTGCCCATTTTCTCCATTATTTCCCCTTCCAAGTCCATTCCAAAATGTTTGAAAATCACAGTGAGTAAATGTGAGTAAGGAAGAGGAACTGCCATCTTGTTCTTAGGATCCCAAATTATTACTGTCGTAGCCTTCATCTTCTCAAGAATAAGATTGACCACATTAACACTTTGATTTTACATGTCCCAAAACATAAGATCCGTATCCCCTTGAGTGCTGTAATGCCCTAAAAATTTATTGATTTAAAATATAAGAAAAATAACAAATAAATAAAAATGTTGAATAAAAATAAAATAAAAGTCATACTTAAACTCCCAAGAAGTGGAACCAACCATTTAAATTATTCCGGGCCAACACAACTCTTATTGGGCCAAAGAACAAAACCTAATGACATTAAACCCCAAAATTCGTAACCATAATTGTGCATAAAATAGGAAAGGGCAAATTAGGGCTAAAACAAAGGTAATTAGTCATGCATAGCAACCAAATTCGTACCCAGCTATATTAGGAGCTTTCCTAATGGCATTGCTACTCCAATTGGGAGGAGAATATCCAAAACATGGAAGGAGCCAAGCCAAAACTGCAACCCACCCTTCCTAGTCTCATTAGGACTTGAAATTAACCCTAACCCTATAAATAATCATCATAAGACTCCTTGAGAAAGTTCACCATCGTGCTGGGGTCGTGTGGAGGCGAGCTAGGGCACCAGGAGAGGAGAACAACCAAGAACCCGAGCTTCTTCCCCAACCTTTCTCTATTGTGACCTGTGCATAAACCTCTCTTAGATCCACTCAAAGGTAGGTGTTCTCGGGCTTAGTCTAAACTTTGCACAAACCAATGGAAAGAGCATCGAGTCTAGTTTCATATGCATGTGTTTTCCCTAATTTTTATGAACCATGTGAGTCATATTAACATTTTCCAAGAGTCGCGCATGAATAGGGCTTTATATGTTCTTAATGTGTTTCACGCAAACTGAGACCAAATTGGGTCAAACCAAAACTGTAGTTCTCTTCTACTTGTTGTCCTCGACACTTTTCATGATCAAGGTTTGGTCTAAAGACCTCTGTATTTCGAGTTATAGGTCAATCATGAGGAACTGCATTGTTTTCTGCATTTTCAGGCAAGATCCATTAACGCGACCACTCCAGTCATCGCGTTCATCACCGAATGAAGGCGACGTACAAGACCGTCACATTTCAGTAAAAGGTGACATGACATTCCGTCACGATTACCTGTTGACCTGACTGTTCTGACACATAAAACTGTGTGTCGTATAGATTTCAGTGCCGGTCATGAATGCGATGGGGAATACCGTCGCGATTTGACCAGTTTCCCGCTCGTACATTTTCAGACACTTTTTATATCGAGATTTTGAAAACACCCCATGAATGCGACGTGTCGAACCATCACGATTCAGGGTTGTAGCGACTGTTGCCTATTGCGTTATGAACACGACTGACAAGGCCGTCGCATTTTAAAAGCCATCGCATGAAGGCGACGGACATGTCTGTCGTGATTTGATGTTTCACAGACTGCTTTATATCTGAACCATGTACGGTCCTCTTAAATGTGACGACTGAACCCGTCGCGATTTAGAGGCCAACCCGAGGCTGTTTTCTTGAGTTGTACAGTCAACCTTATGCATGTTTTGCTGTTATATCATGTTAGTTAGTTAGTCAATGGCCTAAAAGTGATCAACCTACATGAAAGCTATAAGAATATGAATCTCTATTCTAAGTGTTCTTAATGATTGTTTGATTCCATCTACCATGTGATTGATATGAGCTATGTCCATATTCTAGCTTGTTATAACTGAAATTGTTACATGTTAAACGTGCAAAACTCATGTGATAGACTGAATTGCATACCATGTCATGTGTCCATGTTAATTATTTTCCGTCTTGTTTCAAACAGATGGATTGTGGATTGAGACACATTCTACACAACACTTTGCACACATAGGCAGGTCTCTCTTGGGGATTTGGAAACTCTCGGTCGGTCATTCCGTATCAGCAGACTAGTGACCTTTTCTCTAAGACCTATGTAATTCTCTGTACTCCATAGATTCCCTCTTGGACACCGAGTTGGTTGTACCACTGAAGTTCCCAGAAGATAGAAAGCACCTCTGTTCTTATCTCCTTCTCATGAGAGTGATTTGACACATTGAAACCAAGCCATTAAATGTAAAGATTGAACTAAAGTAATTAAGCCATTATGCTACCGAAATTTACTCAGGATCATGTCCACTTGCCTTGTTCTCTATAATCATTGGCATGATCTTTAGTACATACTATTTATTGATTGGAATTCGTATTGGCCATAAATGAATGAATGGAATTACCAGAAACTATTGGAACTTCGGTTCATAACCATGCCTGTGCAAATAGGGCCCAGTCTGGTCCTGGGAGGAGCACCCGAAATACTTATAAATCGCGAGAGTATATGATCCATTGAGGTGTCTGGAAATCACCTAATTTATTGCAAGATTGATCTGGGTAATTTCCACAATGTTATTGAATGATTGAATGAATGATTGATTGATTGAACTGTTATATGTGAAATGGTCAAATCTATTGTACATGTCATCATTATTGAATCCAATATGTCATTGTCTACTGAAATTCTATGGAATTCAACTCGAGATACCCATTGAACAAGTTATTGAATAGTGAATCCCTTCCATTGATAAATGATCACATTGTCTTCCATCTCATTGTTAATCATTCCGTCCCACATGAGATTGTCACTATCATTATTGTCATGAGTATTGCATGTTAGTATCTTACCTGTTAACATGTTAATTACGTAAAGCATGCCCGCACCAAGAGATATAAATCCTACTGGGCACTAGTGCGCTCACACCTGCTTTCCTTAATATTTTCAAGAGATGACTATGAAGAACTAGAGAATGATGGGACCGGGCAACAGTGACGAGCTTCTCAAATGTACCCGTCTATATAGCATGTCAGCCAAGATGATTAGAGATAAAGGAGTCTATAATAGTAGTTTCACTTTTCTTGATTCATATATATTTAAAATACAATAATGGACCCTATGCTTGGCTCTGACTTATGTAAGGTTTTAAGTTGGTTTTGTTGGAAATGAAATAAAGAGTATTTGGCTGGCATTATTATCGTCTTAAATCATTTGTTATACTTAGACATCTCTTTGAATTACTCGATTGTGATACTCATACTCGTATCGCTCATGCTCTTGACGCTTATTTCCGTTGCTAAATGTCGGGGTGTGACAAGTGCATTGAGAGAAGCTAGCCCCACGGGGTATGGAAATCTGACAGACAACAAAGTGCATCAATCTATTGAAGGCAGTGAACTGGTTGATGTCTATCTTATCATCTTTCAACTTGTACTCTACTCCAACGATGCCAAGTACTTTGACGTTAATGTCCATAGAGTCTGCATGAGTATGTCTTTCCCTTGAACAACCAAATGGCTCCACTAGAAGATCAAAACTAATCTTGATGCATTTACCTTTGACGGAGGACACCAGACAATCATCTTCTATTTGCAGATAGGTATAGAAGGCTTTGACCATGTAGGGAAAACTAATCTCTATGACTGTGTAGAGACCAGTCCACTTCATCTTCTCCAAAGTTTCTACTAACCTTGACATGACAAACTTGTTCAACTCTGCCGTATCTATCGCTTTATTTCCACAGATCTTTGTCTTCACAGATTTGAACCTCTGAAACTGCTCTATCGTGAAGAACTCTACATTGTACGCTTTTAAAGAGATAGAACTACCCGTAGCGACCATAGAATCTGAAGAAGCTTGAATCTTTGGCACCGGAGGAAATAGATGAACAAAACCCCTCAACAAATTTGAGAGAAAAAGGTTGGGGATTTCAGAGACACGAGCAAATGGGTTTTCGCAGGCTCTGAAATGAAAGTGGGTTTCTCGAGGAGTTGGGAGTTGAGAGGGAGCGAGGAGAGAGAGGTGAGTCGATAGAGGAATGAGTTGTCATTATATAAAGGTGAAAAGGTTGGCTATCATAGTCAGCAATCGATGTAACGATTGTACAAGATGATAAAATGGCGTATCGATTGTTGAGGAACTTAATTCGTGGAGGCTATCAATTTCTTAAGAAAGCACATCGATTGGTGAGGGACAAAAAAAATGTAAGAATAGGGGTATCAGTTAGAGTAAAGGTAGGGCTTAAGGAGCAATGGATTTGAAGGATTGAATGGTGAAATCAAAGGTTTTAGAAACAATTATTACTTTGAAAACTTGATATATCTCAGTTATACGTAGACATTCCTTTTACAAATTACACATGCCCAATTCCTTTCTAAAAGAAGTAAATTTCTCCTCAGGTAAGGCCTTCATAAAGATATCTGCTAACTGATTTGAAGTGTCTATAAAAGAAATACTTATGTTAACATTTGATACCTGATCTCTAATAAAATGATACCTAACCTCAATATGTTTGGTCATCGAATGTTGCACTGGATTTTTGGTGAGATTTATTGCACTAATATTGTCACATAGTAGTGGAATAGTCTTGATATTTAATCCATAATCTTCAAGTTGTTGTTTGATCTAGAGAAGTTGAGTGCAACAGCTCACAGCAGCCACATATTTAGGTTCTACAGTTGATAAGGCTACTGAATTTTATTTTCTTGAAGACCATATAATCAAACATCTTGCAAGAAATAGGCAACATCCACTGATGCTTTTTCTATCTACTTTGCATCCAGCATAGTCAGCATCTGAGTAACTAGTTAAATTAATTTCACAACATTTATGATACCATAAGCCTAAATCACAAGTGTGAGCCAAATATCTAAAGATCCTCTTAATTGAAATCAAGTGAGATTTTTTGGGATCAGATTGATACCTAGCATACATGCATACACTGAATAGTATGTCTGGCCTCTAGCAGTTAAGTAAAGTAATGAACCAATCATACCTCTCTAAAGCTTTTGGTCCACATTTTTACCTTGTGGATCATTGTCTAACTTTGTTGAAGTGCTCATTGGAGTGGGTAATGGTTTTGCATTTTCAAACCCAAACTTCTTCAGCAGTTCTTTAGTATATTTGATTTGGTTGATGTGGGTTTCTTCTTTAGTTTGCTTGATTTACAATCTAAGGAAATAGTTGAGCTCCCCCATCACACTCATTTCAAATTCTCCCTACATTAATTTTTCAAAATGCTTGCAAAGAGATTCATCAGTATCTCCAAAAATGATGTCATCAACATAAATTTGCACTATTAAGGTATTTTGAGAGCATGTTTTAATAAATAATGTGTTATCTTGCCTCTAGTGAAATCATGTTTTAAGATAAATGCACTTAATCTTTCATAACAAGCTCTAGGTGCTTATTTCAAACCATATAGTGCCTTATACAATTTTAAAAAATGATTAGGATGGTTTATGTCATCAAAACTAGGAGGTTGTTCTACATAGACTTCTTCTTTTATAAAACCATTTAAAAAAATAGATTTCACATCTATTTGAAAAAGTTTTAAATCTAATACAGATGCATATGCTAGCAAAATCTGAATGGCCTCAAGTTTGGCTATTTGTGCATAGGTTTCATCAAAATCTATGTCTTCCTCTTGGGTGTAGCCTTGAGCTACCAATCTAGCCTTATTTCTAGTAATAGTACTAGTTTCATCTAGGTTGTTTCTAAACACCCATTTGGTGCCTATCACTGGATGACCTGATGGTCTAGGAACAAGAGACCAAACCTGGTTTCTATTGAACTGATTCAGTTCATTTTGCTAGCTAGAATCCAAGATTTATCAGTTAGAGCCTCATTGACTGTCCTAGGCTCGATTTGAGAAACAAAAGCTAAATAATCACAAAGAATAATGTTACCTCTAGTTCTTACACCTACACTTGGATCTCCTATGATGTTTTTTTTTTGGATGATCCTGTTGTGCATTTATTTCTTGCAAATGCTTGATTATTATTTTTGCTTATGACATCTTTTAGTAATCTCCTAAACAAATTTATTTAATTATACCACACTTTATTTGGTATGAAAATTAATATGTTAAAATAAAGGCATACATGTATTATACTATATAACCTTTATAGTTAGTTGGTGTCAACACACTAAGCCTAAGTGTTGACACTATCAACTTTCATTAAAGAAAATTTTCGAAGTACACAATATATATATATATATATATATATATATATATATATATATATATATCATACTGACTCCGACTCCTAAGAAGTCGAAGTGTTGTACCGATTGCTGAACAGTTTGGCCTCACTGCAACTCCATAGAAGTCAAAGTGTGCTACCGATTGTGGAACAATCTGGTACCACTCCGACTCCAGAAAAGTCAAAGTTTGATATCAATTGATGAACATTCTACTACTCCGACTCTCCAGAAGTTGAAGTCTCGTATCGATTGTCATATGAAAGAACATCAATCGATGTCTTATTCTGGCTTCCATACAGTTGAAGTCTATAGTCGAAGTTACATACCGATTACCTTTAAACATTGATTGTCTTTCACTAAAACATTGATTACCTTAGAACATCGATTGCTTCATTAACATCGATTACCTTTGAACATCGATTGTCTCACTCATCGATTGCATTTCGCTTGAACAACGATTGCTTCATAAAGATTGATTACCTTTAAACATCGATTGTCTGTATCGATTATCTCTTTCATATCGATTGTCTGTATCGATTATTTCTGTCTATATCGATTTCTTCTCACTCCGACTTTGATACAGTCGAAGTCTTTCATACAGTTTACTGGAAGTACTCCGACTCGTCAAAAGTCGAAGTATGATGTTGTTGGACTGTAGTAGCACTCCGACTCTTTGAAAGTCGAAGTATAACATCAGCTTCCTTGATCATCTATACTTAGATGTTTTTAAGTATCTACTTTTTTTTTGCGGAAATGTTAATGTATTCTTAGTGCGATTAATGTTTTAATTCTTATGAACATTCAATGAACTAGATGAACACATGATGTGCACTATGTTACTTTCTGTGTGTTATCTGAATAATAATACTTAAATAAGCTTTAAACTTCTCTATTCTTCTGTTTAATGCTTCATGTCATTTCTAAATATCAGTTTCATAGTTTATCTTTTTAGAATGCTACGTATCTCTCAAAGACATATGTTAGCATACTTCAGAATATCTAGTTTCCAGATTTTCAGGAAAAGTTCTCTTTGCAGCTGTACTGCGCGCCAAGCAGGTGTCCATTCCTCTTGAATGCTCACTTAACCCTGTACTGTTCAATGGACAGACTGTCTGTCTGGAACTGATAGATATCTGTTAGAAACTACATATCCCTTACCTTCTTACATTATTTTATATCTCTCAAAACTAACCTCGAGAAAAGGAAAAGACATGGTATGGTGTTTGCATAAATTCAGGAAAAGATATCTGAAGAAGAGCCATGCAACTATCTCTATAGCCTGAAGCCATTGAGACTCAAAAGACAGAAGACTTACTTTCTGATGATCTGATCTCAACAGTCTCCAAGTCTCAAGGCCCAATGTTTAAAATTTAAAACGACTATTTTCTAACAGCCACTTTCAAACGGGAAATTTCTGAAGACTATATAATAAGCTGAAGTTTGAATTACAAAACAGAGAGGATTGCAATACACGTACAAAGCACACACACAACCATATTCAAACTCAGCAAGAAAAGAGAGAAGAGCTCAAGATCTGAAGAGAGCATGCTTTAAGCTTCCAAGCTCTCTTGCATTCAGAAGTCTTTCTCTTTGGGTGGCTTTTTGCTATTGTAGATTTTCTTCTTAGTCCATCCTCTTAGAGTCAGAAAGAGTCAGAGATTCCATTCATACTTGTATCTCTTTCTGATCTTCTGTATTTGTTCTTTCATTTAAGCAGACACACTGTGTTCATTTCTGTGTTGTAACCAGTTAGGGGTTTGTTCCTTGTAGTGCCCCTCTATGAAGGGAAGACTTGCTTGGTTGCAGGTGGGTTGTAATACCTCTCAGGTTAAGAGAATGCCAAGTGTTCTTGGCAGTTAGTGAAAATCCCAAGGGGTGTTTTGGGACTGGATGTTGGACTCCTGATTGATAGGAGGTCCAAACTAGGATAAATCCTTTGTGCACTTGTGTGATTGTTTCCACCAAGTTTTCACTTGTTTCACACACACCACACTAAGTACTAACGATACTATCTAGTGTGATTTATTTTCAGATAAATTTTAACAGTGCAAGAGGTCCTATTCACCTTCCTCTAGGATATCTAAAGCTCCATCTTGATCCAACAAGTGGTATTAGAGCGAGGTCTTCTCAGAAGAATCGAAAGATTTGAGAAGAGATGGTAGCAAAAGGTCACAACTATGAAGGACAGTCCGTCACAAGACCACCATTCCTTGATGGAGAAGATTATCAGTACTAGAATATGAGAATGGAATGCTTCATCCGAGGCACAAACTTTGATCTGTGGTAGGTAATAGAGCAAGGTGATTATACTATACTTTCTGATGGGACTTCTGCTTTACCTATAGTTGATAAAAGAAATATGTCTCTAAATTATAAGGCTAAAAACTACTTATGTTGTGCATTATTTAAAAAAAAATTCAATAGATTATCTGCATATAAAACTGTTAAGGAAATGTGGGATAAACTAAAAGTAACATATGAAGGAATAGATAAAGTAAAGCAAACTAGAATAGATATTCTTGTCTCTCAATATGAACAGTTTAAAATGTTGCCGAATGAAAATATTACTCAAATGTATAATAGATTTACTAATATAACAGCTGATCTAAGTTCACAAGGTAAAAAGCTTACTAATAAAGAAACTGTCAGAAAGATTCTTAGATCACTATCTCATTCTTGAAGAGGCGCATGATCTTACAAAACTTTCTATTGATAAATTAATTGGTTCTCTAATGGCCCATGAAATTAATATGGAAAGATTTTCTGAAAGTTCTTCGAAAAAGAAAATTCCAAATGCTTTGAAGGTTATAGATTCCTCTGCATCATCTTTTGATGACTCAAAAGAAAAATCAGAAGACAGTGATGATGAAGCCATGCTATCAAGAAAACTTCAAAGAATCCTTGCCAATAAAAAGAAGTTTGGCTCAAAAAGATATTTCAAAAGGGAAAAGAAGAAAGAACCAACATATTATGAATGCAACCAGCCAGGACATTTCAAATCAAAATGTCTCAAACTCAAAAAGAGAGATCAGGCTGACAAGCATGAGAAAAAGAAAGGTAAAGAAAGAAAGTTCAGATAATACAAGAAGAAAGCAATGGCAGCGACATAGGACAATGAGGAAGCAACAAGTTCAGACTCATCAAGCTCAGAATCAAAAGAAGAAGAACACGTAAATCTGGCCCTTATGGCAAGACTAGATCAGGTAAATTCTAAAACCTCTTTTACTTCATGTTCAGAATCTGATTCTGATAGTTTAGAAGATGCATTTAATGAACTATATGATAAATATAAAACTGTAGTTAAATAAATAAAAGTAGATAAATTAAATCTGATAAACCAAGAAAAATCCAATACTTTTCTAAAAATGAAGTAGAAGACTAGGACAACACTTAACTGAAACTAAATGAACAAATGAATTTCTATGTGAGAATTTAAGACTAAAATTGGTATGGTTAAAGAACTCGAAACAATTTAAATGAATTGAAAAATGAAGAAAAACTGAGAGAAGAAAACAATTACTTAAGAGCATCCTTCGATAAATTAACTAATTGCAAAACATCCTTAGTTGTAAAACTAAAAGGTGCTAGAACATGTAAAAATAATATGGAGTAGGATATACACCTTCAATAATGTAGAAGAAATTGTGTATCCTCAAAAATACCCAACCCCTAAGTTTGTAAAATAAAAGGTAAATAAAAATCCTAGAAAAGTTAATCATCATGTTTCCAAATAGAAACTTAAAACTAATAACACTACAAATTCAAAGCATGCATATGATTTATGTTGTAGTCATTGTAATCAATTAGGACACTCAATTATCACCTGCACCACTAGATATCTGCATTGGATTCCAAAAACTAACCATCAAAGACCCAAGAAAGTTTGGGTACCAAAAGTCTCAACTTAATTTTGCTTGTAGGGGCGCCTGAGAGCATCCAAATGGTATTTGAATAGTGGGTGCTGTAGGCATATGATAGAAGACAAAAAATTATTTACAAGTTTCAGAAGTGAAAATGGTTAAGTCCCATATGACAATAATGGAAAAGGAAAAGTGATAGGATGTGGAACTATAAGAACACAAAGAAAAGGATTTTATAGAAGATGTTATGTGTGTTGAAGGATTAAGCATAATCTAACTAGTATCAGTCAATTATGTGATAAAGGTCACTTAGTGAAATTTTAGAATGACAAATTCAGGATGAGAAAATAATTTTTAAAGCTCTAGGAGTTAAGAATCTATACACCTTACAATTGGCAGAACTGAAAGAAGTCAACTTGTGCCTTACAACTACCAAGAATGAAGAGACTGATTTATGGCATAGAAGACTAGGACATGCAAGTACTTCGGTGATCAAGAAATTAATCAAGCATGATCTAGTTGAAGGTCTTCCAAAGCTGAAATTGAAGAAATCTAGAATCTATACAACTTGTGCAAAAGGAAAGCAAACCAAGACATCATTTCAGTCCAAGACATTGGTGACAACCTCTAAACCATTGGAACTCATTCACATGGATTTATTTGGACCTATAAGAATGATAAGTCTTGGAGGAAAGGTATATGGCTATGTAATAGTGGATGATTATTCAAGATACACCTGAGTGTCATTTTTGGAAGCCAAATCAGAGACCTTTCAGCCTTTTTGAAGTTCAGTAACTAGTATAGAAGAACCAAAATATCAAATAATCAGTATCAGATCTGATCATGGTGCAGAATTCAAGAATGAAGAATTTGTCAGATTTTGTGAAGAAAATGACATAGAACATAATTTCTCTGCACCTAAAATACCTCAACAGAATGGAGTAGCAGAAAGGAAGAACAGAACACTGCTGGACATGGCCAGAACAATGCTTACAGAATACAATCTACCAAGATACATCTGGGCAGAAGCAGTCAACATAGCTTGCTACATTATCACAGGGTGCATGATCAGACCAATATTAAAGAAGACACCTTATGAGCTATACAAGGAGAAAAGGCCAAACGTCAGTCACATTGACCCTTTGGTTGTAAGTGTTTTATTTTGAATAATGGTAAAGACAATTTAGGAAAATTAGATGCTAAGAGTGATGAAGGCTTTATATTAGGATATATTTCAAAACCTAGAGGATTAGGGTGTTCAACAGAAGAACTTTAACAATTAAACAAACATTCATGTCTTATTTGATGAACTAACCTTTCTATTAAGAAAATAGAAGAAGAATAAGATGTTGTTGAAGAGTTGTGCAGGGATCTGGAATAATCTTCTCTTGAAGATAAACATGAAGACAAGGAAGATCCTCCACTAGAAGAACTACAACAACATGAAGAAGCATATGAAGAACTTCTTAACGAACTGAGGTATCACAAAGATCATCCAAGAGAAAATATCATAGGTGATCCTCAAGATAAGGTAAGAACAAGAGGTATGACTATTCCCTGTGATTACACGGCGTTTGTTTCTCAGATTGAGCCTAGGATAATCAATGATGCACTGACAGATGAATCTTAGATCCTACATATGCAAGAGGAACTTAACTAGTTCTATCCAGTTATTGGGACCATATGGGTCTTTAGAAACAAAATAGATGAATCAGGGGTAATCACTTGGAACAAGGCCAGACAGGTAGCACAAGGATATTCCTAAGAAGAAGGCATTGATTTCGATGAAACATATGCTTCAGTTGCTAGATTAGAGGCAATCAGAATTTTATTAGCATATTCATGTTCTCTTAATATCAATTTGTATCAAATGTATGTTAAAAGTACTTTTCTGAATGGTTTCATAAAAGAAGAATTATATGTTGAACAACCACCTGTCTTTGAAGATATTAAATATCTAAATCATGTGTGGAAATAGAAAAATATTTCATCAATCTATTATTTTAGTATTTATTTATCATGTTCTCATGTATGTAACCACGTGTTACAAATTCAAGTCCCGTTTAGTGCTAAGCAAGTCACTATAACGAAAGATGAATCAGTAATCGCAGAGCGCATGCGTGCCAGTCACGTAAGTGACAACATATTCTGCCTCCGAGAGTCGGAGGACTTTGGGTCTATTTGTGCGCCGTTTGACTTCGTCAAATGAAAGTGGAGATTGGGTCGGGACCAAAATTCCGTCGTTGTCTAAGTGTAACGACGTTAATTACATCTCTTTGAGAGAGAAAACCCTTGATTAATCGCTAGAATAAGAGACTCGTGGCCTGTAACGGAAACATCCAAAAAAAGATTGCATAAAGATGTAAATTTGATTACACCTAATGTAAGACGACCAAAAGATAACACCAGATGTATTTTGGGATCATTTCAAATTGTTTAAAGGGGTTGAATTTGTTTAACATTATTTGATTTGATTTGATTTTGTTCTTTACAGTTTTTTTATCATGTTTGATCTTTTATTAGATTGTTCCTTTTTGCCTGTTGGTCTTTTAGTTTAATTTAACTTTTGATTATTTGATTTGATGTGGATTTCTATTGGATTTCAAATGTCTTTTCATTCATTTCTCTGATTTATTTGAGTTTACAATTTATTTGAAGTTGTTCCCAGTTAGAAGCTTACAAAAATTATTCGGTTGATTTCTTTTATTTAAGATTATTTGATTTTTTTAACTTTGGTTTATTTTGAAGTTCTTTTTTTTATTGCATTTATCTTATGTTGTAGGATTTTATTTAAAATCAGTCACATCTCTTCTTATCTGATTGGATATTTCCCTTGATTATATTTTTTTGATATGAATTTATCAGTTGCATTTTTTTTTGGGACTTGATTTGAAGTTGTAACAATAATTTATTTTTAGATGATTTGATTTATTTATTTTAAATTATTATTATTATTTTGTATTATTCTCTTATTGTTTCCATTTTGGGCTGATTAAATGGAGGCACATGCCTGTGCATAGGTGCATATGTATGTGGTTTTTTAGTGGGATTTAATGATGGGGGGAATTTGTGAGGAGTGCATGGGAGTCGATGCACAGGTAGCTTCCTTGGAGTTGATGTGGTGATTCACATGGTGATTGGAGCTTGAAACGGTGGGGAATTTAAAATTCTTTTATGTGTGTGTGTATGTGTGGTGGGTTTTAAAGTGGGTTTACACGTTGTATGGTGGATGGGTTGGAACAGTGGTGGGAAGGCCGCCGATCCATTTGGGAAGGCTTGGCGGGAAGAAGTGATCCGGCGGGAATGGTGAATCGGTGGCCCTTTTGGCTGGGAGTCAGTGGAGGTAATGAGGTGATACAGTGGAGGCTGTGCATGAGTATATGGGAGGGAAGCCATGTGATTCGGTGGAGATTTTTTATGGGATTTTTGTGTGGGAAGGCCTGGGCCGGTGGAGGCTTGCACAGGCGCATGGGAGAAGATGCAAGTGATTCGGCGGGTCCCCTCTGTGTGAAGTGGAACAGTGGGAAGGCCACCGATCCAGCTGTAGGTTTTGCTTTATTTTATTTTTCAAATATTTTGTTTGTTTTCATTTTTATCATTTATTGTTGATTTATTATTATTATTATTATTTCATTTATTTGCCCTATTTATTTGCTGTTTTATTCTTTTGTTTATTACTTTTCGTCACTTTGATTTTTTTGTTGATGTCTTCGTTTGTTATTATATATATATATATATTGTTTGTAATTTCTATTTAGTCCATTATTATTATTTTCACTCATTATTCCTATTATTATTTCTATTATTTGCTTCATTTATTTGTTCTGGTGTTTGGCGTGTTGAGTGAATGACATACGCCATGCTAGCACTTGTTCGTCTCATTCATTCGCACATGCATGCATATAATACAAGCCGATAAGGTTACGGCCGGAGAGAGAAAGCTCAAATCGGCAAAAATTTGGTCGCATCATACGACCTGGCTTAATGGCAACCACCCCTGCCCACCATATGTCGGAGTGGTCTCCACAGACACCCATCTACAGATCTGAGATGGTGCCGACGGGACAATGTTCGCACCGGTGGCGACATGATATTTGCCTTTGGCACAGATCATGATACCAGTTACCCGGCGGCCCTGTTGGCTGAAGTATATTCGGAAAACATCGATAAAGAGTAACGAAACACATGATTTGTGTCAGGTCTCATGATAAACGGGATGGTCATTGGCTCACCGGGCTGCCGGATCACTGCTCATCTCATGGAAGGAACCTTTTGAGGTTGAACGACGACGTACAGGACAAAACGGTGGCCCCGTGGCTAAAACGGTGGCGCACAGGTTGATACAGTGGCAACTTGATACGGTGGCACCCTTGATATGGTGACAGGTTTGATTCGGTGGCACTGCACAGGGCCACCAGTTCACTGATTCGGTGGCCTGTACAGGTCATTGGATCAAGTTGATTCGGTGGCCTGCAGACCCACCGGGTTAGGGTAGTTCGGCGGCCTGCAAACCCATCGAGTCACCGTTCAGGGGAGTCACCAGATTAGTTTGCTACCGGGCTGATGATTTTATGATTGTCTCTTGAATTTACATTAATTTATTAACGCCTTTGATTCAAGGCAAAGAGATCACGTGAAAGCAAGGCCACCGATTCGAAGTGCGGGGAAAGATCTGGCAGCACCTCTTCTTATTTTGCATGTTGGGGGGGGGGTTGCACGGTATCCGCCCACCACGATGGAGACGGTACCAACAACGGTATGAGTGCCGGAGGCATCAACACCATGGCACAAGGCACAGATCCTCGAGGCACGCCTACGAGAGAACCGGTATATGCCGAGACCAAGAGACGGGGCAAAACCGATGGGACATCACATTCGAATGAGATATCATTTCTGTTTGACCTCTTTCATAGCGTATGTTCATGAATCGGTGGCTATAATGGCCACCGGATCACATATGCCTTATGAGGAGGGTATGGTAAGTGAATTGGTGGCACTGCATAGGCACTACGCAGGGCCACCAAATCAGGTTAAAACAACAGCTCTAAATGGCAGGAAAGCATGGTTCTATTGAAGGGAAAAGAATGAATCAGTGGCACTGCGTAGGGCCACCAATCAAGTTTGAATGGTGAGTTTTATCTGCTGAAAACAAACATGGTTCTGTTTGGGGAAGAATGCTGCGTAGTGCCACCGAATCACTGCAATCAACACCCAGTAGGAAGTGGAAATAGCTTGAAAAATCAGTGATCCCTTCGGTGTAAAACCGATATTCCATGAAATATTTTGGGGTTATAAAACAACACTTTAGGGGGGTTCTAGTAGGGGTAAAGTGTTTATATAATGAGTAACCAGTGCCCTTCACATGGGGAGAAGGAAGGGACTGGTGATGACACTCATAGGACTGGTATCGGTGGGCTGTTGTTCGACATATGTTTATGTGCTTAAAAGCAATAAATCAACAGCATATAGCAGAAGGTGGCATAGAAACAATCCATCACTGAGAGCTAGAAAGGGGAACCCGAGCATGCTGTATGACCCTTCAATGATCAGAATGGGCATATTATGAAGCCCAACCTAATGCGTGGGAAGGATGCTTGTTGCTCAGCAATGGCAGAGCAAACAGAAGAAACCAGTGAACCCAAAAAAGATGTTCAGCCAAAGCAAACAGATACAAAAGAAACCCAAAAAGAGGGACATCATACTCCCAGTTATGGGCTCTCGGGTCTGTGCTCATGAACATGCAGTAAAAAAAATGAAAGGTGTGCGGAATCACCTAAAGTAATAATCTAGAAGGGGGGTTGAATAGATTACTACCGATTAAAACCAATTTAACCTTCTTTTCGATCTTAACACTGACTTGATGAAAGCTTAAACAAATGTGAATCAAATTCGAGCTTTGAAGTGCGTGCAGAATGTGATTGGGAAATCAGTAGTCTAACAAGCGTGTGAACAAATAATCGTGCCTACCATACATCTAATGTAAGAGCGTGCAAACCACAGGACATGCTGATTTAAGGTGGTTCGGAGTACACAACCCGTGTATCCTACGTCCACCATCCACACACACACACACGGAAAATTGCTTATGAAGCGAGTTCAACCCAGCAACACACACACACACACGGCGTCTGAGGCAAACACGGACTCAGAATAGCCACACACACATGGGTCGAGCACAAGGAATGCTCAAACCACCAACACACACACAGATATTAGGAAATAAAATGAAAAGAAGAGTTCAGAGTTGCAGAACAAATCCAAAGATGAACTCCTCGAGGTGGTCATCCAGAAGAACTTCAAGCTTCACGTTGATGACGATCAGATGATGAAGATGAAGCTTGGCTTGAGGACGAACCAGCTTCAACTCCTCGTATAAGATGGATCTTCCTGGAACAGATAGGAGAGTTGAAGCAGAGCAGCAGGAAACCTTCTTGATCTTGACCTTTGCTTAGGGTTTTTGTGTGGAGGCTTCTATTTGCAAAAATAACTCCATATGATCTATATATAGTGGTGTTCAAGTTTGGAGAGTCGTGTCAGAAGGGAACACCCTAATACAGATCACATGTCGGTCACATGTTGTGACTTATCCTACGGCTGTCGATAGGTGAAATATGGCTGTCGACAGGTACTGCTGGAAACTGGCTTCCAGAACCATGTTGGTTACTGGAACCCTGGGCTGTCGACAGGCGACCTTGTGCTGTCGATAGACATACCTTATTTGTTGACAGGTGCACTTTGTCTGTCGACAACTACTACTTTTTATTTGCTTCCAGAAGCTTGTTTGTTGCTGTCTTAATTATCTGTCGACACATGGCTTGGGGCCTATTGACAGATGAGTACCTGATGTGTATTTCCAGTTCTGTTGCACTTGAGTTTTGTTGCTTGTCTTGTGTGCATTCACACCTACATGAAAAACACTCTTAGTGAGATATCATGAATGCATAGATAGTCATAAAGTCATTTTTCATTTGATCATATCTTTCATGTCTTGATCATGTCTTTATCATGTTTGCAACATCAATCATGTCAATCATCAAAAACATTTAAGCATTCAATCATCATGATACACATTGTAACCCAGCATTCTCCCCTTTTTGATGATGACAAAAATTACAATTGATGTTCTCCCTCTTTTGACAACACTAAAAAAGATAACTCATGCACAGATGGATAGAAGAAAAACAAATAACTGTGATTTCATTGATGAAACGTGGATTACACATAGCACAAAAAGATATCTAGTACATGACACAAACAAAAGCAAAAAGGAAATAGAGAAATGACATAACTGAAAGATCCACAAACCCAAACTAGAAGTGACTGAATGACATAACCCCACAATGCTCAAATGATCCTAGACAAACTAAGCATCGTCATTCCCAGGAGTAGTGGGATGACGGAATTTATGAAATTCAGTAGTAAGGTAAGCAAGCTGCTGCTGGAGTTGAACTTGAGAATCAGCAAGTGTGTCCATCCGGGTGTTGAGCTGATGAAAGCGAACAATAAAGAGGTGGGTCATCTGAGCCATTTGATTGGCCATGAAACCCTGAATGTCTTGATCTGCAGCCTGTGGAGCCGGTTCATCAGGGACATCTTCAGCACCGCCTTGAACATCCTCCATGGGCTCTGGATGTGAATCTTCATTACTGTCCTCATCTTCATTAGAATCATCCACTTCTTCCGGTTCCTGCCCCTTGAGAGTCTTGGTGACTCTCCCAGCAGCTAGTTTGTAGCCCATTCGATGGACAGTAGTGATATCATAAGAGTTACGGGTCTTGAGGGAGACAAGCTCGCCCTCAGTGAGTTGGATGCCAAGGAAGGACAGGAGGGAGGTGATTTGACAGGCATATGGCATTGACCTCTTTGGATTCTGGTAACATTGCCTGATGAGGTCAACCATGAGTCTGGGCAGATGGATTTGCTTAGCCTTGAGAAAGAAGTGGAAGAGGCTCTTGTGGACTTCGGTCACAAGTTCCCGACTTCCATCTTTTGAAGCGATGATTGTGGTGAAGATGTGGTGAATCATGCGGTGGAGTGGGAGGAAGGTATTTACATTGAGTTTAACAAACTCTTTGGTGGAGTCATATGGCTGTTGGGTGACGAGGGTGAAATACTCCGAGGCATTGAGATGGGTGACAAGGATGTCAGCCTCAGAGTTGGGAATCTGTAAGGCACGACTGAAGAGATTGGTGGTGATGTGGAAAGTCGTACCTTTGATAGTGGTGTATAGTTCCACATCCACTGCCATCCCTATGTTGTTGAAGAACTCTGCCACAGCAGTCGGGGAGTACTTCTTGTGGGATTTGACGAATGCGGTCTAGCCCTGGGTGTCAAAGAGGGGTTGCAGACCCTGGAACATGTCCTCCAGAGAGGGGAAATCCACATACCATGGCTGGACATACTTTTTGAAGACACCCCGAACCCTGGTGAGTTGCACATCCGAGGGAACAAGGAGTTCTGGCATGCGATCATCCCGGTGCTTGCTTCGGCGCTCGACTGGAGCCCTAGAACCCTCGCCGACTTCGGGTGAAGCGTGGCATTGACGTGAGGCACGAAGCTTGCTCCTGGGAGCCATGGGAGATGAGATGCACGGAGTGGAGATGATCTAGGGAGAGGAGGAAGACAGGAGGAAGAAGAAGCAAGAACAGAAGAGGTTTGGAGAGGGCGGTTCTGGAGAGAGGAGTTTTGGGGTTGAAATAGGGTAGGAAACACCTTTTGAGGGAAGGTGAGGGGTGAGGAGTCGTGGGTTCCCCTTTAGGTCTATTTAGGAAGTGTTTGAAATAGAGGGGACCCACAAAATCCAGTCAGTATTGGAACCGATTGGGCTTCTGAACGGCCCAGAATTCTGTCTGTCGACAGGCGCATGGCAGTTGTCGACAGATGCTGTCCAGAAATGTGCCAGAACAGGATTTTGACAGAGATGAATGGGGAATGAGTGTTCAAATGGCATTTTAAGGTTGAGTACTGGTACATACCCATTACAAAGTGTCATACACACTAGTGTTAAGACATTTAAATGTTCTACAATGGTCAAGAGATAATACTCTGGGAATCTTAAGTTGTAGCATTTAGAAGACACCGTTCAAAAGCATGTGAAGATAAGATAACCCCTTTGAATAAAACCATTGTAGAGAGACTTATTTCCTGGTGGTGTGATTTTCAGTTGATGAGAGAAGATAATATTCAAATCAGCATTTGTCAATAAACAAGGATTTGATCTTGATTAAAAATCATGGAGGCTTCACTCTATTACTAATGTTGGATGATGTTGCATATTGATGTGGGGTAGGTGGTATTCAAGTTCATTTTCACCTTTTGACGTGAAGGTAGACATTTGTGATGCCATACCTCCAGTTACTCAGTGTTTGTAACCATCATACCGTTGTGCAGAGGTGACATGTGGACTTTTTGACGTGAAGATAGACATTTGTGATGCCCATGTCCCCGATTACTCAGTTATACTCATCATTTCTCTGCCTTTGCCCCAATTTTTTTTAATTTTCAAGAATTTTGAAATAGGTAGCTTTTCTCCTTTTTTTTTTAATTGAAAAATCAAGTTCAAGAAGTTGTTTAATGTCAGAAGACAATCGAGAATATTAAGTCCAAAAATCTTCTTACTTGCCAACCCATTTCAAAAATATGACCATCCACAAAAGTTATTCAATTGAGTTATATTAAGGCCATTAGATTTGTTCAATGTGTTCTAAATGATACAACCTAGACTCATGCACATAATATTATTTCAAAATCATTGTGATTAAGTCAATGTCTTTGGTACTGTGTGAGTATGAAAGGTTGTAAGTAAATATAAGTACCCAATTCTCCCCTTGAAAAAGTATTATGAACACACTCATGGAAAAATGTTGACGAATGAAGAAAAATTCATAGAAGAGGGTCATTTCTCGACAACAGGAAGGTGGCTGTCGACAGCTACTGTGAAACAGCCAAAATGTGGTTCTGGAAGAGGAGATCTGTCGACAGCTGGTGTTCTGGCTATCGAGAGCTACTGTGTTGCATCAGAAAATCAGTTCTGGGGAGGTCATCTATTGACAGCTGATGTCCTAGCTGTCGACAGCTACAGGAAGAACAATGCTGAGGCTTTGAATTTAGGGACATGTGGATCAATTGATTGAGATATGATGACTAATTGATTTTTAAGGGTGTCCCTCATGCATCTCACTCAAACCACTTTGACTTACTCCCCCATAATGTGTGCATGTGGTGAGACAACATTCAAGCAATTCAAGCAGTTATATACACATTCATGCCAAACTTGTGCACAAAGAAGAAACATCCATGAGCAAGTGAGCAACAAAATTTCATTCTTTTAAAGAAATGTTGTTTTTGAAGACTCAATTTTTTTATTTAATTTTATTGATTGATGACCTTTATGTATAAGAAGACTATGGATACTTGTCAGAGTATTTTTACTCACACATAATGATAATTTTTGAACAAGCCTAACTTGTTCTTCCACATTTCACCATTTGATATACCACATAGTCACTACATATCAAGGTCATTTATTCCTGAATTTAGCTTTAGTTTCATTGAATTTTGCATAAGCCCATTTCTCTTCTCAGTGATGTAAACCTATCTTCTGACAATGGTTTAGTGAAGATATCAGCCAATTGTTTTTCAGTTGGAATGAAGTTAAGTTCCAGGTTTTTGTTGGCTACCTCATCTCTCAAAAAGTGGTGTCTTATTTCTATGTGTTTTGTCCTTGAGTGTTGAATTGGGTTCTTTGAAAGATTGATAGCACTAGTGTTGTCACATAGGATAGATGTGCATCCAATGTCAATGTTGTAATCACACAACTGGATTTTGATCCACAACACTTAAGCTGCACAGCTCCCTGCTGCAACATATTCTGCTTCTGCAGTGAAGAGTGCAACTGAGTGTTGCTTCTCAGATGCCCACGAAACTATGCAACCCCCTAGGAATTGATAATACCCACTAGTACTTTTCCTGTCAATTTTACACCCAGCATAGTCAACATCAGAATATGAGACCAAATCAAAACTACTACCTGCTGGATACCATAAACCCAAATCACATGTTCTTGAGAGATATCGAAAAATCCTTTTAACTGCAATCAAGTGGCTTTTCTTTGGACTAGATTGATATCTAGCACACCTTGCAGTAAGGTAAAGGAGAGAGCCAATCATACCTCGGTATTGCTTTGCATATACCATTTTACCTTTTTCATCATTTTCCAATTTTACACTTGTGCTCATTGGTGTAGAGGCTGGCTTGGCTTGTTCGAACTGAAATCTTTTCAGTAGCTCCTTGACATATTTCTCTTGATTGATAAAGAATCCATCTTCATATTGTTTTACTTGCAAGCCAAGAAAGAATTGAAGCTCCCCCATTAAACTCATCTCAAATTCATTGTGCATGTGTTTTGAGAACTCTTCACACAGTGAGGGGTTAATGGAACCAAAAATAATGTCATCCACATAGACTTGAACACCAATTATATGATTGCAAACACATTTAGTAAAGAGAGTTTGGCCCACTTTACCTCTGGAGTAGTTTTTACTAACCAAAAAGTTGCTCAACCTGTCGTACCAAGCTCGTGGTGCCTGTTTCAAACCATAGAGAGCCCTGTGCAACTTATAGACATGGTTAAGTTTATCATGAACTTCAAAACCATGTGGCTGAGATACATACACTTCTTCTTTTATGTACCCGTTCAAGAAGGCAGTTTTAACATCCATTTGAAAGAGTTTGAATTTGTTAGAACATGCATAAGCCAACAATATTCTAATTGCCTCAAGCCTAGCTACTGGTGCAAAGGATTCTTCAAAGTCTATCCCAAATTCTTGATTATACCTTATTGCTACCAGTCTAGCTTTGTTTCTCACCACTTTACCCTCTTCATTCAGCTTATTCCTAAATACCCATCTTGTTCCAATTACTGAGATTTCAGAGGTCCTAGGAACTAAGCTCCAAACATTGTTTCTTTGAAATTGCCCAAGTTCCTCATGCATAGCGTCTATCCAAGAATTTTCTTTTAGAGATTCTTCAACATTTTTAGGTTCCACTTGAGAAATAAATGCTAAGTGATCCTGTTCAACAATGTGTCTATAGTGAGACCTAGTGTGAACTCTATCATTTACATTTCCAATGACATTCTCGAGTGGGTGAGCTTTTGAGTACCTGACATTTCTTATTGTGGATGGACCTTATTGAACTTGTTCTTGAGGATGTTGCTCTTGAGGGATTTCCTCTTGGTGTATTTGTTCTTGGGGAATTTGTTGTTGAGGAATTTGGTCATTTGGTTTGTCTTCTTTAGGTCTGTCGACAACCTCTTCTTGGTCTGTCGATAGCTGCTTCTCAGCTTGTTCTTCAAGTATTTTTCCTTCTTCATCATCATACCTGCAAGTATTTAAATTGTTAGTTTTTGCATGAGACTCATTGAAAACAACATGTGGAGTCTCTTCAACAGTCCTAGTTTTATTGTTAAACACTCTATAGGCTCTAGAGTGTTCAGAGTAGCCTAGAAAAATATCTGGATCACTTTTGGCTTCAAATTTATCTGAATCAATCTAGTCATTATTGTGAATGAACACTTTGGAGCCAAAGATTCTGAAGTACCCAATGCTCGGTTTCTTACCTTTCAAGAGCTCATAAGGGATTTTCTTCATCACAGGTCTTACCATGGCTCTATTGAGGATGTAGCACGATGTGTTCATTGCTTCTGCCCAAAAGCTCCTTGTGAGTTGGTTTTCAACCAAAAGGGTGCGAGCCATTTCCACCAAGGTTCTGTTCTTTCTCTCCACTACTCCATTTTGTTCTGGAGTCCTTGGAGAGGAGAATTTGTGATCAATGCCTTGGTTCCTGCAAAAATCAGAAAATGAATTGTTGTCAAACTCTCCCCCATGATCAGTACGAATTGAGCATATTTTGTTTATGTTCCCATGCTCAATTTTGTTAAAGAACTGTTCAAAGTGCTTCAGAACTTCATTTTTATGAGCTAGGAATTTAACCCAAGTGAACCTAGAGAAATCATCTACAATGACAAACCCAAAACGTTTACCATTGAGACTAAGTGTTCTAGTAGGTCCAAACAGGTCCATGTGCAACAGTTCAAAAGGTTTTGAGGTGATTATGGGTGCATTGGATTTGAATGACTTTCTAGTTTGTTTTCCCTGTGCACATGCATCACAAAAGCTCACATTTTTATTGAAATGAATTTCAGGAAGTCCACTTACCAATTTCATCCTCATGATCTTGTGCAATACATTGTAGCTAGCATGGCCTAGCCTGCGGTGCCATAAAGACAGTTCATCCTGTCTCTTTGCAACAAGACACAAATTTTTATTTTCTGGTTCATCTAGATCAACTAGATAGATGTTATTAACTCTTTTTCCAGAAAACTTGACACCTCCTAAAATTTTATCAATGATTTGGCATGCATCTGAATCAAAAATGACTTTATGGCCTTTATCACACAATTGACTAATGCTCAGGAGATTGTGATTTAGACTATCAACTAGAAGCACATTATCTATTGAGTTAGAGGCATACTTACCTACCTTACCTGTGCCAATTATTTGGCCCTTATTGTTACCTCCAAATACGACTTGACCTCCATCTTTTTCAATCAGCAAGTAAAATATTTCTTTATCGCCCGTCATGTGCCTCGAGCAGCCATTGTTCAAGTACCATTTGTTTTGATTTTGGGCTGCTAAGCATTCCTGCATAGATGAATCAGACAAGAGATTTTGGTACCCAAATTACTTTGGGTCCCAATCTTTCATTCATACCATAAAGTAAATGCTTCGGAATCCACACTTGTTTGTATTTCAACATGTTCACATTATTCTAGCATTGTGCTTCAATATGCCCAAGTTTTTTACAACAGTTGCATGATGGAGTTTTACTTTTTGCATTTCTTTTGCTGTTGTATTGAACTTTTGAGAAATCTTGTTCTCTTTGTTTCTTTACTGACTTTCCTTTTTCAGGAGATTTCCAGGCCTGTCGACAGTCCACTTTGAGTCTGTTGACAGATGCCTTTGCCTGTTGATCCGTTGAAATATTTTGTTTATTTTTCAATTCCTTACATTTAGCTTGAACATTCTTGCTTGTACTTGGACTGCAATCAATAATTGATGTAATCAATTTTTCTCCAAGTTTCTTTTTATTTTCAGTTTGAAATCCAAGCCCATGCCTTGTTGTGTTTGGCTTGACTCCCAAAACAGCTTCTAGATTTTCTTTTCCTTTTACAAATCTTCATTTTTCCTTTTTAATTCCTCTTGAACTTCTTCCAACATTTTCTGAATCTTTTGATTCTCATTCTGAAGATTTTCAATAGATTTGCTTAGAGTTTGCTTTTCTTTCATGCAATCCATTTCAACATAATGGTTTTCCTTTTCAATTTGCACTGACTCTATCTCTTGGGTTAGGATTGCTATTTGTTCATCATTGTTTGTGCCATGAACAAGAGTGGTGATTTTCTTTTTCAGTGCTTTATTTTCAGATTTATATTCACAATTTTTTTCAAAAAGCAAGGTGTAAGCTTCTTCCCATTCTTCAACGGTGTAGTTTTCAAAGGAAGAGTTTACCTCATTTGAGTCTTCACTTCTTGCCATTAAGCACTGGATCTCTTCATCATCAGAACTATCTTGAGCATTCTCGTCTTCGTCTTCATCACTCCAAGTTGCCATCATGGCCTTGGCTTTCTTGTATGTAGACTTGTCCTTTTTCAGCTTCTTCTTGAGCTCTGGGCATTCACCTCTCATGTGCCCCTGTTTCTTGCACTCATAGCAAACAATCATGTCAGATTTTTTGTTAGTATCAAATTTGTTTGAGAAATCTCTTTTTGGAAAAGTTTTGGAGTTACCTGATCCTTTCCTTTTGAACTTGAGGAATTTCTTGAACTGTCTAGTGAGCATGGCCATTTCATCATTCTCACTTTCACTAGATGTTTCAATTTCATCATTTTCTTATTGAACCTCTTTCTTGGAGCTTGAAGAACCTTTGTTAGAGGCTTTCAAAGCAATGGACTTTCTAGGATTAATCTCAGTTTCTTTTCTTTTTAGATTTATCTCATAAGTCATCAGGGATCCTATCAATTCATCCAATTTCATTGTTGATAGGTCATTAGAGTCCTCAATGGCCTTAGTATGCCAAGAGGATGGAAGAGACCTAAGTATCTTCCTTACTAAGTCACTCTCACTGTACTCTTTCTTCAGACCTTTCAAGCCATTAATAATAATCAAGAATCTAGCAAACATGTCTGAAATAGTTTATTCATTTTTCATTTTGAACATTTCGTATTTAGAGACAAGTATGCTAGCTTTAGTTTCCCTTACCTCTGACGTACCTTCATATATTAGCTCCAATTTGTCCCACATTTCCTTTGCGGACTTGCACGTGGAGACTCTTAAGTATTCCTTCGGATGCACAGCGCATTGCATCATGTTCAACGTGCTCCAGTTCAAGGTTCCCCTACGTATCTATTCTCTTGTCCAGGTGTCTTTGTCAGCGTGCAGCTCATATGGTCCCTTGCTTACGATCTTCCACAACTCATAGTCTTGAGCTCTCAGAAACACCTGCATACGGTTTTCCAGTATGTGTAGTCAGTGCCATCAAAGAAGGGAGGCCTAGACACTGAGTGTCCTTCAGCCATAAATCCCTTGTTAATTTCCATTAGACAGAATCTCTCCTGATCGTGAGATCAAGCTATTTAAGCTGTAAAATCGGAGAAACCTCGCTCTGATACCAATTGAAAGGTGTGCGGAATCACCTAAAGCAGTAATCTAGAAGGGGGGTTGAATAGATTACTACTGATTAAAACCAATTTAACCTTCTTTTCGATGTTAACACTGACTTGATGAAAACTTAAACAAATGTGAATCAAATTCGAGCTTTGACGTGCGTGCAGAATGTGATTGGGAAATCAGAAGTCTAACAAGCATGTGAACAAATAATCATGCCTACCATACATCTAACGTAAGAGCGTGCAAACCACAAGACACGATGATTTAAGGTGTTTCGGAGTACACAACTCGTGTATCCTACGAGCACCGTCTACACGCACACACAGAAAACTGCTTATGAAGCGAGTTCAACCCAACAACACACACGCACGGTGTTTGAGGCAAACATGCACTCAGAACAGCCACACACACGTGGGTCGAGCACAAGGAACACTCAAACCACCAACACACACACATATATCAGGAAATAAAATGAAAAGAAGAGTTCAGAGTTGCAGAACAAATCCAAAGATGAACTCCTCGAGGTGGTCGTCTAGAAGAACTTCAAGCTTCACGTTGATGACGATCAGATGATGAAGATGAAGCTTGACTTGAAGACGAACCAGCTTCAACTCCTTGTACAAGATGGATCTTCCTGGAACAGACAGGAGAGTTGAAGCAGAGCAGCAGGAAACCTTCTTAATCTTAACCTTTGCTTAGGGTTTTTATGTGGAGGCTTCTATCTGCGAAAATAACTCCATATGATCTATATATAGTGGTGTTCAAGTTTGGAGATGTTGGATCTCTTATTTTGATGATATCCAAATATGATTCATTAATGCATTAAAATCATGCTTATCATGCTTACATTTATATCTCACAATGTTTTCTCATGTACAGCTCAAAGGAACAAAAGTCATAAGTGCTCCATTGTGTCGACACAGTTCACCTGTGGTGTCGACACCAATAGCCTGTTAGAAAATCTGGTGCTCTGCCATGAACCTGTGTGTCGACACAGTTCAATTGTGTGTTGACACTAGTTCCCAGTCCAGGAGATCGTTTTGTGATGGCTGGGACAGGGTGTAGACACATAGGTAAGGTGTGTCGACACAGTCAGTCTATTTTTTCTCTCTCTTTTTGATCTAATTAACAGGGACACGTGGAAGCTTTTGGGAAAGGCTTTTTGGGCGAGATCTTTTATGCCCACAGATCCTAAGATATTTTGTGGACCCATGGGGCTATAAATACCCCTTATCCACTTGGCTTTAAAGAGTGATCGAGCCACACTTCTGTTCTTAAAAAGACTCTAGAGAATTCCAGCCAATTTCTGAGGAAGGCTCCAACCTGGCGAATCGCTCCCAGATCTGAAGGAACAAGAGCTTTGTACACCTTAGATGATCCAATTGAAGGAGAATTTTGATCCATCTGAGTCTTCTTCCTGGAGCTGAAGCAGAAGATTTGATCCCCATTCCTGAAGCAGAAGATTTGAACCCCGTTCTCGGGACCCAGAGCTTGTCCCCGGATCTCCCATCTTCTGTTTGCAGATGATTCTCTAATTTTTCTTAATGGAGGAATCCGCAATATTAAGAGATTGCTTAGCTTTCTCAACAGGTATTTTTCCTCTTCAGGTCAGCTTATAAATGCTTCTAAAAGTTATTTTATGATTTCGGAGAAAGCTCCCACTCAAACAGTCAACCGCATCAAGAGGATTACTGGGTTTAAAAGGCAGAGTGGTGCTTTGATTTATCTGGGCGTTCCTCTCCGCCCCGACAAAATTTTGGCATCTGATTTCTCTCCCCTTATTCAAAAGGTAAATGGGAAGCTTGCTTGCTGGAAACCTCATCTTATCTCCCAAGCTGGGAGAGTAACACTCATTAATGCAGTGCTGACATCCTTACCTGTTTACCTGGCGGCGTCTTCTTCCATTCCTGTTAGCATATTGAATTATATTGATAAAACTTGTGCAAATTTTTTCTGGAACAACTCGGATGGCAAGAGGCGGCGTAAGTGGGTTTCATGGGCTACTATTCAACGTCCCTTGGACGAAGGAGGACTGGGTATACACAACATTAAACATATCCAATTGGCTTTAGCTATGAAGGCCATATGGAACATATACCATGGTGATTCTTTTTGGGCTCGGTATGCAAGGAAGAGGATTATGGCTGGCAGAAAAGGTGTTCTTTGTGGCATGTCTTCTAAAATGTGGTCTCTCGCTCATCAACTTATCTTGGAGAATACCAGATGGATACATGGTAATGGTAATGATATTAACATATTATCTGATATCTGGATTGGGGACAGGCCTTTGAAAGATCTGCTGTCCTCCCAGGTTGAGGGGGAGAATCTTCTTCTCAAGGATGTCATCTCTGCTCCAGACCATCCTATTAGATCGTTCTTACCTGAAGGCGTTCTCCAGGGTGTGGTCCTCAATGATGAGGAGGACAGGTGTGTATGGTGTCCTTCTCAAGATGGCAGATTTTCTGTTAAATCAGCCTTTAATTTGGTGCGGTCAGTTGGTATAAAGAGGTTTGCATTAACATTTTTTTGGCATCAGAGCTTTTACAGAAGGGCCTCCTTGTTCTATTGGAAACTCCTCAACAGAGCGGTCCCAGTGGATCATAGAATTATGGAGAGCGGTATTGCCATGCCTTCTCGTTGCTCTTGCTGTTTGTCCCCCAACATTGAGGATTATAATCACCTGTTTATCCAAGGTGATTTTGCTCGGTCTCTGTGAAAGTGGTTCATGCCGATCTTAGACACCAAAATTCACCTTCACGATCATATTACTTTGCGGATATGAAACTTCCTGTCGATGTCCAACATGTCTTCTGCTATGGGATTTGTTTCCCTTTACTGTTTCATTCTTATGCTCTGGGAGATTTGGAAGGGGAGATGTGGGATGCGATTTGAAAACAAGAAGCCATCTGCTGCAATCTTGATCGTTAACATCAAATCTAAGGTTGCTCACTCCCTTCTTTCTCTTCAGTTCAAAGGGGTACCGTCGGCCCAGGATTTAGTAGCTCTCAAGCTGTTTGGTTTCTCTCCAGGCTTCTCTCTTAAGCAATTTAAACTTATCTGTTGGATACCGCCAAACATCGATTTTTGCTTGAATGTTGATGGTGCTAGTAAGGGTAATCCTGGTGATTGTGGGGGAGGTGGTTGCATCCGTGATAACAAGGGCAACATGCTGGTTGCATTTTCTCATTTTTATGGCCATGGAAATAGCATTACTGCTGAAGCCCGGGCTCTGTGTGATGGCATCCGCCTAGCAAAATTCTTAAACTTGTCGATTGCTATGATTCAGTCAGATTCTCTTCTATTGGTGAACTCGCTCTTGGCTGAAAAGAGCCCTTCGTGGCAGGCTTTCTACTGGTGGTTTGAGGCACAGGTTATGATTAGAAGATGGACCGTTCCTATATACCATATTTATCGGGAGGCTAATCAAGTAGCGGATGGTTTAGCTAACTTTGGTTGTCTGTCTAAGGAAAATAAAGTGTATTGGGGTTCTATCGACTTTCCTCATATTTGTAAAGGACCCCTGGTCTTGGACAAAACTGACCTTTTTCATGTTAGAGCTTTGTAACCAGTTTGTCACTTTGTACCTTCTCCTTTCTATATATTTTGGCCCAGGTCCTCTCTGGTGGAGTGAGAACATTCTTCCCCCTTGGGGAAGGGTGCACTCTCCTAGATGAAGGACTTGAGGACCGTTCTATTAAAAAATAAAAAGAGTAGATCCTCTAGCACGATCTATCTCAGTACAAGAGAAAAGGTAGAACAACACATAATAAGGCGATCTGTGTAGAACACATACACAGATCACATATAGAAATTGACACTCAAATGAATTACAGACTTAGATGGATCTCCTTCTGATCAACAAAGCTTCAATAAGGAACTCCTCCTCTTCTTCCCTTCTTCTTCTTCCCTTTGGAGGTGCTCCTCTGCTCCCCTTTTGGACGCAAGAGATTTTCCCGCTCTTCTCCTCTTCTTCTGGAAAAGTCCCAGCTCCCTCACTTTTGGAGTACGAGGATCATGGGTATATATAGTCCCATGTGTCCGTGTTGGCACAAATATCTAGGTCAATTCCCTTGATTCCTAAGCAACCACGTGTCTAGAAAAATTCACGTACTGAATCATCATCCGTTGTGTGTCGACACAATCAAGTTGTGTGTCAACAGAGGATTCTATTTTGTTGCTTAGCAGATAACCTGTGTCGACACACATCTGAACTGTGTCGACACAACTGGCTCCTTCTTATCTGACTGTTACTGGATAGCACTAGATGTGTCGACACACTTTGGACTTGTCTCGACACGACTGGCTTCCTTCTTCTGATTGTTTTCTGGAAAGCAAGGGATGTGTCGACACACATTAGACTGCGTCGACATGACTGGCTTCTCTTCTCTTTACTGCTTTCTGGAGAGCAATGCATGTGTTGACACACAATGGACTTGTGTCGACACCACTTTGACAAAGTTATGTTAACTTGAAAATATAAAGTGTAGACCATCAAAACATGTCATTAACAGTAAAATGTGAAATATTAAATGTCAATAACATGTTGTTTGAGTATTATTATAATATATTCAATATGAACAAATTGTCCAATATGTCATCATCAAAATCAAAGTAAGAGTGATGTACAATGGTCATCATTAAAAATCAACTTTAAGAAATTCCAATACACACTAAACACAACACAAAACACACACGAGCACTCAGGCTCAGTCCACACACACACAAGCTAGAAGAACCACTCTGTAGAGATCAAACCGTCTAGCCGAGGCAAGATCTCACACACACGAACACAGTGACAAACACTTAGTCTACACTGCACATACACAACACACAATTTAGATCTGTGCACAAACCAGCACAGATCACATCACACACACTATGATCAGTACCAAGCACTTGTACAGATCAGAAAACAAACATCCACATAGAATCCACGTACTAATCTCAGTTCAGTACACACACACACACACACAAATCTGAAATAAATTAAGAGATGGTGTGAATGAAGGAAGAAATATCTCTCCGACTGTTGATCTAATCTTCACGATCATAGATCCATATTGTTTCTTCCTCAATTCTACTACTGCTGCTCCTCTTCTTCTTCTTTTCCTTCTTCTTCTTTTTCTCCTTGGTCGGCACTGCTCTGCTTCAGTAGCTTTTGAATTGCGACTTCTTCTTCTTCTTCTGCTGCACTTCTTCGAGATCTGCTCCTTCTTCAGCACACCACTTCTTTCTCCAGAGCTTGGCCTTGATTCCCACGTTCTCTATGTTGAAAGGCTGGTCTGCAACTTCTGGAGATTGAGAAAGGCATTGGAGAAACCCTCTTTTGCCGCCAAAAGCTTTTCTGAGAATTGTATGAGCTGGCTTGCCTTTGGAGTATGAGGATCATGGGTATTTATAGCCCCATGTGTCCATGTAATGCCTTGGGGTACGTGGGCACAAAAATCTAGGTCAGATCCTTTGATTCCCAAGCTGACACGTGTTTAGAAAATTCCCTTTTTTGAGCTTCAGTCGAAGTGTGTCGACACAAGTCAATTGTGTGTCAACACAACTGGCTGATTTCTGAGATAGTTTCTCTGGAAGTTAACATGTGTGTCGACACAAGTCAATTGTGTGTCGACAGAACTGATTTCTTCTCTTCTGACTATTTTCTAGATGTAGAGGGTGTGTCGACACACAATGGACTTGTGTCGACACAACTGGCTTCTTCTCTTCTGACTGTTTACTGGATGTAGGGGTGTGTCGACACACAATGGACCTATGTCGACACAACTAGCTTCTTCTCTTCTGACTGTTTTCTGGAGAGCAATGAATGTGTCGACACACAATGGATTTGTGTCGACACAACTTTGATAAAATTATGTGAACCTGTATATATGAAGTGTGAACCATCAAAACATGTTATTATCAGTAAAATATGAAATATTAAGCATAAAAAACATGTTGTTAGTCATTATTATAATATGTGCAATATATCATCATCAAAATCAAAGTATGAGTGTTTGGACATCATACACAATCAAATGTTGTAGTCATCATTAAAATCAAAGTATGAGTGTGTAGACATCATCAACATGAAGGTTTTTAGTCATTATCCAAATGAATACACAACTCAACAATCTTCCACATATATACAATAGGACATCAAATTTTGTACAAAATGTCATCATCAAAACACAAATGTCATCATCAAAACACAAATATGTTTGAAGTTGTGTGCTTAACATGATTGACCAGAATTATGTCATCATCAAAAATAGATTAAAGCAATGATCAAGTCAGTGAGTATGGTTATTTAAATAGCCATAACTCAACATTCTCCCTCTTTTTGATGATGTCAAAATATACATTCATATTTCTCCCCCTTTTTGACAACATCAAAAAGATGAAGAGGGCCACTTGCAAGCCAATGATTAAGGCCTCATATTCGGCTTCATTATTTGTACATGGTTTGTTAATAGAGCAGGAGGTATGTGTGACCTTTCCTTCTGGTGATCTCAGAACGATGCCTGCCCCTGGTCGGACTCTTGCACTACCATGTATAGTCTTCTTGAAGCCCCATTAAAATATAGCTGCTAGATAGCGGTCTGCAATTGGTTTACTTCGAGGGTCTCATCTTTTGGTAGCTCAGTAATGAGTGGGGAATTTTATGGCACAGGGTGAGCTGCAAAGAAGTCTGCCACCGCCTGGCCTTTGATTGCGTTCTGGGGGACATACTTGATGTCAAATTCCATCAACATGACAGCCCATTTGCCAATCCTTCCTCTTAGCGTCGGCTGGGATAGTATACATTTGATGGGGTCAGCTCTGGATATTAGCTTGACCTCATGTGACAACATGTAATGCCTCATCTTCTTGGCTGTGAATACCAAGGCTAGACAAACCTTTTCAATTGGAGAATATCTATCCTCTGCCCCGACCAGTCTTTGGCTGAGATAGTAGAGGGCTTGTTCTTTTCCTTCCTCGTTCTCTTGTGCCAGCATAGCTCCCAAAGAATGCTCCGTGGTTGCTATATATAGTATTAGAGGGTGACCCTTTATTAGAGCTCCCAGAATTGGTGGAGTGTTTAGACATGTTTTTAAGTGGTCCAGGGCATTCTGGCACTCCTGGTTCCATTAGAATGGGACATCCTTCCCCATTAACTTATGAAAAGGTTGACATCGCCCTGACAGATTTGAGACAAACCTACAGATGTAGGCCAGCTGCCCTTGTAATGATCGGAGCTCCGTCAAATTCCTTGGCGGTGGCATTTCTTGGATATCTTTGATTTTGACAGGGTCAATTTCGATTCCCCTGTACCAGACAATGAAACCCAAGAATTTTCCGCTGGACACCCCAAATGCACATTTCATTGGGTTCATTTTGAGTTCGTATCGTCTCAGTCTTTCGAATACGACTCTGAGATCTGCTAGGTGTTCTTCTCTTTTTCTGGTTTTGACCACTAGATCGTCAATGTAGCATTTCACCTTCTTATAGAGCAGCTCATCAAAGATTTTGGTCATAGCCCTCTGGTATGTTGCCCCGGCATTTCTGAGATCGAAGGGCTTCCTTTTGTAATGGAAGATCCCTTTAGGCGACCTGAAAGTTGTGTGCACTCTGTCTTGTTCCGCTATCCAGATTTGGTTGTAGCTGGATGATCCATCCATAAATGACAGCGTCTCATGTCCGGTAGTCGCATCGATCATCACCACGGTGATTGGCACCAGGAAATCATATTTCAGACAAGCTTTATTCAAATCTCAAAAATCCACACAGATTATGATATGCCCATTCTTCTTCAACAAAGTCGACATTTATCAACTTGTCAACTTCTGTACATATCTTGCTTATCAGCTCCGGTCTCATCCTCTTGGGAGATTGTTTGACTGGTTCAATATTCGGGTCGACCGCTAAGGAGTGTTGAGCAACTTGGGGGCTGAGTCCCAACATCTCTTTGTAGTCCCAGGCGAAACAATCCCGAAACTCTTTTAACAATTGGATATATTGTTGTCTCTCTGTTTCTGGAATGAGGGCACTAAGGAAGGTTGACCTATGTTCATCCTCTGTGCCAAGATTTATCTCTATTAGCTCATCAACAATGGACTGCCCACCATCCTCAAGCTCTTCAGGTGCTGGTTGTAGGTCTATGAGACCCTCCTCATCGTTCTTTACCTCTAACACCTCAAAATATTCATTTTTCTGATTTTCAGTTAATGTGCCTCTTTCGACCACTTCTGCTTGTTGGATCTCTTGATTTGGGTCTCGTGAGCTGTTTATTATAATTGCCTGATCTCTTATCTCTTCAGGGTCAGTAATAGCTGACTGGGTAGCCTTGGCATTTGTAGATTCCTCTGCTACCGGCAACACTTGGGTGACAGAGGACTCCGGGGAGGTACATATTGGAGACACTGCTACCTCCAGGAGAGATTCTTCATTTGCAATTGTATTTATTTCAGCTTCAGTTCCTTCTTCCAGGTAGTCGTCATACAACACCCTTGGGGAACTTTCCTCTGTTTGTTTGGCAATGCTGATCATGCCAACGGTGTATTTCCCTCCCAGTGAGAAACCAAGTCCTTGGCATGGTGTGATTTTCAGTAGATCCCTATCCATGTTTGAAGAGTACCACAGCTTCCTGAACGTCACCCTTTGACTGAGACGCTGATAGGAAGGGATATGTTGTTTCATAGCCATTCTGGTGATCATGTGGGACATGTCAGAGAGTCCCATAATTAGCACTAGGGGGTCTCCAATCTCTTCAGAAATTTGGCAATCATCATCCCTTCTCATTAGATGTTCTTCGGCTGCATAGAAGACCGTGAAGCACCCGCATGGGTGAGATATCACCATGGTCTTTAATGCTTTCACCGTTTGACAGTCAACCTCAATAATTGGCTTTGTGAGGCCTTCTGGGATGAGGATGGATCTTTCATGTTCATTTCCTTCTTGTATGTTGAGGTCATGTGTATAAACTGGAGCATTGCATGAATGTACATATGCCTTCCTTGTCGGTGCAGGTTCTGCAGCAGCAACACTTGGCGGTGGTGGTGGAAACCACTCGTCCGCGATGACGATCTCTTTCTTTTTACCCTTTTGAGGGATCTGACTTTTTGAGTGCTCCAGATACAAACTTGCATCCAGAAGATGACACTCATAAACTTCAAACGGGTGTGCATCGGCGAAGGTTCTGTGCTCCTCCCCCTCTTTGACGTACTTGATGCATTGGTGCAACGTAGAAGGGACTACTCCGTTCTGGTGGAGCCAGGACCAACCTAGCAGAGCTTTATAAGATGTGTTTGCGTTGATGATGTGGAACTGGACCTTTGTGACAAAGTCCCCCAGGACCAAGTCAAATTCTGCAACCCCTAAAGGGATCTCAAACTTCTGATTAAAGCCTGCTATCCTCACATCGTGTACCGAAGTGAGGTGCACATCGAAATGGTACTTCTGGTAGATCTTGTATGGCAATATGTTGATTGCCGCTCCAAGGTCCACCGGGATTCTATTTAGGGGCATTCCATTCAATTGCCCCCTCATGTACAGTGGCCTATTATGAGTAGTCATAGGGAGGAGCATATCCTCCGGAGTGAATGTAATAGACTCCGTGTTGGCAACGACAACCTCTACTTGCATCTCTGCCAACCATGCCTCATACTGAGCCAGAGTCTGTAGGGCTGTAATGATTGCTCCTCTAGTTTCTTCACTCAAAGATAGAATTTCCCAGATGCTGAAATGCGTGGGAATCTTTTTTAATAGCTTGATGATCCAGTCACCCGCTCCAACAACATCCAACTTTAGTTTCCCTCGGTCATTTGCATGGCTTCCAGCTTGAGCCTTAACAACGGGACTAACTGGCTCATGGTTGACTTTTTTCGGCACCTTTGGAGGCGTAGGTGCCACTTCAGCTTTTTCCTTAGCCGCTAGGAACTCGGAAAAGGACGGGACCATGCCCCCAGCCTCTTCATTTTTGTACAGCCCCGGAGGAGGTGGAACTTGTGCCCCTTGAACCTCGGGCTCAGGAATCTGGTAAGATGGCTCCCCTCAGAAGATGATATTTTGATTTTTCGGAGGAGGACGTCCCCATTTTTTTCCGGTTCTCATTGTAAACTCGAGCCCTGAGGACCCAACCTAGTTAACGTCATTAGATGAGGAATAGATTTCTTCCTCATCATGATGCTCAACCAAGCCCAGCAGAGACAAAATGGTGTTGCATGAAAGAGATGCAACTACCTTCTTCTTCTTGGATCTTCTCTTCTTCTTCTTCTTCTTGGGTTTGGTTGTCTCTTGCCCCTAGAACAAATTCTCCTGAGGCTGAGGTGACTCTTGTGCAACAAGTGCTTATAGAGCCAACTTTTCAAGCTCCTCCCACGGCACGTACTCTTACAATCAGACAGGACGCCTGTCCGGTTGTTCATATTCATCTAGTTTGTCAATCAATGCTTGCAACCGCTCCAGTGATGGGTTGCCCCCTCTGTACAAGGGTAGAGGTGTCCACCTCCTTCTATTGCTATTCCTCCCGATGATGACCTCGGGGAGTGTCTCGTACCACACGGGGGCGACAACTGGTGTAGGTGGCTGAGGTGTCACTCCTTTGATTTGTACTTACGGCACATGCTGCACTTTTGGCTTCTTCTTTGTTCTTTTGGGTACCTCCCGTCAGTCCTCCTCCTCCTTGATCAGGGTAAGGACATAGTTCTCATCTGTCATTTGAGTGCTGGCCTCGGAGATCTCCTCTGGCAGCTGTTGATATAGGGAAATCATATTGGCCGCAACTGATCGGGCAGGGGCCTCATGTGGCTATGGAGGGTCTACTTTGTACTCCCCCATCTGCAGCTCTCCCTTCTTGATTAAACCTTCCATGATGTCCTTGAACACGTAACAATCCTTTAGAGGATGTCCGAGGACCTGGTGGTACGGGCAGTACCGAGGATCATCCTTTTTCGAGGCTTCGTCCGATCTTTTAGATGCTGGAAGGGTGATCTTGTTATACTTGAGGGCCCACTCAAGCGATGTCTTGGTTTTCTATTTGGAGAAAGAGTATGGCTTCCTCACCTTGTCCTTAAAGGGGATGACCTTTCTTTGAGGTTCGGGCCTATTGTTGGAGGATCCGACCATTGTTCCGCCTTTCCCTTTTTGTTGCTCGAAGGTTTTGAGGTCAACGACTTGTACCTCCTTCCCCACCGGCTTCTTTTCATCTAGCTTGCTCTTTTGTGCTATGAACGAGTTGGTGGAGTATTTGGTCAAGAAGGCCTCAATCTCTGCCACCACATTGTTCACTCTATCAAATGATCGGATCTCCATCCCAATCATTTTCTCTAGCAGTTCTCTTTTCAAATTCTGTTTGCAAATATGCACTACATCTTCTTGGTGAGGAGGAAGCTTGCACCTCATGCTGAGGTTCCTCCATCGCTGGATGTAGTCTAATGCAGATTCTTCATTTCTTTGCCTAGTTGCATAGAGTTCCGCCACCGTGACTTCCCTCTCTACAATGTAAAATCTTTCTCTGAACTTCTTCTGCATGTCTGCCTAGTCAGATATGGATCCTACCGGCAAACTAGAATACCATTCAAATGCCAATCCGGTCGGAGAAGAGCCAAATAATTTCAGCAGATATGACTCATCTACTGCCAAGTCCCCCATTACATTGATATAGTATGCAATATCCTCTTTTGGGGATCCCCGCCCATTGAACTTGTCAAACTTCGGGGGCTTAGTGATGCCCGGGGGCAATTTCTTTACAGCGTGGTATGCAGGGTAGGGCACCCTATACATGTCAAAGGCAAAGTGTGTAACGACCCGACCTCCCGGACCCTCGCCAGGGGTCCCGAGGGTCGCGCCGCCACCCACGGATCCGAAGATCCGGAAGGGTTAGAAGAAATAGTCTAGTGAGATATGTACTGAATTTAAATAACTATAACAATATGCACAATATACAAAGGTCTGTACAACGTGTCCCAAGCAAAAGCACACGTACAAGAAGAGAGGTGCAGTCTTTAAGGGGCATACCCTGAAGACTTGCAAAGCACAACTCTCAGCTCACTCGGCTACAAGAGCTCACAACACTCAGCTCTCACTGCTGCTGACAACACACAGCGCCACAACCGCCTCCGCAACCCGTCTGACACCGAGCTCCCGTGACGACGAGCCCCTAGCTGAAGGAAGTAGGGGGGGGGGGTGAGCCTCGCGAACAAGGCCCAGTAGGGATTACCAGTCCCTCACCGGCCGGAGTAGTAGGAACTCTGAAAATAAGAAACTACCCTAGAAAGCTGTAAAGCGAGGAACACCTACAATAGGGTAATACTAAGCAGCAGAAGAGAACAGCGCAATGCCATGACCACCAACCGAGGTCGGGCCACACACATGACTCCTGCAGAAACCAACGGAGTTGGGCACACATCGGAAGCAACCCTCGGCACACTCACCGAGACCACGCAACAACCAAGTGAGAACCACGTCTCACCGCAAGCACGACCACCTCAGACCTCCACAAGGTCGAGGGCCCACAAGCAGAACCACCCCAGACCGTGGACATGCCACAAGGTCGGGAAGCCACACACGCCGGAGCCACCACGGACTGGCACCCAAGAACGAGACCATAGAACTGAGAGAACACCGAAGCGGAAACCACCAGAAGCACGGGTCTACACAAGGCCAGACCAACGATGCCCATGGAAACTAGGCACAACTAGGCTATAACCACCGTGCAAGTTAGGGCAACGGATAATACTTAGAAACATCGTGAGGAAATGCCGTCACAATAACAGCAACCAAGCCACCTCTGCTAGCAGCCAAGAGGGGGACCCGTAGTCCACACGCTCTGCTCGCTAGCCTAGCTCCTGCCTCTGCCCTCGCGAAAGGGTGAGACAGAGCCGCCACAGAAACACACAACACATGCAACACCGCAGCCTGGCCAAGCTGCGGCCTCACGCCTGACCTCCCTACGCGGCTCCGGAACCAACGTAGAGTGAGGCAGTGAGACAAAGGACTGGCTAGCCTACACTGGGTAGAACTCCGACCGTCCTCGGTATCCCAGGCCTAGCCAAGAGAGGTCTACAAATGACTCAATGCCGCTGTCCAAACCACCGTTTTCCCCTCAACTTAAGAGTCTGCCTCACTCGGCTGTCGACTCGAGTACACTCGTCGCCCCGATACCTCCCTCGAAGGCGCCCGAGGATGGGGGTCCTAGGTAACGATAACAACCTCTCAAATTGGGGACAAGCCCTCAAGTGCCAAGCACTGGGCGAACAGGCGGGGCAGCACAATAAAAGCCACGCCGAACTGCTGGCTTGTAACACACGACAAGCCTAGTGAGCACGAGGCACGCACAGACCCCCAGGAGGGCCGTCGGCCAACCAAACACGCACGAAAAAGCCGGAGCCTCGGAACACCACCCGCCAGCATGGAAACTCGTCGCTCTGCTAATAATCGATTGACCTCCAGTCAATCGATTATTAGACGGACGCGACCCTCCTGGCACCACTGCCAGGACACGACCACAAAGGTGTCACCTTCGGTCACTAAACGAAGGGAGGTAACCTGCCGCATTCCCTACCAGAAGGTCCTAAGGGCAAAGCCTGCCCTGGGGCACACACCAACACACAACCGAGCCCACGGAAGCACTCGAGGAAATACAGGTGATGTCGCGCCCCCACAAGCTGACGAGGAAGGGCACCGCGACACCAGCCTTATCACGACGAGGCAGAACGTCGCGACAGCAAACCCTGTCACGACTGGAAAGCGCGTCGCGATAAGGTCGCGCCTGACCGGGACGACACCTCTTCTGATGTCGCGACGCGTCGAGCCATCGTGACACCAGCAGAGAGGCATACCGACGAGATCCTCAATCCCCGGGCCACCCACAAGCTACAAACATGCACACACGAGGGAGGGAGCATGGAGAAAGCTGAAAATCTATTCTACAAACCACAAGGGCTCCAATCCATCCATATTAGAGACAATGCGACACGCCGTACTGACACATTTGCCACTCCGGCAGGCGTTAGACGACCGACACGACAGAAAGCAGTCGCGACCCGTTGACCGGTTGCGACAACAAGACGCGATGGGAAAGCCGGGCGTGACAGGAATGCGATGCACATGCTCGTCACGACAAGGATGACTGTTACGTCGGGAACCCCCGACGTGACACTAACGCATCGCCCAGCCTGGACGCGTTAGTGGCCAGTCATCCTAGACACCGAACAGAAAGTCGGGAAGCCGGGTCTTACAACGTGTTCTCCATCACCCCGCTTGGCAAGCTTCATCTCAATCATCTGTTCCACCATCAATTTGTTAATGGTGGCGTGGTCCACTTGTTGAGGATAGAAGTGGGCCGACTGATTGCTAGGGGTGTTTATGATGGCCACCGGAGGCAATGGTGGTGGCATATGATTTTCCACCTGATGCTCAGAAACCTGAGCAGGTAATAATTGCTGTTGTTGCAGGTGGTGGTCTTGTTGAGGCTGATACTGCTGCTGCTGTTGAAAGAATTGTGGCTGCAGCAGTTGATGTCGGGTCTGTTGATGTTGCTGCTGAGCTATAGCCACAGGCGAATGTTGGGACTGCTCATTCACCGGCTACGCAATAGTGCGCTGAGCTGAGATCCCCACTGACCCTGAGGTTCCTTGAGGAGCTTCTCCCGAACCCTCAACTTCTCGGGCTGTGTGCCCTTCAGCTTCTTTGCCTCTTATCTGCCGCTTAAGTGCTTCAATTTCAGCTTGGTACCGCTGTAGCAACTCTAAGACGATCGGGTCCAAGTGTGTAATTGTGACGGACCGGGGTATTTATGCCCACTAGGTCTCCATAACCAGATCCGCCTCCCGCGAAGGCACTGAAGTGTCGTAAGGGATATCTCACACACGTGTCCAGTAAGAGTACAAAAAGACAAACCACAAGAATATAAGACACAAGAAAGTACATGTGTTCATATATGTTCACAAATTTGTACAACTGTCCCATTACATTAATACATGTCCAATTAAAAGAGTACAACTACCTGGGGCATACCCCGAGGGAGCACAGGCTCACAGAACGCTAACTACTACTCAACTGCTGGTGGTACAAGTCTGCCACAACACCGCTGCAAGCCAAACACACGGCAAGCCCTGAAAAGAACTGTAGGGGAGTGAGCCTCAACAAGTCACTAGCTCAGTAGGGGCTACCCAAAACAACACTGTAACCACAGACACCTCGACTCCAATAGGTCTCACTGGCAACAACAATGGCCAAACCATTTCATGCTCACATCATGATAATAAATAACAATTAAACATGCTTATGATAATAAACATAAAGTCCTCAGAAGAAATGTAGAACTACAGGACTAACATAATATCATTAATCAGCCCAACTATTAAAGTGCCTAAACCACAGTCTCACTGGCACACTGCTACAACAACGGGTTGCCTAAACTATAAGCCACACAGGCAAGTCACTGCCCAGGCTACAAGCTTTACAGGCGAACCACAAACACTTGAGTAACAGGACTGCTAAGAAAGAGCTGGTCCTTGATACTCCAAACCTCACTACATCGGAAACTACACACCAAGCAATAGGACTAGCTACCACGAAGCCAATCCATAACACACTAAAACTAATCATACCCCAAAAGAGTAAAACTCAACAAGTGGAAGATCTCACACGGCCTCCACGGAGCATAGCTCTACTAAACCACAATATGCCTTGGCCACAAGCCTCATCGGCAAATTACCCACTAAGGTAACGTAATTAATAATCACAACTAATGCACAATAAATTATAAGCAAAGATCTACTTGAAACGGTTAAGATATAACAAGTGGTAGGTCAAACCACAAGACTTCCTCAACACACAAGTACCCGGAAAGGTTAGTACATAATGTACCACCACAAAACTACAAAGTAACCCACGAAGGAAATAGGTACCTGCTACACTGAGGTACCACAACACAAACACCCGAGCAAGGGTACAAGAAGGTGGTAAACACCACACTAAACCACAATTATATTATGCCATCATTTAGGCACAACATTACGGGTAAAACCTCAACTGGCAAGTCCCACAAACCACAACTCAGTCACAATTGTGCCAACACTAGGGCACACCACAAACTGGTCAACCTTGACCACAAGTCACAAACTCACAAACTACGACAAGTAGCAAGGCACGAGTCGGAAGGGAACGACGTCACCACAATTACAACTGGAGCTAACTAAGCACGAGTCAGAAAGAACGACGCCACCACACGGGAACGGACTACTGGCTGATCAAGCCAATATCCAACCCGGACAACACAACACAAGAACTACCTCTCAGCTTCGCAGTCACGGACGAAAGGTCCAACTGCCACTCCACAAGGAAGAAGTCAAACAACTGTGGAGACTAACCAACACCACACCTGCAGACACACAGCTGCAGGCCCATGCCTGGCATCTCTAGAGTCTCTGGCCGGAGCACTCTAAAGTGAGGCACTGGAAAACAGGACTAGCTGGGGACCAGTACGTCTACCGGTGTCCGTACCCCCAACCACGAGCGCGCTACAAGCGACAAAAGAACAAACTCTGGGAAGTCACTGTCCCACTGCCGTCTTTCCCTCAGCCGGACGTACAACTCAAACTCAGGAGTGAGGGTGTCTAGGAAGATGACACAGACCTCGACGGTACAACACAAGTACCGGGATAAAACCCCGAGCACAACAAACACATGTGCCTGGCTCACAAAGAACCTGGGGTACCCGACTAGAGAGGCATTCCGGAATAGGCGCCGGACCACCACACTCGGCAAGCTCAAACCACGATACTTACTTAAACACTTTCTGTTACCGATCACGGTACACAAATCACCATTAAAGATAGCTTGTGACTAGGACAAGCTAACTTGCACAACTACACATACTAGCCATATTAAAAATAACACCACAGTTTGTCATTGGTCACACGGTGACCTACAAGCTAACTCACACTAACACATATATAAATCACGATAGTCAATCATATTTGACCTATCAATAATCATCTTGTGACAATAGAGGTCACATTAAACACAAATCACGATAATCACACTTATATTTTACTAATTATCCATCTAGGATAATCTATAAAAGATTCTAATGGATCAGGGCTAGGTTCAAACATGAACCTCATCGCCACAACACCACAATAATTATCATATAATAAACATAATAACATATGATGTGCCATAAACACACAAACCATATGCACAACGCCCAAACACGTAGACAACACGTCCAAACCACGTAGTCAACACGTGTATAATACACTCTGGTTAGTGTATCACACGTCAGTCACGTAAACCACATGTCCAACACATGGACAACATGCACATACTTAAACCACTACTTGCACCACTCATTATTCATGTAAAACATGCCCATTACATGAGCAGTATGCTCCAAGAGCATAACAAGTGCATTGGCTCACACCGGTCATTGCCATGCACACAAAATCACACTTATATTCATAACCAGGAAAACTACGTAGACAACCCTGCATGGATACATGCACAGGTTGGCGGCAACATCGACTGCCGCTTGAAGGAAGTAAACGGCAAGCGATCTAGCTGTTTATATCCCGGCTGGTGATCTTGGCGGCAAGCGATCTTAACGCCAAGTTCTCCGGCCTAAAACCCTGCAGAAACCCTAATCCAACTCTATAGGTTCTCCAACCGTTTAAACTACAGAAAAACATATAAAAGCGGTTCCTTTAACATACCAGAACCCGAAACAACTCATTACAACATGCTTCATTCACTAAATTACTCAAACCACCCATTAACCCCACATGGTGCAACTTAATCCGAAAATACAATAAAAATGCTGGTTCAAGTGATTAAGTCGTGTTTTAATGTTTCTAACAAGCTAACAGGACTCGACCCCTACCTCAGAAACGTAATTAAACTCTCGAAGAACCTCGAATCACGCCGAAACCCGAGAAACGTCCCACGAACACCGCGCTTCAATCTGCCATTCTCCGCCCGATCTGCAGCTACCACGCGCACCACGACCTTCCCACGAGCTCCCGCCGACTGCCAGAACTCGTGAAGAAGCTCAAGGGTGAAGGTGGGGGAAGAGGAAGGGAGTGAGAGGAGAAAGAACAGAGCTCGGGTCTGCCATAAAAACACAGGCATGTCAAGTTAACGTCAACCCTTGGGTCGTTTAACCAGACCGCCACAACTAGACGTCCACAAAGCTTGACGCCAAGTTCAACAGTCGACGTCCTCATCGATGGACGTCAACACACTGCTGGTGTCCAGCAAGCTGAACACCAACACGGACCCAAACCAAACCCGGTAAGAATCTAGTAAGAAACACACAACACTAATGGGCCTCACATTGGCCACCAAACCCGCTAAACCTGGATCCACGGGGATCCGGAAAACGCGCGACGTTACAGTAATAGTAGGAGTCTCTTGTATTGTGCCCCCTGATGTCACTTCTGGCGGTGGCGAGGGGATCTCATTGCTGCTCCCACTGCCCCTGAGTGGTGATCACCTTGGCGGTGACCGCTGTCATTTGCATTGCAGGGGCATCAGCATTTCCATATGCGATTGCTAAGGCTGCCGCCGCCGCTCTTCTTCTGGTAACGGCACCAGGCCTTCCTGCCAATTCAACGAGCTCCTCATTGTCGGTTGGTAGAGCCCCATATCGACTCCACACACCAGCCATGTGACATGAAAAGATTTTAAAAGTCCCATTTCGGTCTCTTTCGACCCATCAGCATGTCTAAGAAGGGAAAGACAGCCTCTCAAAGATTGATACCCTGGTTTTGACTTTCCCAGGCTGCTCATGAACACATCCACATGGAACGTCATTCTCATCCGTGCTTCTCTCAGCTTCAGCTTGAGGAGTTTTCATAGCTCTTAACATTCTCGCCCGCTGCAGCGGGGAATTTGCGAGATGGAGGATGTGGTTGCACATGACCCGTGTCGCCCCTCATTGGTCGTGTGTAGCTGAGACCATAGGTGCGGGCGAATTCTCTCGGACATGTGGGATATAAGCAGACTTCCGCAGCTCTACTTTCTTGTTGTTGAAGCGGGCATAAGCACATGCCCTTCCCTACTAAACTCTGGCCTTGAAGCCTCTGAGTGGCCTCTGACAGCTAGGGACCTTCCTATCAATTTCTTCTCTTAGCTTTTCTTCTTATGGTATAGGCTCTTCCTGCTTGGGCCTTTGCACCTTCTTAGGTCTCCAGACCTGTTTAAACTTAGTGGACTTTGGGGGCAGCTTGCCCCTAGAGGTATTGTACATTACCCTCTTCCCAGTCAAAGCTTGAAAGGAATTCTTCACCGCTATTGTTGGTATAACCTGTTTTGGCTCGACCTTGCTGCGTCCATTCTGTAGATTGATTCTCACCTTCCCCACTAATATGCTCTTTCCGGAGTTAGAAAGACGCGTGTGACAAGAAATGATTTCTTTGTCTGCCGCTGTTTGTTGGTAGTTTCTCTTGGTCCTCTTGCCTCTATTCTTCCTGCCATGGTCCACGTGGTGAACCTGACAACTCAGCTCTTTTGTGATCTTTTTAGGCTCAACATCAGCTTCCGGATGTGGTATGTCAACAAAAGCCACCCCCAAGAAATTGGGGAATTCCACCACGGGGGGAAAATCTCCGAACCGAGTGGGCACCGCCAGGTAACCATACCGAGTGTGGTCCTTGACGATTTGAGGTCCAAAATGCACCTCAGCCATTTGAATGTTAGTACTTGCCAGTTAATTCAAACAGACAGTCAGTATCGAGTATGCAGGCCGCAAGGCTTTTTATTCTGGCGAAAAGATGAAGGGAAGTTTGGTCTCACCGGGCATGCTATGTTGTGGAAATGGAAAAATATTCCATCAATCCATTATTTTAGTATTTATTTATCATGTTCTCATGTATGCAACCGCGTGTTACAAATTCAAGTCCCGTTTAGTGCTAAGCAAGTCACTATAACGAAAGATGAATCGATAATCGCAGAGCGCAGGCGTGCCAGTCACGTGAGTGACAACATATTCTGCCTCCGAGAGTCGGAGGACTTTGGGTCGATTTGCGCACCGTTTGACTTCGTCAAACAAAAGTTGAGATTGGGTCAGGACCAAAATCCCGCCGTTGCCTAAGCGCAACAACGTTAATTACATCTCTCTGAGAGAGAAAATCCTTGATTAATCACCAAAATAAAGAGCCTCGTGGCCTGTAACGGAAACATCTGATAAAAAGATTGCGTAAACATGTAAATTTGATTACGCCTAATGTAAGACGACCAAAAGATAACACCGGATGTATTTTGGGATAATTTCAAAATTATTTAAAGGGGTTGAATTTGTTTTAACATTATTTGATTTGATTTGGTTTTGTTCTTTTACATTTTTTTTATCATGTTTGATCTTTTATTAGATTGTCTTTTTTTGTTTGTTGGTCTTTTGGTTTAATTTAACTTTTGATTATTTGATTTGATGTGGGATTTCTATTGGATTTCAAATGTCTTTTCATTCATTTCTCTTGATTTATTTGAGTTTGCAATTTATTTGAAGTTTGTTCCAAGTTAGAAGCTTAACCCAAAATTATTCGATTTGATTTCTTCTGTTTAAGATTATTTGATTTTTTTAACTTTGGGTTTATTCTGAAGTTCTTTTCTTTATTGCATTTATCTTATGTTGTAGGATTTGATTTAAAATCATTCACATCTCTTCATTATCTGATTGGATATTTCCCTTGATTATTATTTTTTGATATGAAGTTATCATGTTGCATTTTTTTGGGACTTGATTTGTAGTTGTAACAATTAAGGTTATTTTTAGATGATTTTATTTATTTATTTATTTTAAATTATTAGTATTATTTATGTATTATTCTCTTATTGTTTCCATTTTGGGTTGATTAAATGGACACATGCCTGTGCGTAGGTGCATATGTATGTGGGTTTTTAGTGGGATTTAATGATGGGGGGAATTGGTGAGGAGTGCATGGGAGTCGATGCACAGGTAGCTTCCTTGGAGTTGATGTGGTGATTCGCATGGTGATTGAAGCTTGAAACGGTGGGGAATTTAAAATTCTTTTATGTGTGTGTGTATGTGTGTGTGGGTTTTAAAGTGGGTTTACACGTGTGTATGGTGGATGGGGTTGGAACAGTGGTGGGAAGGCCGCCGATCCATTTGGGAAGGCTTTGCGGGAAGAAGTGATTCGGCATGAATGGTGAATCGGTGGCCCTTTTGGCTGGGAATCGGTGGAGGTAATGTGGTGATACGGTGGAGGCTGTGCATGAGTATATGGGAGGGAAGCCATGTGATTCAGTGGAGATTTTTTATGGGATTTTTGTGTGGGAAGGCCTGGGCCGGTGGAGGCTTGCACAGGCGCATGGGAGAAGATGCAAGTGATTCGGTGGGTCCCCTCTATGTGAAGTGGAACAGTGGGAAGGCCACCGATCCAGCTGGAGGTTTTGCTTTATTTTATTTTTCAAATATTTTGTCTGTTTTCATTTTTTATCATTTATTGTTGATTTATTATTGTTATTATTTCATTTATTTGCCCTGTTTATTTACTGTTATTATTCTTTTGTTTATTACTTTTTGTCACTTTGACTTTTTTGTTGATGTCTTCATTTGTTATTATATATATATATTTTGTTTGTAATTTCTTTTTAGTCATTACTATTATTTTCACTCATTATTACTATTATTATTTCTATTATTTGCTTCATTTATTTATTCTGGTGTTTGGCGTGTTGAGTGAATGACATACGCCACGCTAGCACTTGTTCATCACATTCATTCACGCATACATGCATATAATACAAGCCGGTGAGGTTACGGTCGGAGAGAGAAAGCTCAAATTGACAAAAATCCGGTCGCATCATACGACCCGGCTTAATGGCAACCACCTCTGCCCACCATATGTCGGACCATCTACAGATCCGAGATGGCGCCGACGGGACAATGTTCGCACCGGTGGTGACGTGATATTTACCTTTGGCACCGAATCACAATACCAGTTACCCGACGGCCCTGTTGGCTGAAGTATGTTCGGAAAACATCGATAAAGAGTGACGTAACACATGATTTGTGTCAGGTCTCATGATAAACGGGACGGTCATTGGCTCACCGGGCCGCCAGATCACTGCTCATCTCATGGAAGGAACCTTTTGAGGTTGAACAACGACGTACATGACAAAACGGTGGCCCCCGGGCTGAAACGATGGCGCACAGGTTGATACGGTGGCAACTTGATATGGTGGCACCCTTGATATGGTGAAAGGTTTGATTTGGTGGCACTGCACAGGGCCACTGATTCACTGATTCGGTGGCATGTTCAGGTCACCAGATCAAGCTGATTCGGTGGCCTGTAGACCCACCGGGTTAGGGTGGTTTGGCAGCCTGCAGACCCATCGGGTCACCGTTCAGGGGAGTCACCAGATCAGTTTTCTACCGGGCTGTTGATTTTATGATTGTCTCTTGAATTATACATTAATTTATTAACGCCGCCGATTGAAGGCAAAGAGATCACGTGAAAGCAAGGCCACCGATTCAAAGTGCGGGGAAAAATCCGACAGCACCTCCCCTTATTTTGCATGTTGGGGGGGGGGGGTTGCACTGTATCCACCCACCATTATGGAGATGGTACCAACAGCGGTATGAGTGCCGGAGGCATCAATACCATGACACACGACACCGATTCTCGAGGCACGCCTACGAGAGGGCCAGTATATGCCGAGACCAAGAGATAGGGTAAAACTGACGGGACATCACATCAAAATGAGATATCATTTATGTTTGACCTCTTTCATAGCATATGTTCATGAATCGGTGGCTATAATGGCCATCGGATCACATATGCCTTATGAGGAGGGTATGGTTAGTGAATTGGTGGCACTACACAGGCACTACGTAGGGCCACCGAATCAGGCTAAAATAGCAGCTCTAAACAGCAGGAAAGCATGGTTCTATTGAAGGGAAAAGAATGAATCGGTGGCACTGCGTAGGCACTACACAGGGCCACTGAATCAAGTTTGAACGATGGATTTTATCAGCCGAAAACAAACATGGTTCTGTTTGGGGAAGAATAGTGATTCGGTGGCACTGCGTAGGCACTGCGCAGGGCCACTGAATCACTGCAATCAACACCTAGTAGGAAGTGGAAATAGATTGAAAAATCAGTGATCCCTTCAGTGTAAAATCGATATTCCATGAAATATTTTGGGGTTATAAATCAGCACTTTAGGGGAATTCCAGCAGGGGTTAAGTGTTTATATATTGAGTAACTAGTGCCCTTCACATGGGGAGAAGGAAGGGACCGGTGATGACACTCACAGGACTGGTATCGGTGGGCTGTTGTTCGACATATGTTTATGTGCTTAAAAGCAATAAATCAGCAGCATATAGCAGAAGGTGCCATAGAAACCATCCATCACTGAGAGCTCGGGATCGGCCTAGAAAGGGGAACCCGAGCATGCTGTATGACCCTTCAATGATTAGAATGGGCATATTATGAAGCCCAACCTGATGCGTGGGAAGGATGCTTGTTGCTCAGCAATGGCAGAGCAAAACAAAAGAAACCAGTGAACCCAAAAAAGATGTTCGGCCAAAGCAAATAGATACAAAAGAAACCCAAAAGGAGGGACATCATACTCCCAGTTATGGGCTCTCGGATCTGTGCTCATAAATGTGTAGTAAAAAAAAACTCAAATAAACGATAAGGGGGGAAGAAGGACAATAAGACCAGGCATTATATATTGAAAACAGAACTCATAGAGTGAGAAGGAGCAATCACATCAGGGAAGGAACCGGTCCATCCGAGAAAGAGAAATGGAGAGGGAAACACATCATAAAACCATTCTCCTCTCTCTCTCTCTCTAGCCCCTTTCCTATTACATCTTTCTTTTTACCTACCCTTCTCTCTCTTCTGTCCTCTTCACACACCCCGAAGTCACAGCACTGCTGCCACTCCCTTTCTCTTCTCCTTCCTCTACTTCTTTAGGCGCCAGAAGAAGAAGCCTTCCTCCGCAAGCAACTCTTCTTCCTCTCTTTTGCTGCCACTGATCTGCTCCCTCTGTGCGTCCGATGGTCTCTTTTGCATGGGAGGAGGGGGGCTTTTATAGCCCACCTTTTGAGGGCTGAGGTGGCAGAGGCCCCTGCCCAAGACAGTGCCTCCATTTATATATATTTACCTCTTATGCCATTAGCTTGTTGTTGCTATAGGTTGCTTGCTACTTCTCCCTCTTGGGCCGCTTGCCCATTTGTGGCCCAGTGGCCATAAAAAAAAAAAACGGGTGCAGACATCATGTTTTTCGAATAAAGAAGGCACTATATGGTCTGAAACAAGCTCGAAGAGCTTGGTATGAGAGATTAAGTCTTATCTTCTATCACATGGTTTTTCAAGAGGTAAAGTAGATAACACTCTATTTATTAAGAAATTTTTTGAAGGGATCCTAATTGTACAAATATATATTGATGATATTATCTTTGGTTCTACTAATGAATCACTTTGCAAGTTCTTTGAAAACCTTATGTAAAGTGAGTTTGAATGAGCATGATGGCTGAGATTAATTACTTTCTTGGCTTGCAAATCAAGCAGACCAAGCAAGGTACTCACATTTGTCAAAGCAAGTATATTTTAGATTTGCTTTCTAAGTATGGCTTCGACAAGTGTATGCCTTTAGGAACTCCCATGAGCTCAGGAATAAAAATAGATAGTGATCCAATTGGCAAGAAAGTAGATCAAACGATCGATGGAGGTATGATTGGGTCATTACTCTATCTTACTGCTAGTAGACCAGACATAATGTTCACTGTATGTTTGTGTGTCATATTTCAGGCTGATCTTAGAGAATCTCATATTAATGCTATTAAAAGAATTTTTAGATATCTTATTAACACAAGTAAATTGGGTTTATAGTATCCCAAATGTTCTGAATTTAAATTCCTTGGATATAGTGATGCTGACTATGCTGGATGCAAAATAGATATAAAAAGCACCAGTGTTACTTGTCAATTTCTTGTAGGATGCTTAGTTTCTTGGTCTTCTAGAAAACAAAACTCAATAGGATTGTCCACAACAGAAGCAAAATACATTACAGTTGGAAGCTGCTGCACCCAACTTCTGTGGATCAAACATCAACTGAAAGACTATGGCCACAAATTGCATGAAATTCCAATGTTGTGTGATAACACAAGTGCAATCAATCTGACCAAAAATCCAATCCAGCATTCAAGAACCAAGCACATTGAGGTCAAACATCATTTCATCATGGGCCATGTAAGTAATGGTGATATCTTGCTTGAATTTATTACCATAGATAATCAATTAGCCGATATTTTTACTAAACCACTCCTTGAAGATAGGTTTACTTACTTCAATTAGAAGAGAAATATGAATGTGCAATCCTGAATGAATGCCTAAAACTCATATTGTATGATCTATCTATCGTCAATTTTTTCCTAAGTCCTAAACATTCGACTTCTCCAAAGTCGAAGTTTTCGAAGTTGGATGTTAGGTAGTTAGAGTTACAGTTAATTAAAAAAAAGGGTTATAATTATATTTGGGGGGAGAGTTAAATAATTGATTATTCATTTAATCTCAGTTGTTCATCTCCCTTTCTATGGTCTGTCATAAATCTCCTTTCTTTATTAGACCTTTCCTCCTCTCTTTCCAAATCACCCTATTTGAAACATCTCCGACTCCTCTGTCTTCTTCTTGGTTCCGCGTCTGTTCTTCAACCCGACAGAACCCTTGCTAAGCATCTGTCAATTTTCTCAATATTTCTGAAGAAAGGTAGGATCTTTAACACCTTTAGACTCATTCCACATCTCCTTTGCAATCATTCTTAGTTTCTTCCCTTGTCTTTGTCTAGATGGCCTCCTCTAGGGCTCTGGATATCTCTTTCTTCACTCTGGAGCAGTTCCAGAGGCTAACCTCGGCCAAAGTTTCGATTTGTCCTAGCAAAGTTGTAGATTTCTCCCAGCTATCAGGTCATCTCAGTTCAGTAGCAGAAACCCTAGATGTGATGGGTTGGACAAGGCTATGCCAGATCAACAAGACAACATATGAAGATGTTGTAAAAGCCTTTTATGTGACTCTTCAAGTCTCTGCAAATGGGTCTCTGGTAGGACATGTCAAAGGTAATCTAGTCTCTATTTCTGAAAAGTTATTGGTCGACATTTTGAATTGTCCCTCTTCTGGACACAAGATCAGTGACGCTGTATCTTTAGAGAAGTAAAGATTGGGGATTATCGGAAGTCGGGGTAGTATCTCCAAGAAAGGGCTTCTCATCAACGAGTTCTCCGCAGAAAAGAGGCTTCTTCATGCTATCCTCACAACCATTGTGACACCAAGAGTAGGTACTCATTCATCTATCACTGCCAGAGATGGCAACCTGCTATTTTAGGCGATTCAGAGGCATCAAGTAAACCTTGCCTCTATAATCTTGGAGAGAATGGCAGGGTCCCGGTACATGCAAGAATCCGTTCCTTATAAACCTTTGCTCACAGATATTTTCAGAAGATACTCAGTGGATTTGTCAGATGAGCTTTCAGTATCAGTTAAGGAGAAGATTGGGCTATCCACCCTTCGCAGGAGCCATTACATTTTGGAAGATAAAGCCCAAACTTTTTGGACTAAGGACTCTATACCCAACTATACTCATGACATATTTCCTGATGAGGTATAGGGCTCCTCCACTTCTCAACCTATTCAACCTCCAGCAGTCAGAAGAGAAGCAGTAAGAGAAGAAACATCAGCACAAGAGCTAGTACAAATTGAGCAAGGAGAACCTTCCTTTGAGCAAGATCTCCCTGAGGACACCATCAATCAAGTTCTTAGAGATCTCAAGGGTAGAGCAGTAGCTCATAAAGTAGAAATTCCAAGTCCTACACATTTTGAGCCTGCCATAGAAGAAGATTTCCCTCATGTCTCTCCACCTCTAGTTGAGACTCAGCCAAGGTCTTAGGGGGAGACTAGCAGGACCGTTGATGATGTGCTCAATGTGGTCCTCAAGCAATAATAGATGCTTGGTGTGCTCCAAATGAAAATACACCAGATTGATGTCAAGTTTGACTTTCTATTAGAAGAAGTTCAACAGATGAAGGATCTACTCCTTCAGTTGGTTTGCCAGCAGGGCAAGGGCAGCTCTCCAGCACCTACCTTAGCACGTCAACCAGAAGAGCAGCAACCCAATCAGTCTTAGCCACAGTCAGAACAATAATTAGATCAGTCAGCTGTGGAGCCAGAGAAATCCTCAGATCTACCTGTTGAACAGCAACAGAAACAACCTCAGCCAAATAGCCTTCTGAGCAGTTAGAATAGAAATCAGTGGAACCAAAAGTGCAGCCAGCAGAGCAGTCCTCACAGGCAGAAGAGGCTTAGCCCAGGGTTTAGACCTTCAAGAGAAGAGTCATGAGGAAGTTGGTCAAATCCGATTCTGTTATCTTTCCTTCCTCTGAACCTACATCCTTACCTCCAGTTTCCTCTGATTTTCCTCCCCTATCCTCTTCCCAACCAGAGGAACAACCTCCTTCTCCATCACTCATTTCATTTGCCTCATTTCCTATGGTGTATACCTACACTCCACATACTATAAATACACCAACTCTTCGCACCTTGGCACCACACTTTTTCTCATCTCTTCCTACCTCATCTTCTCCTTCTTCTGCTCTTCCTACCCACCCGCTTGCTCAGATTGTGCCTAGTGTGGCACTTCCATCTCAAGTTGGGCAAAAGAGGAAAAATAAACCTAACCAATCATTTCCTCCTTTTTGGTATGCTTTCATTTATCATTCTGAGCACAATTTCGCTCTTTTCCAAGAATTTGTGCAAATTAAAGTATTTCTTGAAGTCCATGGGTTGCCAGGCTACAAATTTGAAGATTGGCTCCTTCTCTTGATCAAAACCAAGGAAGCTCCTCTAGATGCTTTAAATCTCATCACTCAGAAGAGTCATAGTCTGACAGAGGTGGATTTCCTGTCAATCTATCCTGGAGAAGCAGCAAAGTTTAGGCAAGCTAAAGACAGGAGTAGTGATCTATTAAATCTCTCCTCTCATTTGAATCTTAGATTTTTTGATCTCTTTGGGAACTTAATAAAAGAGCAGCGAACCAGTTTCAGCAGGATGAGCAGTTCAATGAAGAAAGATTCAGGTTAAATCTAGCTAAAGTCAGTAGGGGTCAATGGTCTATGTTACTCCAAGGGCAAAGAACTATCACTCCTTCTATGACTATTGGATTGCCCTCAGGACTATACCCTTGCCTGATTGGTGCAGTTTCATCCAGAAGAACTTTTGCTCAAGTAGTCTTCAATACATTAGGATAGCTGTTATGTTCAAAATCAAGTACAACATTAAGCTCTCCATTCATAGGTTGGCCTGATGAATACCCCAAGGAATTCCACCTATCTCAAAGATTTCCAGCACAATTTTGCTGAGTCTGAGAGACTGACAGAGGATCAGTGCGCTTGTTATCCTGAAGGGGCTAAAGAATGTAAAAAGTAGAAAATGTCTCCCTCTTCATATTTCAATCAGAGTTATGATGCCCTTTGGAAGAATGTCTCTCTGAAATGGACAGACAGATACAGAATCTACTACAAGGCCAAGTTAGCAGCACAGTCACAAGGTCTTCAGTGGAATATCACAATTCATGAGTTTCTACATAAAGCTACTAGTAGGAAATTTATCCCACTTAGGCAAACTCTGCATGGTGATGCCCTTCACAGGAAGATTTCTTGGTATCATCGCCGACACCTTAAGTCATATAGGAAAATTCCTTCTGTAGGCTCCTCCTATTATATGGACAATTTCATATTTTCCCATGTATTCCCTGAAAACGGAAAGAAGCTGTGGGATCTTCTTCAACCTTTCTTTGATCAAGTCCCACCTTCTCGGTATCTCCCTAGCTCTTCCTGAGCAGTTGTAACTTTTCTTTTCATATACATGTTCATCTTTCTCTATCTAAAATCTATCTCTTTCTCTATTTTCTATCTTTACTGTTAATGCCACAAAGGGGGAGAAGAGAAATAATATATAGAACAGATAGGAGAACAACAAACAAATGCAAAATGTTAATTAAACATAAATTTGTTTACACTGTCTATATAAAAGATTGTTTTTGTCATTGACAAAAAGGGGGAGAATTGTTGTGCATTTATTTCTTGCAAATGCTTGATTATTTGTTTTTGCTTATGACAAAATCTTTTAGTAATCTCCTAAACAAATTTGTTTAAATATACCACACTTTATTTGGTATGAAAATTAATATGTTAAAGTAAAGGCATACATGTATTATACTATATAACCTTTATAGTCAGTTGGTGTCAACGCACTAAGCCTAAGTGTTGACACTGTCAACTTTCATTAAAGAAATTTTTCGAAGTACACATTGTATACGTACATATATATATCATACTGACTCCGACTCTCAAGAAGTCGAAGTGCTGTACCGATTGCTGAACAATTTGGCCTCACTGCGACTCCATTGAAGCCGAAGTGTGCTATCGATTATGGAACAATCTGGTACCACTCCGACTCCAGAAAAGTCGAAGTGTGATATCGATTGATGAACATTCTACTACTCTGACTCTCCAGAAATCGAAGTCTCGTGCCGATTATCATATAAAAGAACGTCAATTGATGTCTCACTCTGACTTCCATACAGTCGAAGTCTATAGTCGAAGTTACATATCGATTACCTTTAAACATCGATTGTCTTTCACTCAAACATCGATATACTTTAGATAATCGATTGCTTCATAAACATTGATTACCTTTGAACATCGATTGTCTCACTCATCTATTGCGTTTCACTTGAATATCGATTGTTTCATAAACATCGATTACCTTTAAACATCGATTGTCTGTATTGATTATCTCTTGCATATCGATTGTTTCATATCGATTGTCTATATCGATTATTTCTGTCTATATCGATTGCTTCTCACTCCGACTTTGATACAGTCAAAGTCTTTCTTACAGTTTACTGGAAGTACTCCGACTCGTCAAAGGTCGAAGTATCATATTGTTGGATTGTAGTAGCACTCCGACTCTTTGAAAGTCGAAGTATAACATCATCTTCCTTGATCATCTATACTTAGATGTTTTTAAGTATCTGTTATTATTTTTTTGCAGAAATGTTAATGTATTCTTAGTGTGATTAATGTTTTAATTCTTGTGAACCATTCAATGAACTAGATGAACACATGATGTGCACTATGTTACTTTCTGTGTGTTATCTGAATAATAATAATTAAATAAGCTTTGAACTTCTCTATTCTTTTATTTAATGCTTCATGTCATTTCTAAATATCAGTGTCATAGTTTATCTTTTCAGAATACTACGTGTCTCTCAAAGACATATGTTAGCATACTTCAGAATATCCAGTTTCCAGATTTTCAGGAAAAGTTCTCTTTGCAGCTGTACTGCGCGCCAAGCTGGTGTCCATTCTTCTTGAATGCTCACCTAACCCTGTACTGTTCAAAGGACAAACTGTCTGTCTAGAACTGATAGATATCTGTTAGAAATTACCTGTCCCTTACCTTCTTACATTATTTTATATCTCTCAAAACTAACCCCGGAAAAAAGGAAAAGACATGGCATGGTGTTTGCAAAAATTTAGGAAAAAGATATCTGAAGAAGAGCCATGCAGCTATCTCTATAGCCTGAAGCCGTGGAGACTCAAAAGATAGAAGACTTGCTTTCTGATGATCTCAAGGCCCAATGTTCAAAATTTAAAACGACTATTTTCTAACAACCACTTTCAAATGGGAAATTTCTGAAGACTATATATGAAGCTGAAGTTTGAATTAAAAAACAAAGAGGATTGCAATACACATAGAAAGCACATACACAACCACATTCAAACTCAGCAAGAAAAGAGAGAAGAGCTCAAGATCTGAAGAGAGCCTGCTTCGAGCTTCCAAGCTCTCTTGCATTCAAAAGTCTTTCTCTTTGGGTGACTTTATGCTATTATAGATTTTCTTCTTAGTCCATCCTCTTAGAGTCAGAAAGAGTCAGAGATTCCATTCATACTTGTATCTCTTTCTGATCTTCTGTGTTTGCTCTTTCATTTGAGCAGACACACTGTGTTCATTTCCGTGTTGTAACTAGCATGGGGTTTGTTCCCTATAGTGCCCCTCTGTGAAGGGAAGACTTGCTTAGGTTCAAGTGGGTTGTAATACCTCTCAGGTTGAGAGAAGGCCAAGTGTTCTTGGCAGTTAGTGAAAATCTCAAGGGGTGCTTGGGGACTGGATGTAGGACTCCTGATTGATAGGAGGTCTGAACCAGGATAAATCCTTTGTGCACTCGTGTGATTGTTTCCGCCAAGTTTTCACTTGTTTCACACACACCACACTAAGTTCTAGTGTGATTTATTTTTAGATAAATTAACAGTGCAAGAAGTCCTATTCACCCCCCTCTAGGACATCTAACACTCCATCTCGATCCAACTGATCCTTCTAGTATTTCCATTCCTTTGGAAGATCTTCATGAGATGGATCTTGCTGTTGTCGCTCATCCATGGATGGATTCTCATCGTCCTTAAGGGAGACATTTTCCATTTTCTCAGTTAACTCTCCTACACCTTCCTCATCACTAACAATTTCTTTTCTCAAGGAAGTGTTAGATTCATCAAATATAACATGTATAGTTTGCTCAATGAGTAAGGTTCTTTTGTTAAAGACTCTATATCATCTAGGCTTAGAGATATAACCAAGAAAAATACCTTCATCAGATCTTGGATCTAACTTACCAATGTTTGACTTACCATTGTTGTGAATGAAGCATGGACATCTGAATGTCTTTAGATGACTGATCTTGGGCTTCTTGTCTTTGTACAACTCATAAGCTGTCTTCTTTAAGATGGACCTTATCATTATTCTATTTATTATTTAGCAAGCTATATTTACTGCTTTTGCCCAAAAATATCTTGGTAGGTTGTATTCATATAACATTGTTCTAGCCATATCTAACAGAGTTCTATTATTCCTTTCAGCAACTCCATTTTACTGATGTGTTCTTGGTGCTGCGAAGTTGTGCTCAATTCCATGATCACCACAGAATTCGATAAACTTATGATTTTGAAATTCTCCTCCATGATCTGACCTTAGACCAATGATATTGAACTTTTGATCCTTTTGGACTAATTTGATGAATTTGACAAAAGCTTCAAATGCATCATCTTTATTTTCCAGAAAAGAGACCCATGTGTACCTTGAGAAATCATCAACAATAACAAATCCAATATTTTTTTCACCTGGACTGGTAGTTCTTATAGGTCCAAATAAATCCATGTGAAGTAGTTCTAGGGGCTTAGATGTAGTGATAATTGTTTTTTATTTGAATGAAGCCTTGGCATGTTTCTCTTTGGTACAAGGTTCACAAATTCCATTAAGTCTTATATTGATTTTTGGTAACCCTTCTACTAGATCATGCTTGATAAGCTTTCTAATACCATTCATGCTGGCGTGACCTAGTCTCCTATGCCAGAGTTCTGCATTCTGTTCTTTATTGGCTGCCAAGCATGCATCTTGCTCATTTAGATTCTCTAATCGTAGAACATAGAGATTCTTTTCCTTATGATTTTTAAAGACTATTTCACCTTCTTTGATGTTCAAGCATTTAGATTCTTGAAACTTGACCTAATGACTCTTGTCGCACAATTGACTTATACTAATTAGATTGTGCTCGAGCCCTTTTACACACAACACTTCTTCTATTAGAGTTTTTCTTTTATTTCCAATAGATACACAACCAATGACTAAACATTTTCCATTATCACCAAATGTCACTGTCCCTTCTTCTGCTTTGATTGATGAGAACATCTTCTTGTCACCTATCATGTGTCTTGAGCATCTATTGTCTAGGTACCACTTTGATGCTCTAAGGCTTTCCTGTAGAAAAATCAATGAGATTTAGGTACTCAAATATTTTTGGGTCCTGAGTGGTTAGTTACAATCGATTTATCTTTTGGAATCCATTTTAAGTGTTTCGTTGTGCAAGTGTTTTTAGTATGACCAAGCTTATTGCAATGAGTACAACAGGTGATGTTATTTACTGTGTTGGTTGCTTTACTGCATTGATCCCTTTCAATTTTGTTTATATACCCTTTTTTTGCTACAAATTTTGGTTATAGATATTTCTCAAAATATATAATCATTTCTTCATTTTTTTTGGGTCTGTAACAAACTCCATATTTTTGCTTACCAGATCTTCTTGCTCCTTTTAATATTAATGATGATTTTACATGTGTCAATTTTTCAACAGTAGTTTTTAAGTATTCATTTTCTTTTGTTAGAGTTTGTATTTCTTCTTTTGAGTTGTCCTTAATGTTTTGCTTTTCTAAGCTTAAAATTTTGCTATTTTTCTCTTTTATGTCGTCATATAGTAACTCATTTCTACGCTTTAGCTCTTGCATTTGTTTTTCAAGTTGTTCCATTTCAGATTTTAAATCTGACTTGGTGTTTTATAAACATGTAAAATTTTTCTTAATGACTTTTAAGTGCTTACACACTTCTTTATATTTTCCATATAACACATTAAAGGCTTCTTCTAAGTTATCAGAACTAGACTTATTACATGAATTGAAGGAAGAGTCAGAGTTTACCTTATCATCAAGGTTGGCCATAAATGCAAGATTTTCTTGATCTTCTTCTTCTTCACTTGAGTTTGACTCATTGGTTGAGTCTTCCTCATTGCTCTTAGTAGCCGCCGCCATTGCCTTCTTTTTATACTTCTTGAATCTTTCTGTAATGTCTTTCTTCTTGTATCTCGTCTTCTTTAACTTTGGACACTTAGTCTTAAGGTGTCTAGGCTTTTTGCACTCATAGAAAATTGGCTATGGCTTCTTTAACTCTTTGTTCTTCTTAAGGTTTCTCCTACTAGATTGATATTTTTTTCTTGGCTAGGATCCTTTGTAGACGTCTTGAAAGGAGCGCTTCTTCTTCACTATATGTATCACTCTTTTCATCTTCTGAGTCACTTCCAGATATGCCCTCTTCAATTTTCACTGCATTGTTCGCTCTTTTCTTGGTACTTTCTATGTTTATCTCATGAGCCATCAGAGATCCAATGAGTTTTTATAGAGATATAGCCATAACATCATTTGCTTCATCTATGGTTGTGACTTTGAAAGTCCATTGAGATAGCAATGATCTTAAGATTTTTCTTACCATATCTCTTGTATTGTAATTCTTACCAAGTCTAGCCAAACCATTTGTAATGTCAGTGAATCTACTGTACATCTGGGTTATGGACTCTGTTGGCCCTCTTGATATGGAAGCAAGACTAACCTAGAGGGGCAGGGGGGGGGAATAGGAAATCTGAAAATTGAAACAAAAATTGACCACTTCAAAATTTTGGTTTGGATATATAAACGTGTGCAATTGAAGTAAAGAGTGCGGAAGCAAGCACACAAGGAATACAAAAATTTATCTTGGTTCGACCCTTCCAAATGGAAGTCCTACATCCAGTCCCCAAGCAAACTCTTGGGATTTCACTAAACACCAAGGGTAGAGTCCCCTTTAAGAACATACTACACACAGCCCCTGCTGATTTGCTTCTCTTTGCCGAGCAAGAAGGCAGCCCAGTTCTTTTACAGGCTCAGAAGCAAACCTGTTGGAACAAACCCCAGTGTGGTTACACCACCAGACACAAGCTGATCTTCTTCTCTTTCCAGGTATGAAGGCAACACACTATTTCACCTCAGCTAGGCGCTTCTTTCATGAGCTCAGTAGCAACTCACTGGTACACACCTCAATAGGTCTTCCCTTCAAACAAGGGGAACACTGGTACATACCCTAGCTGGTCACCACCAGGTGCAAGCTGGTCTTCCTTTCTCAACAAGAGGAACGCTCGTACAACAAGCCTTCTTTTCCAACCGAAGAGGAAAACTTCTTTACACAGAAGCAAGGACTTGAAGCCCCTAGATCAAGCTCAAGATACACAACAGAAGATGCTTGATCTGAGACTATACCTAAGAAAGAAAGAGTTTACAGTAAATGACTCTTCTTAGGCTAAACCCGAGCTCTCTCTCTCTCTCTCAAATACACAAAGACATACAGAGAGAGAATGACAGAGAAGGAAGACGACTTCAAAGCTTCAGCTTGAATGGACTCGAGCTCTCTTCCTTTCTACTTGAGTGTGTATGGAGTTGGATGCTCACTGGATGTACACTCCTTGAATGATCTTCAAGTTTTTTCCTCCTTTCTCTTTTTCCTTTGCTTCATCCTTTTATGGAGCAGCTTGAAGAGGATCCTTTGAAGAATAGCCGTTGCTCTTGTTCTTCTCCTTCTTTTTCTGCTCTCTTTCTCTTGAGTCTAAGGACTTCTTTCTTGTGCCTACTGGCTCCTTTAAACAAAGGATTCTTTTGGCTGGTGTGCAATTCCAAGGATGCCAACAGCATGTCCAAGATGCTGACTTTGTGTAGAGGTGGACCTGCAGACATTAAATGCAAGGCAAATTATCAGACTTGTGAAGTCTTTTGTCAAATGGCTCATACCTCTTTCTGCCTTCTATCTATATTCCTTGCAGATAGCTAGAAATAGAAGGTTAGGTGCTTTTATTTTGTTGCAGGAAGGAGGAATTCTCTTTTTGTCTTCTGTCCATGGTTTCCTGCTGACAACCTATTGTAAGAGCTTTTCATCTATCAGAGAAATGACAATACAAGAGTTAGAAAGTCATTTGAATTTTCAATGGGCGCCAAAGGTATTTTGAAACACAATTGGTGTAAGTCATAATAACAGTTGATATGAGATTAAGTTTATAACACCAATTAGTAGAAATAGAGAGGCAATCGATATTTGCTTAAAGTAATCGATGTTACAAGGCAATCAATGTTTCATGAAGGTTATCGGTATGTAACTTCGACTGTATAGAAGTCGGAGTGAGAAACAACTGTAATCGATGAATAAAGGTAACCGATGTCCAAAGATAATCAATGGCTAAAGGTAATCGATGTCTAAAGACAGTCGATGTCTAAAGGCGATTGATGTCTAAGGGTAATCGATGTTTGAGTGTAATCTATGTTTATGCAATCGATGTGAAAGTATAATCGATGTTCATGCAGTCGATGTTTATGCAATTGATGTTTAAGATATAATCGATGTGAACGTATAATCAATGTTCAAGAACAATCCATGAAGACAATCGATGTTAGAGTATAACTGTAATCGATGTTTGAGACATTCGATGTTCAAAGAGTAATCGATGTTAAGACACATTCGATGTTCGAAGAGTAATCGATGTTAAGACAGTCGATGTTCAAAGAGTAATCGATGTTTAAAGGAAATCGATGTTTGAAAATAATTGATGTTAAAGTATAAAAGACAATCAATGTTTGTGTAATAAATGTTTAAGTAAACTGTAATTGATGTGCATGTAATCGATGTTATATTAAAATAGTAATCGATGTACCACTTCGATTGTCCAGGAGTCGGAGTTGGACTGGTTACTTCGACTTCTTGAGAGTCGGAGTAAGGACTACTTCGACTTTTCAGGAGTCGGAGTAGGACATTCATACAAAGACTTCGGATATGAAAACTACAACAATTTTGTTAAGAATGATATTGACTATATTAATGATATTTTTGATAATTATGAGTTTTGTTATCACCAAAATAAAATGATAGAATATAAGAGTGGTTCAATAATCTCCCCCTTTTTGGTGGTGACAAAACTCACGTGAATTTTCAATAAATATTCAATACAACTAATGAACAGAAAATTCATAACATAAAATACTCTCCCCCTTTTTGTCAATAACAAAAAAGGAAGGATCTTACCATTTGTATTTCCCCCCTTTTTAAGGACTTCTTACCAATATGCTCTAAGTTTGAATAAGAGGGGTTCAACAATATGTTTATAGCTGTCAGTGATTATTGCTCCCCCTTAGTGTTTGCTCCCCCTGAATGTGATACTCCCCCTTAATGTGAGGCTGGCGAGTCTTTGCAAAGATTCCCTACGTTGGTCTATAAAGGAGACAGAAATACTTGCAAGGATATTAGTAGCATAAAAAATGAATGTAATTTTAAACAAAAAATTAGTAATTAAGGATGACTACATCCTCTTCAGATTGGAATGAAGTGAAGAGTAGGTAGTCACTAATCGGATGCTTTTGAGCATCCTTTGACCATACCCATTTGAATGCCTTTTTGCTGTTTTGTTCATCAAGAGCAGATTGGCATTCTATTCATCTTCTTCTGTGCTTGAGCTATCTGAGAAGTTATCCCATGTAGCTGTGAAGGTCTTCCTTTTATATTCCTTATATTTCTCCTCTTTTCTCTTCATCTTCTTCTTGTCTTTTCTTCTAGCTAAGATCTTTCGAGTAGCTTCTTCATCCTTACTGTTAATATCACTGCTTTCACCAGCAGTGTCTTCATCCGAAGTGCTCTTCTCAGCCTTGAATGCATTATTTAGCCTTCTTTTGAAAGAGCTTTCTCCTAATCCCTCCATGTTGATCTCATAAGCCATGAGAGATCCAATGAGCTTTTCCAATGTCATTGTGGAGAGGTCATTAGCTTCTTCTATAGTAGTGACCTTTGGAGTCCACTCCTTTGGGAGAGACCTTAGGATCTTCCTAATCATATCTCCCTGGCTGTATTTCTTTCCCAAATCCGCGAGTCCATTGATAATTTCAGTGAAGTCATTGTACATTTAAGATATGGACTCACCTGATTCCATTTGGAACTTCTCATATTATGTGACAAGTATATCTATTCTTGTCTCTTTGAATTTGTCTGTTCCCTCATATGCGAGCTTTAGCGTTTCCCATATATCTTTTGTTGTTTTGCATGAAAAAATTCTGTTGAACTCTTGCTTGGTCAGAGGGCAGCACATGAAGCTTTTTGCCTTACTATACAAGGATAACTTGTTCTTGTCCTCGGCAGTCCATTTTTCCTTGGGCTTGGAGATTTGGAGATCACCATCTTCTATGATGCTCTAGATTTGGTAGTCGTAGTCTTGAAGGAAGAACTCCATCCCAGTCTTCCAGTATTGATAATCTTCTCCATCAAATAGTGGAGTTGCAAAACCTTGAGTTGCTATGGATCTTTGCTCAAAGATCGTTGAATCTTCTAGATGTTCAGAGACCAGTGCTCTGATGCCACTTGTTGGCCCTCTTGATATGGCAGCATGACTAACCTAGAGGGGGCGGGGGTGAATAGGAAATCTGAAAACTGAAACAAAAATTCACCACTTGAAAATGTTTGGTTAGTATAGATAAATGTGTGCAATGGAAGTAAAGAGCGCGGAAGCAAGCATACAAGAAACACATAAATTTATTCTGGTTTGGCCCTTCCAAATAGAAGTCCTCCGTCCCGTCCCCAAGCAAACTCTTGGGATTTCACTAAACACCAAGGGTACAGTCCGCCTTAAGGACATACAATACCCAGCCCCTGCTGGTCTTCTTCTCTTTCCCAAGAAAGAAGACAGTCCACTTCTTTTACAGGCACAGAAGCAAACCTGCTGGAACAAACCCCGACGTGGTTACACCACAAGACACAAGCTGGTCTTCTTCTCTTTCCGAGCAAGAAGGCAACCCACTGTTTCACCTCAGCCATGTGCTTCTTTCACGAGCTCAGAAGCAACTCACTAGCAGCAAGTCTTCCCTTCAAACAAGGGAAACACTGGTATAGACCCCAGCTGGTCACCACCAGGCGCAAGCTGGTCTTCCCTTCTCAACAAGGGGAACGCTTGCACAACAAACCTTCTCTTCCAACCGAAGAGGAAAACTTCTTTACACATAAACAAGGACCTGAAGCCCCTAGATCAAGCTTAAGATACACAACAGAAGATGCTTGATCTGAGACTATGCCTAAGAAAGAAAGAGTTTACAGTAAAGGACTCTTCTTAGGCTAAACCCCACCTCTCTCTCTCTCAAATACACAAAGACACATAGAGAGAGAATGAGGAAGAAGGAAGATGGCTACAAAGCTTCAGCTTGAATGGGCTCGAGCTCTCTTCTTTTCTGTTTGAGAGTGTATGGAGTTGGATGCTCACTGGATGTACACTCCTTGAATGATCTTCAAGTTTTTCCCTCCTTTTTTTTCCCCTTTTGTTTCATCCTTTTATGGAGCAGCTTGAAGAGGATTTGTTGAAGAATAGACGTTGCTCTTGTTCTTCTCCTTCTTCTGTTTCTGCTATCTTTCTCTTGAGTCTAACGGCCTCTTTCTTGTGCCTACTGGCTCCTTTGAATAAAGGATTCTTCTCTATAACTGTTGAACCACTCCTATATTTTACCCTTTTATTTTGGTGATAACAAATTTATGTTTAATTAATTTTTATTAAAAATATTTAATATCATGTTTTTCTTAATAAATATAAATTTACATGATTAATTGAATATTAAATATATTTAATACCATGAATTCTCTAATAATAAATTAAATATCATGATTTTCTAATAAATATAATTTTATGACATTATTCTGTAATGATTTGCATTAATCAGATAAATCGATTTCAGTTCGCAAACTGCTATAAGGATTCACTCTCATAAGGATTCACTGCTATAAGGATTCACTCTCACATCGATTTGGTCCCATAACGATTTGATAAGTGACTTTCATATCGATTTGGTCCCATAACGATTTGATAAGTGACTTTCATATCGATTTGGTCCCATAACGATTTGACAAGTGACTCCACATCGATTTGGTCCCATAACGATTTGATAAGTGACTCCACATCGATTTGCTCTCATAACGATTCGCTCTCATAAGGATTCGATAAGTGACTCTCATAAGGATTCCTTTGTAACTCACACAGACTCCTTTGTAAAAACATGGATTCCTTTGTAAAACATGGATTCCTTTGTAACTCTCATAAGGATTTGATAAGTGAAACATGGATTCCTTTGTAAAACACATACTCTTTTGTAAAAACATGGATTCCTTTGTAAAACATGGATTCCTTTGTAACTCTCATAAGGATTTGATAAGTGAAACATGGATTCCTTTGTAAAACACAGACTCTTTTGTAAAAACATGGATTCCTTTGTAAAACATGGATTCCTTTGTAACTCTCATAAGGATTTGATAAGTGAAACATGGATTCCTTTGTAAAACACAGACTTCTTTGTAAAAATATAGATTTCCTTTATATTTCAAAGTGCCTTTTGGCATCTAGTGAAAAAGTCAATATTCTTGATTTGCGTAATCCTCTATCTTTCTGACAGGAGATCTTTTTGCTTATCTTTCTAGATCTCTTCTCTCCTGCCAACAAAAGAGAGATTACTTACCACTTCTGGGTGGCATCAGGAAACATAAAGGTATGAGCCTTTTTGACAGAAACACTATTTTATCTAAACACTTTTTTCTATGCTTGCAGACCTCGTAGACCACAAATTATCAGAAGAAAGAGAAGATGAGCAACGGCTAGAACTCCAACGGATTTATTCAAAGCTGCTCATATAAAAGATGAAGCATGGCTGAAGAATACAGAGAGCTTTCCTGAAGATTTTTCAAGAGTGTACATCCGGGAAGAACCTCAACTCCAAATACACTCAAAGAAAAAGAGAGAAAGAGCCTAAGCCCAAGAAGAAGTGTTCAAGCATCTGAAGCACTGAAGCATTCAAGCTCCTTCTCCTCTCTTCTCTCTCTCTCTCTGTGCATCGTGTAAATCTGGGGGAGAGAGTCTTTGCTGAGAGTTCTTGTAGTTGGTTTTTATTTGTTCCAACTCTCAGCTTTGTTCTTTCTTTTCTAAGAAAGACTTCTGTCCAGCTGTAGGACTGTATACAGTGTGTAACCCAACTAGGGGTTTGTGTCTAGCAGAACCGCACTGGGGTTTGTACCAGGAGGTTGGCTTCTTTACCTGTAAGAGAAGTGGGCTCCCTTCTTGCCCGGGAAAGAGAAGAAGACCAGCTGGGGTGCTGGGTGTTGTAGTGTCCTTAAGGGGGACTGTACCCTTGGTTAGTGAAATCCCAAGAGGTTGCTTGGGGACTGGACGTAGGACTTCCATGTGGGAAGGGCCGAACCAGGATAAATTTCTTGTGTCCTTTGTGTGATTGTTTATTTGCTTCCGCACTGCTACTCTTCATCACACTAAACTAACCAAACCTTCAAGTGTTAATTTCTGTGTTTAAGTTTCCATTTCAGATCTCAGAAAACCTATTCACCCCCCCTCTAGGTTAGCTTGCTGCCGTACCAAAAGGGCCAACAAGTGGTATCAGAGCGGGTCTCTGATCATTCAAAAAAAGATCCAACGATCTTAGAGTAAAGATCCATGGCAGCTCAAGGATATGCTGAAGGTCAATCAGTCACCAGACCTCCATTCTTTGATGGAGAGGACTACCAATATTGGAAGATGAGAATGGAATGCTTCATTCGGGGCACAGACTTCGATCTGTGGTAGGTAATAGAGGTAGGTGATTTTGCTGTTGTTCCTGTTCCAGGCACTACTGCTATTACAATAGCTGATAAAAATAAACCATCTTTAAACTTTAAAGCTAAGAACTATTTATGTTGTGCTTTATCCAAAAAAGAATTTAGTAGAGTATCTACATGTAAATCTGCTAAAGAAATATGGGATAAACTGCAGATAACTTATGAAGGAACAGATAAAGAAAAACAAACTAGAATAGATATTCTTGTCTCACAATATGAGCAATTTAAAATGTTTCCAAATGAAAATATCACTCAAATGTATAATAGATTTTCAAGTATAGTAGTTGGTCTAAGCTCTCTTGGTAAAAATCTTTCTGATGAGGAAACTGTTAGAAAAATACTTAGGTCCTTAACTATTTCTTGGACACCTAAAGTAACTGCTATTGAAGAGGCCCATGATTTAACCAAATTGTCAATTGATAATTTAATAGGTTCTCTCATGGCACATGAAATAAATATGGAGCGATTGTCTGAAAGCTCATCTAAGAAGAAATGTACTAATGCTCTCAAGGTTGTAGCTGCTCCTTCCACTTCTTCTTCTAGCTCCAAAAATGCAGATTCTGAAGACAGTGACGTAGATGAAGTACTGTCCAAGCTTCAGAAAATTCTCAAGAAGAAGAAAAATGGATCAAGAAGGTTTCAAAAGAAAGAGAGAAAAGAAAAAGAACCAGTCTGCTATGAATGCAGAAAACCTGGACATCTAAGACCAGATTGTCCTAAACTAAAGAAGATTGGTCAACCAGAAAAGTCCAAAAAGAAGCACAAGAAATTCAAAAGAAGAGCCATGGCGGCTGCTTGGGAAAATGATGAGGTCACAAGCTCAGAATCATCAAGCTCAGATTCCGAAAAAGAGCAGGTAAATCTAGCCCTCATGGTAGGACTAGATGAGGTACATTCTAACTCATATTTTGATTCTTGCACAGATTCAGGATCAGAATCTGAAGATTTAGAACAAGTTTTCAATGAACTATATGAAAAACATAAAAATGTTGTAAAAGAATTAAAGAATCTAAAAAACAACTATTTGCTTAGAAAACACCAATTCAGATCTTAAATCCGAATTGGAGCAACTAGAAAAACAATTAAAGGATAGTAAAGATAATAATTCTCTTTTGAATGAAAATTTAAGGAGCACGGATAATGAAAAAGTAGAGTTGGAAGAAAAAGTGAAAACTCTAACTGAAGAAAATTTTTATTTAAAAGAATCAGTTAGGAAATTAACTAAAGGAAAAACATCTCTAGCCCTATGCTTAAAAGGATCAAAATCTGGAAATGACAAACAAGGGCTTGGTTATACACCTCCAGAAAAAGGAAAACAAGTATTAAACTCAGGAAAATATCCTTTACCAAAATTTGTAAAAGAAATCAAAATGCCTCAGAAAAAGGAACCTGAAACAACCAAGCTTTATCAAAAGAAAAAGGTTTCTAAAAATTATGTTCCAATCATGCATCACAAAGGCAATAAGAACTGCAAAACAAATTATATTCATTGCTGCTCTCATTGCAATAAACTAGGACACACTGTGAACACCTGCACAACTAAGCACTTAGTTTGGATTCCTAAAGGTTATTTTCATGCATCTAACCATCAAGGACCCAAAAAGATTTGGGTACCTACCTCTGAGTAATGTATTTGCAGGTTAGCCTTGGAGGATCAAAAACCAAGAATGCTCAAGGCAGGAGTGACTGCAGATTCTTCATTCAAATCACATCTGAAGAAAGAGTAGTCACAAAAATGAATTAGTCTTTATTACTAACATTTATTTGCAAGTTTCATTCAGGTGGAGTCTCTCATTCAGGGGGAGCACAGACTAAGGGGGAGTTATTCATTTATGTCAATCATTGTTGAACCCCTCAATGGTAAGAATTTCTTTCACAAAGGGGAGAGAATGCAATGGTAAAAACCTTCCTTTTTGGTTTGTGACAAAAAGGGGGAGAGTATGCATGGTATGCATTATCTGTGAATTTTCTGTATTTTCTATACTTTACATATTTTTGTCAGAAAATTCTCATAAATTTTGTCATCACCAAAAAGGGGGAGATTATTGAACCACTCCTATATTTTACCCTTTTATTTTGGTGATAACAAATTTATGTTTAATTAATTTTTATTTAAAATATTTAATATCATGTTTTTCTTAATAAATATAAATTTACATGATTAATTGAATATTAAATATATTTAATACCATGAATTCTCTAATAATAAATTAAATATCATGATTTTCTAATAAATGTTTAATTAATTTTTATTAAAAATATTTAATATCATGTTTTTCTTAATAAATATAAATTTACATGATTAATTGAATATTAAATATATTTAATACCATGAATTCTCTAATAATAAATTAAATATCATGATTTTCTAATAAATATAATTTTATGACATTATTCTGTAATGATTTGCATTAATCAGATAAATCGATTTTCAGTTCGCAAACTGCTATAAGGATTCGCTCTCTTAAGGATTCACTGCTATAAGGATTCACTCTCACATCGATTTGGTCCCATAACGATTTGATAAGTGACTTTCATATCGATTTGGTCCCATAACGATTTGATAAGTGACTCCACATCGATTTGGTCCCATAACGATTTGATAAGTGACTTTCATATCGATTTGGTCCCACAACGATTTGATAAGTGACTCCACATCGATTTGGTCCTATAACGATTTGATAAGTGACTCCACATCGATTTGCTCTCATAACGATTCGCTCTCATAAGGATTCGATAAGTGACTCTCATAAGGATTCCTTTGTAACTCACACAGACTCCTTTGTAAAAACATGGATTCCTTTGTAAAACATGGATTCCTTTGTAACTCTCATAAGGATTTGATAAGTGAAACATGGATTCCTTTATAAAACACAGACTCTTTTGTAAAAACATGGATTCCTTTGTAAAACATGGATTCCTTTGTAACTCTCATAAGGATTTGATAAGTGAAACATGGATTCCTTTGTAAAACACAGACTCTTTTGTAAAAACATGGATTCCTTTGTAAAACATGGATTCCTTTGTAACTCTCATAAGGATTTGATAAGTGAAACATGGATTCCTTTGTAAAACACAGACTTCTTTGTAAAAATATAGATTTCCTTTATATTTCAAAGTTCCTTTTGGCATCTAGTGAAAAAGTCAATATTCTTGATTTGCGTGATCCTCTATCTTTCTGACAGGAGATCTTTTTGCTTATCTTTCTAGAACTCTTCTCTCCTGCCAACAAAAGAGAGATTACTTACCACTTCTGGGTGGCATCAGGAAACATAAAGGTATGAGCCTTTTTGACAGAAATACTATTTTATCTAAACACTTTTTTCTATGCTTGCAGACCTCGTAGACCACAAATTATCAGAAGAAAGAGAAGATGAGCAACGGCTAGAACTCCAACGGATTTATTTAAAGCTGCTCATATAAAAGATGAAGCATGGCTGAAGAATACAAAGAGCTTTCCTGAAGATTTTTCAAGAGTGTACATCCGGGAAGAACCTCAACTCCAAATACACTCAAAGAAAAATAGAGAAAGAGCCTGAGCCCAAGAAGAAGTGTTCAAGCATCTGAAGCACTGAAGCATTCAAGCTCCTTCTCCTCTCTTCTCTCTCTCTCTCTCTGTGCATCGTGTAAATTTGGGGGAGAGAGTCTTTGCTGAGAGTTCTTGTAGTTGGTTTTTATTTGTTCCAACTCTCAGCTTTGTTCTTTCTTTTCTAAGAAAGACTTCTGTCCAGCTGTAGGACTGTATACAGTGTGTAACCCAGCTAGGGGTTTGTGTCTAGCAGAACCGCACTGGGGTTTGTACCAGGAGGTTGGCTTCTTTACCTGTAAGAGAAGTGGGCTCCCTTCTTGCCCGGGAAAGAGAAGAAGACCAGCTGGGGTGCTGGGTGTTGTAGTGTCCTTAAGGGGGACTGTACCCTTGGTTAGTGAAATCCCAAGAGGTTGCTTGGGGACTGGACGTAGGACTTCCATGTGGGAAGGGCCGAACCAGGATAAATTTCTTGTGTCCTTTGTGTGATTGTTTATTTGCTTCCGCACTGCTACTCTTCATCACACTAAACTAACCAAACCTTCAAGTGTTAATTTCTGTGTTTAAGTTTCCATTTTAGATCTCAGAAAACCTATTCACCCCCCCTCTAGGTTAGCTTGCTGCCGTACCAAAAGGGCCAACAGTAACGACCCTCTTTATACCGGTACGATTATACCAATCCACGTCAGTACAAAGGGCGTCATTACAGTGGGACATTTACCCAACACTAAACAATAGGTTGATATGTACATGAATAACAAAAGACTACAGCGGAAATAAAAGAACAAATCTTATTCCATCATCATCATATCCATGGTCTGTATAGCAAGTAAAGAAAATACTAATGTCCACATTAATTACAATTCCAAATAAAGTACACTGTCCACATGAATTACATAATTCCATTGTTTACATACTAGTGAAAGAAAAGTACAATGAAGTAAAGTCCAACAGAGTGCAGCTACTCCTCGCGCTCAGAGTCACTTCTCTCAATGTCCTCCTCAGGAATGGAGGTACCTGTCACACCTGTACGCCGAAGCAAGGATGAGTCTTCTAAAAGACCCAGCAAGCAATCTAATGACACAACCTTACACATATCATATACACATGCTAGCCTTTTTAAACATTTAGGAATAATCATGGTACATGTTTCATGTTACTTAACAACTCAATATGAAGACCTATAGCATGTTTTCTACACATTGTAACCAACATGATTCAAGGGTTCAAATCTTACTTAATTTACTTCCTGATTACACATGGTATCACATTTTCACATGCTAACACTTTCATATTACACTATCACATGCTCATATTTCACATTGCATAATTCACATGTTCACATTCACATATTTACACTTTTTACACTTAGTTGTCGTGACACATAGTCCAAACCACCACTAAAAGGACACACATATTCACATACACATACCCGTCACCTAGGCAACATAGTGACGAATCTTGGTTAACTGCGCAGAACCGGGAGAAGCACTCTCCACCCTAACCAGTGGTACTTGTCCACCTCTAGGATTTCATCCTAATGCCCATAGGATATCACACACATTGAACCTTCCCATAGGGACTTTACTACAGTATGGTTCCACAGCTCTCTATGGTAGCAATGCCACTATCGGCACAATTACACATTAAGCACTTTATCACATTCACTTACATTATTCACATGCACTATTCACTTCATCCTCATGCACATAACACACACATGCTTCAGTTTACAGAATTCAATCTTACTGTTGCACATTGATAAATGATCATAACAAAAGCCCTAATCATACTGCTAATCACTGAATTCTACAAGATTAAATTTAAACATGCTCATCATGGCTAATTATCACTATTAAACAAATAACCATACCTACTATTATCAAAATAGCATGAAACTTTTACCACAGGCTTCACACAGTTCATATGTCACATACCTAATTTTTCATATTTTTCGAAATAATAAATCAAAATTTACAATTTAAAAGAGATTTCAGGCATATCCATCAATAATTTCATTAAACCTGGTTCATATCAATACAGTTGATTCTAATAGTTCAGAAATCTGAAATCAGTCATCATACCATCATGGAAAATTTATAAACCCTAATATACAATGGTTCTAATTAATCAGGAATTATCATGGTCAAGTCAAGCTCATTATCCCATTACAAAAGTTTTAATAAATAAAACTAATTATAGAAATTTGACTCATGACATGACCTACTGATTGTACTTGACCACATATAAATTTTTTAGTATGCACAGGTACTCAAAAATCCGACAAACACTTCACAAAGATCAAAACAGTCTCACTGCAAACCCTGAAGAACTTGACGGCACAGGGGTTGCTGCCAACAAGGGTTAACGGCACAAGATGTTGCCGCTAACTCTGGATCTTAACGGCAGCAAGATAGCTGTTAAGTTCCTGTCTGCAGAAGTGCAGACTGAATGCATAAAACTTGACGAATGGGGGTTCCATGACACGAGGAAAAATCTCATAAAATCCTAGGACCTAGAGGACATAGGTAGGGATGATATCCCTCAATTACTTGCCTCAGAAAAATTGTCAAAGGGGATTAAATTTGCCGAAGATGCTCTCCTCAGCTAAGCCAAGAAGCACCCAAATCTCCTCCTGAACTGGTTTCTGTGTCGATGCAGGTTGCACACCGGAGTCGGGGAAGCCTCACCAAAGTCCAGAGCCTCTCCCAGTCGATGCAAATCTCCAAGAGAACTCTGCAATCACCGGATCGAAGTCGCCAAAGATTTGTTTTCGCACAGCAAGTTCTAGGGTTTCTCAAAGGCCAAAAGACTTAATTCGGCCGAAATTGGGTGTTTATATAAGCTAAGGGGGTCGAGATACACATTTAGGTTAGAATCCTACCGTTGTAAGGTAGTTTCCAAAACCAGGACTGAAGGAAATGCGACCGTTTCTAGAACCAAAACCACAACAATTTCTGGGAAATAAACAGCCATATTGTTGCCGTTTACTGGGAATCAACATCCATTGATCTGGACGTCGACTCCCCATAAACGTCCACACATGTTGACATTAAATAGCCTTTCGGCCAGAACACAAAAATGTCAAATAGCATATATACACTATATATATACATGCAATATGTACTGTATAATTTAAACACCCTATGTACAATTAAATAAAAGCACATGTACATGAATAAACAAGTATATATATATGTACAACATCATTTAAATATAGTATGTACAGAATTAAACATTTACATATATATATATATATATATATATATATATATATATATATATATACATTTGCACATAACTATATACACAAAAGCAACTAATCACCATATGACAAAATCTAAATAAAAGAACAAAGTTTGCGGGTCTTACACTTCTGGCTAGTGTGCAATTCCAAGGATGCTAGCAGCAGGTCCAAGATGTTGACTATGTGTAGAGGTGGACCTGTAGACATTAAATGCAAGGAAAATGATCAGACTTGTGAAGTATTTTGTCAAATGGCTCATACATCTTTTTGCCTTCTATATGTATTTCCTACAGATAGCTAGAAATAGAAGGTTAGGTGCTCTTTTGTTGCAGGAAGGAGGAATTCTCTTTTTTTGTCTTCTGTCCATTTTTTTTGCTAACAGCTTACTGTAAGAGCTTTTTATCAGTTAGAGAAATGACAATACAAGAGTTAGAAAGTCATTTTAATTTTCAATGGGCGCCAAAGGTATTTTGAAACGCAATTGGTGTAAGTCATAATAGCAGTCGATATGAGATTAAGTTTATAACACCAATCGGTAGAAATAGAGAGGAAATCGATATTTGCCTAAAGTAATCGATGTTACAAAGGCAATCGATGTTTGATGAATGTAATCGGTATGTAACTTCGACTATAGACTTTGACTGTATGGAAGTCGAAGTGAGAAACAACTGTAATCGATGTCCAAAGACAATCAATGGCTAAAGGTAATCGATGTCTAAAGATAGTGATGTCTAAAGGCGATCGATGTCTAAGGGTAATCGATGTCTGAGTGCAATCTATGTTTATGCAATCGATGTGAAAGTATAATCGATGTTCATGCAATCGATGTTTATGCAATTGATGTTTAAGATATAATCGATGTGAACGTATAATCGATGTTCAAGAACAATCCATGAAGACAATCGATGTTTGAGTATAACTGTAATTGATGTTTGAGACAATTGATGTTCAAAGAGTAATCGATGTTAAGACACAATTAATGTTCGAATAGTAATCGATGTTAAGACAATCGATGTTCAAAGAGTAATCGATGTTTAAAGGAAATCGATGTTTAAGACAATCGATGTTTGAACATAATCGATGTTTAAGTATAAAAGACAATCGATGTTCATGTAATCGATGTTTAAGTAAACTGTAATCGATGTGCATGTAATCAATGTTATATTAAAATAGCAATCGATGTACCACTTCGACTATCCAGAAGTCGGAGTTGGATTGGTTACTTCGACTTCTTTAGAGTCGGAGTAAGGACTACTTCGACTTTTCAGGAGTCAGAGTAGGACATTCATACAAAGACTTCAGACATGAAATCTACAATATTTCTGTTAAAAATGATATTGAATATATTAATGATATTTCTGATAATCATGAGTTTTGTTATCACCAAAATAAAAGGATAGAATATAAGAGTGGTTCAACAGACTCTCCTAAGTGCATTTCAAATTTTTAATGCTGAGTCACCAATATATCTATCCTTGTTTCTTTGACTTTGTCAGTCCCTTCATAGGTAAGCTTCAACTTATCCCACATTTGTTTTGTAGATTTACAGGCTGAAATTCTGTTGAACTCCTCCTCGCTTAAGGAACAAGATAATATGCTTTTGGCTTTGCTATTTTGAGATAAAAGTTTCTTGTCATTCTCAGTCCAGTTCCCTTTGGAGTTTAGAACTATCAGATCTCCATCTTCTATTATGCTCCATAGTTGATAGTATATGCCTTGAGGAAAGAATTCCATTCTAGTTTTCTAGCAGTTGTAATCTTCTCCATTGAATAGTGGAGGCCTGTTGACAGATTGTCCCTCTGAATATCCTTGGACTGCCATTTATCTTTGCACTTTAGATCATGAGATCTACTTGTTTGAAGAGACCTTAGGCTCTGATACCACTTGTTGACCAGATTGCAAGCCCAAAAGGGGGGAGGGGGGGTGAATGGATTGCTAAAAAATAATTCCTTCTTAGATTATCTCTCAAAGATAACTAACATAAAAACTAAATGTAGAAGTTAGAGTTAGTAAACAATGGAAACTAAGACACAAGCAATCACACAGCTGCAAGAGGAATTTTATCCTAGATCGGACCTCCTCTTATCATGAGTCCTACGTCTAGTTTTCAAGAAATCACTTGGGTTTCACTAACAAGGGTATAGTCCCGCTCAATGACACTTACACAACTAGCCTACGCTGGCCTTCTCTTCAAAACACGAAGAGGCAAACAACCACCTGTAGCAACAGGTCTTCACTTATACTAAGGGGAACAACTGCTTGCTCAGCAAGCTTTCTCTTCATCCCAAAAGAGGTACACACCTATAAGAATGATTATATAGAAAGCCCCTAGACCAAACTTACATAAAACAATTAGGAGCTTGATCTGAGGCACATTTTGAGAGTACATAATGAACAAATGCAAGAAGACTCCTCTCAGACTTTTAGTTCTCTCTCAGGCAAGAAATGAGCTAAAGCTACTAGGAGAGAGCAAGGGATGATGAGCATGAATGGCGATGAATCATATATGTTGGTAGTCCATGTATTTTCTGTGCATTTTCACACTACTTTGTGCAATGCCAATTTGCTTCTATATATCTTCTCTTCTCGCAAAATATCCGTTGAGGTGTCCATTGTATCTCATTTCTTAATACTCGTTTCCATGCAGCCATGATAGGTTTAATGATATAAGAGTGTGTGGCTACTGGAAAGCTACATGCATTAAATGCTTGGATATAGAGAGAAAGCGTATGGATATCGTCAGTGTTAGTCAACTTCTTGTCAAAGAGTAGGTGCAACAAGATGAGGTACTAGAATAGGTATGTCCATTCTATCATCATTTAAAACATTAGAAGACTTGTCACATAAATGGTAAGTAGTAAAGGACATTCACCAAAAGAGCTTTATTCAGTACACAATAGTATGTAGATGTATTTAAAGAGCTATGCTAGAAAGATATACTTGAAGGCGGTAGATTTTGAAATGCACACGTGAAAGTAAATGACTTTAAGCTTAAGAGTGATTTGCATGAGAAATACATAATTATACAAGATTAGACATAGCAAAATAAATTGTGATAGCAGTTTAGTAATCAACGCTTTTTAAAATAAAGTGTGCAAGTTAGATTCCCACTAAAAAGATAATCGATGTATGCATGGTTCAATCAAAGCGATTTCCAAGCCAATCATAAAGATCAAGGTCTGCAATTGATATTATAAAATTGATGTAAGACTTGCATAGGGATCAACATCAATTAATAGTGTTTCTTGAGTAGCTGATAGAATATAAAGGGAAATCGATATGAGTGATGCAATCGATATGAATTCATAAAGATAATCGATATGATCAAGACAATCGATAGAAGCTCTTAAAGATAATCGATATGATAAGTACAATCGATAGGATGAAGACAATTGATATAATAAGTACAATCGATAGAATAAAGACAATCGATATAATATAGATAATTGATACGATGAAAGACAATCGATATGCATAAAGGCAATCAATATGTGATAAAGATAATCGATATGACATCTTAAAGATAATTGATACGATGAAAGGCAATCAATATGTTTAAAGGCAATCGATATGCAATAAAGACAATCGATATGATTTCTTAAAGATAATCGATAACAATGAATGTCAATCGATATGCTTAAAGGCAATCGATGTGCGATAAAGACAATCAATATGGACATGCCTCGCAATCATTAGACTTGAAACAGTAATCGATATGTTTATTATAATAGTAATCGATGTGAACATGCTTAGCACTCATTGAATTAAAAACAGTAATCGATATGCTATTACATCAATAATCGATATGAACTTAGAACAATTACAACTTTGATTTAAGGAATTTTGAGTAATTCTGAGGACAGAGTACCCTCTTAAGAAATGAACTTGTTCTTATACCTTGTTGACAAACTTTATGAGAAAAATTAATTAATAAATATTTTTCAGAGTTTTGTTGTCACCAAAAGCAAAGAGCACATGAAGATGAATGGTTCAACAACACAGACCTCTTGCTTCATCAACAAGGCATGCACAACTAATGAAGCAGAATATGAAGCTATGATTATCGTGTTGTAGATTGCACTCAGTATGTATATTCAAGTCCTCTAGCTATTCGGGGATTCAATGTTAGTCATCAAGCAAGTTCAAGGAGAATTCGATGTGAGGAAGCCAAAATTGCTCCCCTACTACAAGAAGGTGGGGCCACTAATGAAGTGCTTCTACTGCATAGAAATAAGCCATGTTGGTGCACAAGCCAATGCCCTGGCAAAATTGACAAGCTCACTAATAGTGTCTCCTGATGATACACTCAATGTAGTGATAATGAACTAGTGCCAAGTGCCAAGCATGATTGAAGAAGATGATGCATAGGCTAATGATGATCTAGAAGTGTTGACTATAGATGAAAATCAGCAGCAAGACTCCGCTCATGCAATGGTTTAAGAACCAATAGTTACCCAAAGAAAGAGAATAATAAAGAATTAAGCTACTCAAGACAAAAGACTCCTATGAAATTAGAAATGGTATTTTGTTCAGGATAGTTGCCAATGCCAAAATGAGATTTCTCCTTCGATGCTTGTCGATGGAAGAAGCTTGGAAAATGATGAAGGAAGTACGTGCTGGGTCCACTAGTGCACATCAATTAGGGCCCAAAATGAAAATAGAAATCAAGAAGCTCCATTACTATTGGCTGTCAATGTTTAATGATTGTTGCAAATATGCAAAGTCTTGTCAGAAGTGTCAAGAACATGCAATTGTGCAAAGAAGGCCGCCTATATATTTACACCCAACTATGCCAGGCTGGCCCTTTGCACAATACGGTATGGATGTTGTAGGTCCACTACCCACTTCATCCTCAGGGTGCAAATAATATTGGCCTTCATATACTATTTCTCCAGATGGGCAGAGGCCATTGCACTTAAAGAAATCACAGGAAATATCATATTCAAGTTTGATGTTCCTCATCGAATATGAAAGATTGCGGAAATAATGCTCTGACTCTATGTAAGGCCCTCAAATTCTGTGTATATTTATTTATTTATTTATGTGCATGTATGTCTGTTTGATGTTTTGATGTTCTGCCTGAAATCCCTGTTTAACGTCAACATCACTTGACGTTAATAGCAGGTTGACGGCAACATGTGTTCCATTGACTATACTGCCAGAGGATCTAGACGTCAACATTGATTGACGCCTATTTCCAATTGACGACAGCAAAGTGGCCGTTTGCTTCTTCGGTTGTGTTTGGGATTTCAGATCTGAAACGGCCCCATTTTCTTCGGTGTTTATTTAGGAAACCCAATCCCCAACGGTCAGGACTCCTAATACTAGGTTTACCCCGACTCTTAGCCTATATAACCTAGAGATCTCGATTAAGGGAGGACTTTTCTCACCTAGGGTTTTTTGGGTTCTGGGAGAGAAAAAGAGCAGACCTTTGTGAGGCTTGATCAGGCATTTGGGAGGCTTCTCTAGAAATCTTCATTAACTTGAAGGTTCTTCTGGAGGTGAAGGAGCTCCCTTGACTCTGGGAGACCATCTGTGCAAGCGTGAAGATCGGATTTGGGCTGAAGAGCATCACCTTCTTGGCTTGGCCGAGGAGGGCTTCATCACCATAATTAGATCTTTTGAGGTTTTCTTCAGGCAAGTAACTTAGGAGTTTCATCCCTAGACATGTCCCTTAGAGTTTAGAGATTTTTAAGGATTTTAAAATCCTGTCCTGGACCCCCAAATTCTATGCTTTTCAATGGTCGGTCTGCACTTTTCTGTAGACAGGAGGTTGACGGGGTTAAATTCTAAATAATTTATGTTATGGAGAAATATGCATAATTTGACAGGGTTAAATTCTAAATAAATAGTCTTGGTTGCATGTTACTATTGTAGAGAATTTTCATAAACTTAGGGCTACTGTTTACATGTTTTAAAACTATGAGAACCGACTATTTACTGTCTATCATGTTAAAGTTTAATATCGTGCAAAATTGCATGTAGTCTGTATTAAATGTTAAAAATAGTTATACTACTATAAAAATTCTGAAAATTAGCCATATGATATATTCTAGGCGCAGGGTTTGTGTTTAAATTTTGGGACAGTTTTGATAACCGTAGGTACTATTTGTAGTTATAAAAGGTATTTAAGCCATATTAAGCATGATTGTTTAAGAAAATGTATTTGCAATGATTAGCAGCATGTTTAGGTACTATTATGCTTAATTTGACCCTGTGAAATAGTCATGATAGGTTCTGTAAACTGAAGTATATATTTTTAAATAAAGTGTATGTGAACGGGCTAAATAGTGCATGTAAATGACATTAATCATGTGATTAAGTGAGATAATGTGTTGAAATTGACACTGCTACCATAGAAGGCTGAGGAGCCGTACTATAGAAAAGTCCCTATGGAAAGGCTCAATGTATATGTGATATCATGTGGGCATCAAGATAAAATCGTGGAGGTGGATAAGTACCACTGGTTAGGGTGGAGAGGGCTTCTCCCGGTTCTGAACAGTTACCAAGATTCGTCACTATATTGCCTAGGTGACGGGTATGTGATATGTGAATGTGTGTCCTTCTTTATGATGGTTCGGACTATGTGTCACAGCAATTAATGTGTAAAAATGTGAAAAGTGTGTAAATGTGCAATGTGATCATGTGATAGTGATGTGTTAATGTGTTACCATGTGGAAAGATGTGAAACCATGTGAATGTGTTTTATTTATGTTAAAACAACAAGTAAATGATGTGGTTATGTGGTATAAAAGCATGTGAAAAGTGTTAGACATCATGCTAAGTTTGTTAGTAACCATGTGCTTAATTCCATGATCTATTTGTTTAAAAATATGAAATGATATGAATTGAAATTGACACCATGAATCAAGTTAAAGACCATGTGTAGAAAGCATGTTATAGGTTATTCATGTGTATTTGCTTATTTGACATAAACCATGTGCATACTTCTCTTATTGTTTAAAAGAATAGCATGAATGTGATATGTGTAAGGATGTGCCAATGGGTTGCTTGCTGGGTTTTTGTGAAGACTCATACTTACTTTAACATACAGGTGAGGCAGGTGTCCCCGTGCTAGAGGAGGACATTGAGAGGAGCGACTCCGAGCGAGAGGAGTAGCTGTGTTTGTGGAGACTACTTGTTTAGACTACATTTTCATTTACTAGTATGTGGATAATGTTATTATATGGACTTGTATAATTGTGGACATTGAATTTATTTTCATTGCTACTATATAGATTGTGGAATGTGTGAATGATGATGGAATGAGATTATCTTTTATTTCCGCTGTACTTTCTTTTGTTATTTATGTACATCTCGACCTACTGTGTTGTGTTGGGTACAAGTCCCACTGTGATGGCGCCCTTTATATCGATGTGGATTGGTATAATTGTACCAGTGTAAAGAGGGCGTTACAGAGATTGGTATCAGAGAAAAAGGTTGAGATTGTACATGAATAAGCCATCATCTACGTAATATTTCAAAGTCTTTATAGAATTAGTCCATACATGTGGAAAATATCTAATAATGATTTAAAGATAGTTAAGAAAATGGTTAGGACTAAGTAACTTAGATTCTAACTAAGTTAATTGTTTTTCAGGCAATGGCGAGCCGTGATAGGCGCGGTGCAGGCGCGGTGCTCAGGCTCGGGAGGACGAGCAGAGGCGTGAGGAGAGGGGTGAGTAGCAGGCCCCAGAACCCCAGGGTCCTACTGTACTCCCTCCACCACCACCTGTGGATTATGGCGTGGTCATGCAAGGCCTGGTCCAGACAATGCAGACTCAGGCTCAGACTCAGGCGGCACTATAGGCTCAGTTGCAGGCTCATGTTAGAGTTGTTAAATAGGGAGTAGTCTATTTTGTTGAATGTATGATTGCTTATGATTGCTTATGTGTTGCTTGTTGTCTCAGGCTCAGGCTCCAGCTACAGTTCCCCAGGAGCATGGCCATGGTGGTCCGTCCATCATGGAGAGGTTTAAGAGGATGGCTCTGCCTTCTTTTAAGGGGGAGAGTCAGCCCCTCTTGGCAGAGAGCTGGATGAGAGAAGTGGAGAAGATCTTCCAGGCTATTAGGTGTGCGGAAGAAGATAAAGTCAGCCTGACTACTTACATGCTACAGGTACTTAGAGTATATGTACTTGTGTAAGGTTAAGATTTTAGTTGTATGGTGCTTATGGGTTGTGTTTTGTAGTAGAGAGCTGATGTTTGGTGGGCCTCTGTGCTATGTACAAGGTACAAGGATGGTGTCATTGAGGTGACTTGGGCTGAGTTCATGAGGCTATTTCAGGCCAAGTTCATCCCTGAGCACATCCAGGACAAGATGGAGCAGGAGTTCCTATCTCTCACTCAGGGCTCCATGACTGTTTTGGAGTACGAGGCCAGGTTTGTCGAGCTTTCCAAGTATGCTCCTCATATTGTGGCTGATGAGCATAGGAAGGCGAAGAAGTTTGTGATGGGGATCAAGCCATCACTCATGTCGAGGCTAGTTGCGTTTGACCACCGTACTTTGGACGAGGCTTTCAGCGCAGCATGCAGGCAGGAGAGTGAGATGGAGCAGTATATAGAGGAGAAGAGGGCAGCTCAAAAGAGGTCAGCACCACCTTTCCAGAGGCAGGACAGGAAGAAGGCAACAGTGTACCAGTCACCACAGCGTCCAGTAGTAGTTTTGAGTCAGTAGGCGATTGTGCCACAGTCTCCCAGCTTTAGGCCCAGTGACAAGAAGGCGTGTCCTCATTGCGGAAGGGCACACGGCGGCACAGAGTGTTGGAAGCTGGCAGGGAAGTTTCTGAAGTGTGGCCGTACCGAGCACCAGATCAGAGATTGTCCTAGACTTCAACAGTTCGTTCAGAGAGGAGCGCCAACCCGAACAGCGGCAGCAGCAGTAGCAACACCAGTGACAGGGAGACCAGGAAGGCCTCGGGCCCAAGCCCGAGTGTTTGCACTAGCTTGAGAGGATGCAGAGCAGGCTGAGAATGTCACAGAAGGTACGGTTCTAGTCATGGGTGTGTAGGCTCGAGTGTTGTTTGATACGGGTGCTACACACTCGTTTATCTCCAAGCGGTTTGCCAAGTAGTTAGCAGCAGAGTCTGGAGTTGAGGCAGAGGAGTTAGAGGTTCCCTTGTCTCTGCACACACCAGTAGGTACGGTAGCGACCAGGAAGTGTATTCCATCCTTACCTATGTGCATTGAAGACCGAGGCTTGTTCGGGTGCTTCTACTTACTCAAGATGAAGGACTATGATGCCATACTTGGTCTGGATTGGCTTGAGGAGCACTATGCCTTGGTGGATTGTAGAGGGAAGAAGATTACTTTCCGTATTCCTAGAGAGGATAAGTTCTCACATCCATTGCCAAGGAATTTAGTGGGAAGGTTTGTGATCACCACCATGAAGGCTATGAGGATGGTAAACAAGGGATGTGACGCTTTTCTTGCCAGCGTGGTCTTAGTTCCAAAGGCCGATCAGTCACCTACCCTTGAGGAGATTGAGGTTGTGCAAGAGTTTCCAGACGTGTTCCCTGATGATTTGTCTGGATTGCCACCAGTAAGGGAGATAGAGTTCACTATAGAGTTGCTTCTAGGAACCTCACCTATATCTAAGACTCCCTATCAGATGGCACCTGCAGAGTTAGTCAAGTTGAGGAAGTAGTTGCAGGATTTGCTTGATAAGGGGTTCATTCGTCCGAGTGTGTCACCATGGGGCACACCCGTGCTGTTCGTCAAGAAGAAAGATGGTTCCTTCAGGTTGTGCATCGACTATAGGAAGCTCAACCAGGTGACAACGAAGAACATGTTGAAGGGTTGCGGAATTCCCTGTATGGTAATCTAGAAGGGGGGTTGAATAGATTACTACCGATTAAAAATATTTATCACCTTCTTTTCTTCGAAACACAGATTATCAAAACAATATTAAACTTTGAACTATGTGTGGATGTGTGTGACTTGATAATAGATGGATAACAGATTATCAAACGTGCGTGGAGATGCCGTGCCTATCAAACATCTAGTGTAAATTCGTGCAAACCACAAGACACGACGATTTACGTGGTTCGGAGTACACAACTTGTGTATCCTACATCCACGGGCCACACACACATGCAGAGCAATCTGCTTATGAGCTAGTTCACAAACTACAACTCACACACACGTATTATCTGATGTGAAACCACAATCAGAATAACACCCACACACGTGTATCAAGCACAAGGGCTGCCTGAAACACAATACATACACACGAATATGGCAAAATAGAAACAGAGAAGAGTTTAAGAGTTGAAGAACAAATCTAGTTGTAAACTCTTCTTGTGAACGTCTGACTGGGCTTCAAGCTTCATCTTGAAGGTCACAACTTGATGGAGATGCTTGAATCCACGACGTTCAGACTTCACCTTCTGCTAGAGAGACTTCTCTTCTTGATTCTGGGCGGTAGGTTGAAGCAGAGCAGCAGAACAAGACTTCTTGTGAGAACTCTTTAGGGTTTTTGCTTGGAGGCTACTTGTGTACATGATTTGCTTCAAAAGGTTGCTTATATAGTGGTGTTTACATATGGAGAGTCGTGGTAGAAGGAAACACCAAGTTTGGTAACTTTCAAACTTCCCGTATTTGAAGCTTCTGTACGTTTGTCGACAGGTCATACACCTGCTGTCGACAGGGATCAACGGTGTCCCAAGTTCCAGAAGTCTGGAAGTTCTGTCAATGCTTTCACTGTGTGCATCTATCGACAGGTGCCTTGTCGCTATCGACAGGTACATGTTTTTCCAGAACACTAGTTTTCTGACTGTGTGCTTTTGTCGACTGGGAGCTTTGTTGCTGTCGACAGGTCTTGTTTTCCAGAACAGGTGTGTTGCTGACTGTTGACATCTATCGACAGGGGCTTGATGGCTGTCGATAGGTACTCTGTCTTCTGACTTTTCTTGATCTTTTCTACTTGTTTTTGGCACTTGTTTTTCATAGTGTATCTCCTACATTAGTGAACATAGTTAGTGAGATATTAGGAACATATATAATCAAGCATTGTGCCAAGTTATTGTGACAAGTCATTTGTATGTAGAATTCATGCTTTAAACTCAATTCACATTGTTCATCATTGTTATCATCAAAAACATGTTGTATTTATCATTTAGAATGTGAACCCAACATTCTCCCCCTTTTTGATGATGACAAAATTAATCAATTCAGTAAGTGCACAATTGAGTTTTTTTCCCCCTTTTGACAACATCGAAAAGCATACTCCATATACACATGTATTAGACAAAGAGCAAGGATTTGCATTGATAGTTCATGAGTCTTACACAGTACATGATATGCCAAAAAAAAAGATGGGAAAGACATTGATTGAACAAGATAACAGGACTTGACACTATCCTAGACATCTAAGCTAACTACGCATCATCATCAGCTGGTGGTGTAGGAGCCCGATGCGCAGTAGCAATGCTGTCCAAGCGGGTGTCAAGTGTGTCCATTCTGGCATTAAGTCATTCAAAGCCTGTTGCCATTTGGATCTGGAGCTGGGCAAGTAATTCCCTAATTGAGGGCTCAGCATCATCAGCAGCATCATCTCTTGGAGCAACTAGTGGCTCATCTTGAGAGTCTTCATTTTGAGCATCTTCTTCATATTGAGCTTCTGCATCTTGATCTTCTTCATCTTCATCATCCTCACTAACTGCCCTTTTACCTTTGAGATCTCTTTTGACAATGCCATCTACCATCTTGTAGCCCATCCTATGTGCAGCTGTGAGATCATAGGAGCTACGGGATTTGAGAACAGTCATCTCCTCCTTTAGAATTTGAATGCCAAGGAATAGGAAGAGAGAAGTGAGTTGGCATGCATATGGCATAGATCTCTTGGCACTTCGAACACAAATGCGAAAGATAGAGACCATAAGGGCAGGTAAGTTGATAGGTTCAGCATTGAGGAATTGGTGAAGAAGAGACTTGTGAAGGGAGGTCACAAGTTCTTGGCTACCATCCTTGGGAACTATGAGAGTGGTGAAGATGTGATGGATGAGACGATGAAGAGGAGGGAAGGAGTTGGCATTTAGTTGCCGACGATCAGTAGGATCATAAGGATGCAAAGTAATGAGCATGTGATACTCCTTTGGAGTTGGATGATGGGTCATGATGTCCACTCCAGTGTTTGGGATTTGCAAGGCGGTGGATAGTAGATTAGGAGTGATAAAAAATGAAGTATCCTTCACCTTGGTATACAACTTTCCAGTGCTTGATGGTCGGAGGTTGGTGTTGAAATCGGTCACGGCGGTTGTGGAATACCACAGGTGATCGTAGCAAAAGGGTGCCCAACCTTGGATATCAAACAGAGGATGTAGTTCTGAAAACATATCCTCCAAGGAAAGGAAATCAATATAGCGGGGCTGCACAACCTTGGTGAAGGTACCATGGACACCGAGAAGACTCAGAGAGGGCGGAATGATGAGCTCCGGCAAACGATCCTCCTGGTGCTTCGTCCGACGCTCGGTGGTTGCCCTGGAGCCCTGGCCGGGTTCTGGAGACCGTGGACGACGACGGGATGCCAGCTTCTTGGCCTTTGAAGCCATCATGAGTGGAAGCTTGATGTGGATGGTAAGGATAGAGAAGAAGGAGACACAGGAAGAGGGAAGATGAAAGGGAGAGGAGAAGTTCTTCCGGTGCCCTGGAGAAAGAGGGGGTTTTTGGAGAGAAGGAGGGAAAGGAGGGTTTTTGGAAGTTGAAAAGGATGGAAAGGGCGTGGGAACCTTTTATGGAAAGTTGGTGTGAATTTTAAAGGTTAGGTCCCACAAAATCTGGAATTAGAACCTTGCCCGTTGGACTTCCAAAATCAGTCTGGCCGCCGGCTGTCGACAGGGCCCTGGTGCCTGTCGACAGGGGCAGACAGAAAATCCCCAGTTTGATGTTTTGGTGGGTTTGAGAGTTGGAACATGAGAGCAATAATCCACAATGTCTATTGAAGATGTATAATAGGTGAACACATATTTTGCCGGCCATATAGAAAGATATGAAAATCAATTCATTATCCTTAATGGTTTTAACATAATACCCAAGGGATTTTAAGTTAGAGCATTAAGAAAACACTTACTAAAATGAAGAACATGCACTCTCACCCTTCATTGTATAAATACAGTGTAAGACAACATAATCTTCAAAAAAAATTTTTTTTTTGATAGACAAATGATCTATGAACCGAATATCTATATGTCAAGACAATCATAAAACTAAGGACCTTGGGATTTATTAGTCAGTGGAGGCTTCACACTATTTCATTTGACTTTCATTTGCAATTCACAAATGCAATGGGAAAAAGTGGTACTTAAGAGGACTTCACACCTTTTGACGTGAGAATAGACATTACAAGTGCCCATACCCCCAGTTACTCAGTGGAAGTGTCTAGCATACCGTTGTACAGAGTTGATGAGTGTGCCTTTTGACGTGAGGGCGGACATTTGTGATGCCCATCACCCCGGTTACTTAGCAAAACACAACATTGCTCTATATTTATCCCAATGTGTAGTTTATTTTTTAATTTTTTTTTTGTTTCTTAATTGAATGTTATTTGTCAGAAATAGGTAGCTGTTCTCCAAGTATTGCTTTAAAAGCTCAAGATCAGGTAGATTGTATGATTAACTATCAATAGTAGACATACAGGTCTATGAACAAATGACTGATCAAGTAAATTGAGAATTATTGTTACCTACAAAGAAATTATTCAGAGGAGTGAGGTGTATATCCTTGAGAGTTGTAAAATGTTTCCAAAATGATAGAACCTAAACCCAGACATGAGTAGTATGTGAAAATCATAGTGGTATTAAGAATAGCTTTAAATTAGATTTCTACATGGTGTGGTTAAACATGTATTAACACCTTATAAACACCTTAGTTTTCAACCATGAATCTGCTCACAGAATGTGTAAAGAAAGTGGCTTGAAGTTACAACATTTAGTGTGTCTGTCGACAGGGAGAATTGGCATGTCGACAGGATTACACAGATAGAAGATGTAGGGTTCTGGCAGGCAAAGACTGTACATATCTGTCGACAAAGGAAAATGGACATGTCGATAGATGTAGACAGTGTGCAGAATGAGTGTTCTGTGTGGCCTGATCTGTCGATAGGATGCTTGTTGGCTGTCGACAGAGACCTGTTGAGAGCCAGAATAAGGTCAGAATGAAGTATGGAATGGGCAAAGCATGTGAGGGAATTGTAGAAGCACAAAAGCTGAGTGATTTCTTTCACAATGACATCCATCTAATCTCAATTTGCTCCCCCATAGTGTGTGCTATTGTGTACACATGCATTCAAGTACTACAAGACTTATTTGCACAATTTGACCAAGAAACTTAGAAACACCAAAGCATGTAGTAAGATAGACCATGAAATGTTTTCAGATTTTTCAAAGAGAGTTTTGAATGGGCATAATTGTAAAGAAACTAATTCCATATGTAGAGTAGATGCCGCCATATAACTATGGATACTTGGCGGAGAATATTTTCTCACGCATAATGAGAGTTTCCAAACAAGCATAACCTGTTCTTCCACACATCACCATTTGATATACCTCATAGTTATGGCACACGAGGGACATATGCTTAACATATGTGTTAAGTTTCATTGCAATTTTATCTTCTGCCAGAGGCTTGGTAAAGATGCCTGCCAGTTGCCTTTCAGTGGGTATGAAACTTATTTCCAATGTTTTATTGGCTACTTCATCTCTCAAGAAATGATGACGAATTTCTATATGTTTTGTCCTAGAATGTTGAATGGGATTCTTTGATAGATTGATTGCACTAGTGTTGTCACATAGGATAAGTGTGCATCCAATGTCAATGTTGTAGTCACACAATTGACTTTTTATCCACAGCACTTGTGCCGCACAACTCCCTGCAGCAACATATTCTGCCTCTGCAGTGGAGAGTGCAACCGAGTGTTGCTTCTTGGATGCCCACGAAACCATGCAACCACCAAGCATTTGGCAATAGCCACTAGTGCTTTTCCTGTCAATTTTACATCCAGCATAGTCAGCATCAGAATATGAAACCAAGTCAAAGCTACTACCTGCTGGATACCAAAGACCCAAGTCATGCGTACCTGAGAGATATCTGAAAATTCTCTTGACTGCAATTAAATGGCTTTCCTTTGGACTAGATTGATATCTAGCACAAAGACAAACACTGAATTGTATGTCTGGTCTACTTGCAGTAAGATAAAGGAGTGAGCCAATCATACCTCGAAATTGTTTGGCATCTACCGATTTACCTTTCTCATCACTTTCCAGCTTAATGCTTGTGCTCATTGGTGTTGAGGCGTGTTTATCCTGTTCAGACTGAAATTTTTTCAGTAGCTCTTTAACATATTTTTCTTGGTTGATGAAGAATCCGTCTTCTAATTGTTTGACTTGCAAACCACGAAAAAATTGGAGCTCCCTCATAAGACTCATCTCAAATTCACTGTGCATATGTTTAGAGAATTCTTCACACAATGAAGGATTAGTAGAACCAAAGATAATATCGTCCACATATACTTGAACAACAATTATATGATTGCGAACTTTCTTTGTAAAGAGAGTTTGGTCTACCTTACCTCGTGAGTAGTTTTTGCTTACCAGATAGGTGCTCAGCCTGTCGTACCAAGCTTGGGGTGCCTGTTTCAAACCATAAAGAGCTTTGTGCAATTTAAATACATGGTTTGGTTTATCATGATCCTCAAAGCCAGGTGGTTGAGAAACATAGACTTCCTCTTTTATGTAGCCATTCAAGAAAGCAGTTTTCACATCCATTTGAAATAGTTTGAACTTGTTTGAATATGCATATGCTAACAAGATCCTTACTGCTTCTAGTCTAGCTACCGGTGCAAAGGATTCTTCAAAGTCCACACCAAATTCCTGATTGTATCCTTTTTCAACCAGTCTAGCCTTGTTTCTCACCACTTTACCCTCTTCATTTAGTTTATTCCTAAAGACCCATCTTGTCCCTATGACAGAAATTTCAGGGGTTCTAGGAACTAAACTCCACACATTATTTCTTTAAAATTGCCCAAGCTCCTCATGCATAGCATCAATCCACGAATTTTCTTTTAATGCATCTTCAATGTTTTTAGGTTCCACTTGAGATACAAAAGCTAAATGATCATGTTCAACTATTTGATTGACTTGAGACCTAGTTTGAACTGAGTCATTTATGTCACCTATAACATTTTCAAATGGACGAGCTTTAGAATACCTCACATTAGTAACAGTTGAAGGTCTGGGTTGATCTTGCATTTGAGGAGGTTGTTCTGGAGGAGGGGTGGCTGGAGGACTTTCAGCATGTGGTTGATCTTGTTGTTGTGAATCTTGTGCAGGTACATCTTGTTCATTTCTGAACAGATGTATGTCTTCTTCATCATTGTACCTGCGAAGATATCCACCTTTAGTCTTGACAGTCGTTTTGGAGACTGCATTTGATTTTCTTTGTAGTTCTCTGATTGTTGTATCTTCAGTTTCATCTGCAAACCTGTAAAGATTAGTATTGTTAGGCTTGGTTTGAGATTCATCAAATACAACATGTGGAGTTTCTTCCACTTTTCTAGTTTTCAGATTGAACACCCTATATGCTCTAGAGTGTTCTGAGTATCCAAGAAAAATACCTTCATCGCTTTTGGCTTCAAACTTGTCCAAATCATTTTTATCATTGTTATGTATGAACACTCTTGAACCAAAAACTCTGAAATACCCAATGGTGGGTTTCTTACCTTTCAGTAGTTCATAGGATGTTTTCTTGAATACCGGTCTTACCATGACTCTGTTAAGGATGTAGCATGACGTGTTTACCGCTTCTACCCAAAAGGTTCTTGCTAGTTGATTCTCGACCAGAAGCGTGCGAGCCATCTCCACCAATGTTCTGTTCTTTCTCTCCACCACTCCATTTTGTTCCGGAGTTCTTGGAGAGGAGAACAAGTGCTCTATCCCGTGGAGCCTGTAGAATTCAGTAAAGGAGTTGTTATCAAATTCTCCCCCATGATCAGTGCGGATGGAGCATATTTTGTTGACATTTCCATGCTTAATCTTATTGAAAAAATCTTCAAAAACTTGCAGTGCTTCATTCTTGTGAGCAAGAAATTTCACCCATGTGAACCTAGAAAAGTCGTCTACAATAACAAAACCAAATCATTTTCCATTGAGACTCAACGTTCTTGTAGGTCCAAATAGGTCCATGTGCAACAGTTCATAAGCTTTAGAAGTACTCACCGGTGCCTTTGATTTGAAGGATTTTCGGGTTTGTTTTCCCTATGCACATACATCACAAAAATTTTCATTTCTGTTAAATGGGATTTCAGGAAGTCCACTTACCAGTTTGAGCCTCATGATCTTGTGCAACACATTATAGCTAGCATGACCAAGCCTACGATGCCACAATGTAAGCTCGTCCTGTTTGTTTGCTACAAGACACAAATCATTATTTTCTGGATCATCTAAGTCAACCATGTAAATGTTGTTTATTCTTTTTCCAGAAAATTTCAGACTTCCTGTTTCCTTATCAAGAATTTGACATGAATTGGATTCAAAGACAATTTTATGACCCTTGTCACACAATTGACTTATACTAAGCAAGTTGTGATGAAGGCCATCTATAAGTAAAACATTGTCTATGGAGTTAGAGACAAACTTACCAACCTTACCTGAACCGATGATCTGGCCTTTGTTGTTACCTCCAAAAATCACTTGACCTCCGTCTCTTTCCACGAACAAACTGAATTTTTCTTTATCGCCCGTCATGTGCCTCGAGCAGCCACTATCCAGGTACCATTTGTTTTGATTGTGGGCTGCTAGGCATTCCTGCACATGTGGATCAGACAAGAGGTTTTGGTACCCAAATTACTTTGGGTGCCATTGTTTCATTTATGCCAAACAGTAAATGCGGATCCAAATCTGTTTGAGTTTCAATTTATTTGGACTGTTCCAGCATTGTTTTTCAATATGCCCGACCTTTTTGCAGATTTTGCATGATGAAGGTTTGTGAACAACAGTGGGCATGATATTCTTGGGAGCATACATTGGCATCTTGCCCTTTTGTTGTCTTGTTAATTTGGGCTTGGGAGCATTCTTTTTGTTCTGTCTTGGGCTTGTTACAAATTCCTTAGATTGACTAGGAACAAACTTGATCAACTTAGGTTCTTGTTTCTTACCCTTTGAAGGAATTTTCTTATTCTTTGAAGGGGTTTGTTTACTTGAACTTGGGCTGGAGTCAATGAAATCTGTTAGCAGATTTTTGCCAATTTCCTTTGGCTTTGCATTTTGAAACCCAATCCCATGTTTTGCAACAAACACATTTGAACCTAGAATTGCATCCAGATTCTGTTTACTTTTGACAAAGCTAGATAAATCTTTGGACTTACCTTTTATTTATTTTTTAGCTTGTTCCAGTTTTTCTTTCAGATTAGCATGCTCACTTTTAAGGGTTTCAAGAGAGTTCATTAGATCATCTCTTTCCTTTTGAACTTCTTGAAACTTAAGTTTCATGCTATCCAATTCATCACTGTGTGTTTGTTCATCAATCTTCATCATTTCAATTACCTTATTCAAGGATTCAATTTCTTCCTTTTTGTTTGATTCATGAACAAGGGAATTGACTTTCTTCTTGAGTGCTTTATTTTCAGACTTGAGTTCACAGAATTTTTCAAATAGAACATTATAAGCTTCTTCCCATTCAGTAATAGAGTATGTTTCAAAGGAAGAGCTTACCTCGTTGGAGTCATCACTCCTTGCCATGAGACACTGAATCTCATCATCTCCTGAGGTAGCTTGATTGTCCTCGTCTTCATCTTCATCACTCCAAGTGGCCAACATTGCCTTGGCCTTCTTGAAGGTGAATTTGTCCTTCTTCAGCTTCTTTTTGAGCTCGGGGCACTCTCCTGTCACGCCCCTCCAATTTAGCAGCGGAATAAATCGGAGGGAGGCGCGAACAACGAGTATGGTAACGACAATTGCGCATACTTTCGCAAACATCAGAGCATCTGATGAACAATAGTTGAAATAACTCTTCGTTTCATTATAAAATCACTAAGACTATTACAACCACTAATTCGGAGCCAATACATAGGGCTCAATGACATCATTACATTGAAAAGAAATCTAAAGCAACAACTACGAGACTCCAATTGTGCTAGGGTAACTTCGTTATTTGACTCCGGGTCACTCATCACTCTGGTCTTGTCCCATTGGTACGCATAATGTCATTGTCCGACTTACCTGAGACATAATAATAAATAACGAAGGGTGAGCAATAACGCCCAGTAGGACTTAAATCTCATGAGTCAAGCATGCTTTAAGTAATTAATGCATTAAAGGCAGAGTAACTAATGATAGAGCGAGTCAAGGAAAGTCGAGAAAGTAACAGCACAAGTAACTGGTTCAAATAGCAGATGAATCAAGTATAGCATGATAATTAAAGTTAGTCACGATAGAAAACGATAACAACAATAGCAAGTAACGATATTGTCAAGAATAGCAAGCGATATGTATAGCAAGAAGAGATGATAGTAGCTGGTCATGTAAAGAGTAAATTGCACTTTGAATGTGATCAAGTCACGATAGCACATAGTAACTCAAGATAGCGAGTATCAAGTAGAGCAAGTAGAGTGTATGACAAGATAGCGTGTAACGAGATAGTGTGTAACGAGATTGTGTGTATGGTTGCACAACGGTGCACTGGTGGAACACGGCAGTAGTCACTTCTAGGACAGTAGCCGTTTCATGATGGTACATTATGTCTGAACTCCTCAAACTAATGTTATATCAGTTTGTGATAGCACAGTAATATCACAGTACGTCTGAACTCCTCAGACTAAAAGGATAATAGTCAGATGTCTAGCCAAGATAGTATAGTCAGAACCAGTGCAATGCAGAACACCGTCAATAGCCCCTGCAGGTATTTTCGGGTGGCTCTCTGCCCCCAGGACTAGATTGGAGCCCCTCGGACACTCTCCGTGCCCTACACAGTATGCATTTGATACAGTAGAGTCACAAGACCCATATTATAGCGCTAGACAGTCATGAAATAGTACAAACGATAGGAGCCACACAGCTCAAAGGGTAACAAGAGAGTGCTAGTTGAATAGACGAGAGAGACGGGATAGTAGAGTGAACGTGAATATGAGTAGACGAGCGAGTATAGCATAGATGAGATCTTATTGTCATTGCACATGAAACGTCGAGTAACAAGAGATAGTAATAGTTGCACAACACGCGTGTACGGTGTTGGCAGTCAGGTGGAATACACTACCTTTCCGCTGGCCATGTTATGCACAGGTCCATAGGTTCGGCGTGATTCAAGATAAGAGCGAGAGAACAATCTAAGGCCGTTTGGAACTTACTGATCCCTAGAGTGTATCATAGGTATTAGGGTACAACCGGCTCGTCGACCATGTGGGAATCCATGATCAGAGGAGACTGACGGAGGACTTGCACAAGGATTCACTAGTCCGGCGGAAGGAATATCCAACGGAGAGTTCACCACAAGCCAAGTAAAGTGTGTATATAAAAACAGGTGCTCGACGTTCTAGAGGAATTCTAGAACAGTGGAGCGTCGATAACGGTATTTCCAAACAACGCGAGAAATGAAGACACGTTCATTTACAAGTAAGGCAATTTAATTGCATAAATTACCAGATAAGTTATGTGTCATATTCATACAATTTAAGCAATGTTTGAATGGTTCAACGTGTGTGTATGTGTCATGAAATCAAGGATATGAAAGATCAAGTGATTGACTTTTATTAGATTAAAATACAATCAATACTTACAACTTTGTTTTTATGTAGTTAAGATCGTCAACATGATATGGGAATTATGGTGGTACAACAAGACTTACAAAAGACTGTTTTTAGGCCCAAAACTGAGATCGCGACGTGGTCTTGCAAGGATCGCGACGGGGTCGTCAGATCAGGCAGGCAGAACGCGACAGGGGTACTGTCGCGACCAGAACGCGATAGAGGTACTGTCGCGACCCGACCTCAGAACGCGACATATCGGGCCGTCGCGTTCACAGGGTCTGCGCCTGAGTCCGACCGGGATCTGACATGCTCTTGGTTCAGACTTACCATGTTTTGACACAGGGGCGATATTCATGAAACGCCTATATCTCTCTATATGCTGACCTTTAGACAAAACTCTCAACATAGAAAATGTCAAGGACATCTATTGGAAGAACTTTTGTGTTGTGGGCTGGGTCTGAATCCATCTCTAATTGCATGAAATACAGGAAGAACGTAAAAAAAAGCCCTAAACATGCATGACTTCGTTGTGACTTACATGTTAGGCTTGTAACATGAGATATACTGATATTTGGACAAAACGTTTAAAATAAACGATGACCAGGACAACTAGTGGAAGAACTTTGATGTTGGGGGTTTTACCTAATTCGGTCTTTGTCCTTGTGAAAAACATGAAGAACTTAAAGTTAAATGCAACCTGAAAACGCAGTATCCTGCATGACTCTATTACGAAGTTTATAACTCTCTAACTAATGATATTTAAACAAAACATTTAACATAAAAGATGACCATGACAACTAGTTAAAGAACTTTTATTTTGGAGGCTTGACCTACTTAGGCCTTTAATCTCGTGCAAAACAGGAAGAACTTAAGGCTATCTGCAAACCCGAAAACACAGTATTATGCATGACTCTCTTACGGGGTTCATAACTCTCTAACTAAAGACTTTTAGACAAAACGTGAAACATGAAAGATGATCGTGACTACAAGTAGAAGAACTTTTATGTTGATGATTTAGTCTAGTTCGGTCTCAATTGTATGCATAATAAGAAGAATGGGAAAAGCCCTAACTGTGCGCGACTTAGGGAGAACGACTAATACACAAATGATACTCCATGAAAATTAGTAAAATCAGAAGCAAATGAATCTAGACTCGAAGCTCTACAAGATGATATTATTTTTCTTTAATCTTGACCCAAGAATGCCTACCTTTGAATGCAAAGAACTCCTTGCAGGTTCCTGGTTCGCTACAGGGCGAGGTGGAAGAAGACCACGTTTTTTCCCAGCCTTCTCCTCTCCTCCAGCGCCCCAAACTTGCTGCACACGACCCCAACTTGATGCTAAACCTTCCCCAAACGTTTTGTGAAGAGTTCTTATGGTTTTAGGGTGCTACTTCATGTCCTAATGGGACTAGGAAAGAGGGCTGCGAATTTCTGCATTCTAGTTTCCAAAATCTGAGATTCTCTCACCCAAAGGAGGTAGCAAAGGTTTAGGAAACTACCTCTTAGAGTTGGGTCCGGTTTTGACTTACCTTGCATGACTAATTATCCTAATTTAAACCCTAATGTGCCCTTCACAATTATTGCATATTTATAGGTACGAATTTCTGAGTATTTTTATGTTCCAATTTTATTATTAGGCTAAAAGTGATCCATTGGCCCATTTTCATTAATGGGTCACTAATACATAATGTTATAAGTCTCTCCAACCTATTTATTTAATTTATGGTTGGGTTATTTTTCTGTGTTAACAATTTTCCGACTTAGTTCCCTAATTCGGTTAACTTGGTCATGTGTAATGTACACTTGGCCAATCAGATTTTTTGTTGCTCGAATCTCTTCATGAAACTCTTAAGAATAATGTTTGAGGTTGATTTATAATTTTTACGGAATTTTCTAATGTGTTTTCTCACGTACGATAGTGGTACGTAAGTTCTATCATTTCGATAATACGTAAGTTATTTATTTACTATTTTCATACTTGAATTTGTTCATGGGTCATAAGTTGTCCATTGATCCAATTCCTTTTATGGACTATCCCCACATATTGTTTGGAGTCTACCCATAATTTTTATTTCAATTGTTAATCCACTTGGCTCATGAAATAATGGATTCTCCAATTTATTCCCTATTTACAATAATAAGTCACATAAATTCTAAATCATGGTCTGAATTATTTTTCTATGCCCAAATTTCTTAATGGGTCATTAGATAATAATTTTTAAGGTATAACTATTATTTTCATAGAATTTTTATATGAGTTTCTACTCATGCAATAATGATGTGTACCTTTTAACTAGTTTGATTTTTATTAATGGGCAAAATTTTCATTTATCTATAATAATATTTTTTAATTAATAAAATTTCTGGGGTATTACATGTCATGTGCCCTTGCTTCTTGCACTCATAACAAATGATCTCATACTTTTTATTAGTATCGAATTTATTGGCAAAGTCTTTCTTTTGGAAAGGTTTAGAGTTACCTGTACCTCTCCTTTTGTATTTCAGGAATTTTTTGAATTGTCTAGTGAGCATAGCCATTTCATCATTCTCACTCTCACTAGACGATTCAGACACATCACTTTCCTGAATTATCTCCCTTTTGGAAGCTGAAGAGCTCTTCCTAGAAGCCTTCAAGGCAAGTGACTTCCTAGGATTTTCTTCAGTTTCCTTTCTTTTGACATTAAGTTCATAAGTCATCAGAGATCCAATCAATTCATCTATTTTCATTTTTGAGAGGTCTTTGGAATCCTCAATGACAGTGGCTTTGGTGTTCCAAGAGGATGGAAGAGACCGAAGTTTCTTCCTCACCAAGTCACTCTCTGAGTATTCCCTTTTAAGACCTTTCAATCCATTTATAATTATCATGAATCTAGCAAACATGTCAGAGATGGTTTCATCATTATTCATTTTGAACATTTCATATTCTGAAACCAACATGCTTACCTTTGATTCTCTTACCTCAGACGTACCTTCATAGATCAGCTCAAGCTTGTCCCACATCTCCTTTGCTGAAGTGCATATGGAGACTCTTGAGTACTCCTTTGGGTGGACTGCGCACTGCATCATGTTGAGGGCGCTCCAGTTGAGTGTCCCCTTGGCGATCTGGTCCTTCGTCCAGGTGTCCTCGTCCTGAGGCAATTCATATGCTCCTTTTCTGACTATTTTCCATAGTTCGAAATTCTGTGCTCGTAGAAACACCTGCATTCGATTTTTCCAATACGGATAGTCAGTGCCATCAAAGAAGGGTGGCCTGGTCACTGAGTGTCCCTCGGCCATATACCCCTTGTTAGATTCTATTTGACCGTGAATCTCCTGATCGCAAGATCAAACAGATAAAGCAGTAAATCGGAGAAACTCGACTCTGATACCAATTGAAGGGTTGCGGAATTCCCTGTATGGTAATCTAGAAGGGGGGTTGAATAGATTACTGTCGATTAAAAATGTTTATCACCTTCTTTTATTTGAAACATAGATTATCAAAACAATATTAAACTTTGAACTATGTGTGGATGTGTGTGACTTGATAATAGATGGATAACAGATTATCAAACGTGCGTGGAGATGCCGTGCCTATCAAACATCTAGCGTAAATTCGTGCAAACCACAAGACACGACGATTTACGTGGTTCGGAGTACACAACTTGTGTATCCTACATCCACGGGCCACACACACACGCAGAGCAATCTGCTTATGAGCTAGTTCACAAACTACAACTCACACACACGTATTATCTGATGTGAAACCACAATCAGAATAACACCCACACACGTGTATCAAGCACAAGGGCTGCCTGAAACACAATACACACACACAAATATGGAAAAATAGAAACAGAGAAGAGTTTAAGAGTTGAAGAACAAATCCAGTTGTAAACTCTTCTTGTGAACGTCTGATTGGGCTTCAAGCTTCATCTTGAAGGTCACAACTTGATGGAGATGCTTGAATCCACGACATTCAGACTTCACCTTCCGCTGGAGAGACTTCTCTTCTTGATTCTGGGCGGTAGGTTGAAGCAGAGCAGCAAAACAAGACTTCTTGTGAGAACTCTTTAGGGTTTTTGCTTGGAGGCTGCTTGTGTACGTGATTTGCTTCAAAAGGTTGCTTATATAGTGGTGTTTACATATGGAGAGTCGTGGTAGAAGGAAACATCAAGTTTGGTAACTTTCAAACTTCCCGTATTTGAAGCTTCTATACGTATGTCGACAGGTCATACACCTGTTGTCGACAGGGATCAACAGTGTCCCAAGTTCCAGAAGTCTGGAAGTTCTGTCAAAGCTTTCACTGTGTGCATCTGTCGACAGGTGCCTTGTTGCTGTCGACAGGTACATGTTTTTCCAGAACACTGGTTTTCTGACTGTGTGCTTCTGTGAACAGGGAGCTTTGTTGCTGTCGACAGGTCTTGTTTTCCAGAACAGGTGTGTTGCTGACTGTTGACATCTATCGACAGGGGCTTGATGGCTGTCGATAGGTACTCTATCTTCTGACTTTTCTTGATCTTTTCTACTTGTTTTTGGCACTTGTTTTTCATAGTGTATCTCCTACATTAGTGAACATAGTTAGTGAGATATTAGGAACATATATAATCAAGCATTGTGCCAAGTTATTGTGACAAGTCATTTGTATGTAGAATTCATGCTTTAAACTCAATTCACATTGTTTATCATTGTTATCATAAAAAACATGTTGTATTTATCATTTAGAATGTGAACCCAACACATGTACCCCTTGCCGTGGATTGATGATTTGTTTGATTAGCTGTAAAATGCATCCGTGTTTTCCAAGATTGATCTGCAGTCCGGCTACCATCAGTTGAGGATTAAGGGAGAAGATGTGTCCAAGACTACTTTCAGGACCCGTTATGGACACTATGAGTTTCTTGTGCTTCCATTTGGTCTGACTGACGCCCTTGCAGCATTCATGAATCTCATGAACAGGGTGTTTAGGCCATATTTGGATAGTTTTGTTGTGGTTTTCATAAACGATGTGCTAGTCTATTCCCCTGATGAGGCTACACACCATGAGCATATGAGAATTGTTCTGGAGGTTCTCTGAGAGCACAAGTTGTATGCTAAGTTCAGCAAGTACGACTTTTGGATGCGCGAGGTTCGTTTCCTCAGGCATGTTATCTCAGGCGCTGGAGTTGCTGTGGATCCAGAGAAGGTCCAGGCGGTGTTAGAGTGGGAGACTCCAAGGACACCATCCGAGATCAAGAGTTTTCTTGGGTTAGAAAGCTATTATAGGTGATTCATTGAAGGCTTTGCCTCTATCGCTGCACCTTTGACTAAGCTAACCAGGAAAGGAGTTAAGTATTTAAGTATGTGTTGTTGAGCAACTACCCCTAAGAAACTCTAAGATTTTAAATTAATATAATATCATGATTTTGCTATGACAAAAATCTTTAAAAGACTTTCTACAATCTAGAGTTATATTCTCTATAATTTAAAGTTATATCACAGAAAGAAAGTTCGAAGAGTCTTGGACAAACTCTATCTCAGAAAATTTTCTAAGTCCACAGTCTACTCTATTCGACTGCCAACTCCGACTCCTACAGTCGAATGGTTCATAAATCTAACTCTTCAGTATCCGACTTCTAAAGTCGAAATTTCTAAGTCTAGACCACTACTACATAATCCGACTGCCAACTTCGACTCCTACAGTCAATTGGTTCATAAATCTAACTCTTCAGTATCCGACTTCTGAAGTCGAATTTTTGGTTCTGAATCTACTCAATTCTAAGAAAGTCGAATTCTCTTATATCCGACTCCTAAAGTCGAATTGTGGTTTCTAATGCAACTCTGTCCAAACTTCAAAGTCGAATAACATAATCCCAAGGTATCTTCTGATGAAGTCGAATCAGTCTATTTCTGTATCCAACTCCTAGAGCCAGATTGTAATCTCTTCCTTCCGACTTCACTGTCAGTTCTGTATGTGTTCTTGTTCTTTAAAGATATCAGTTTGACAAACTTCTAAAACCTTGATTGCATATCTTTGTCGATACAATTTTCATTAACCAAATACCTTAAATTAATCGATCAGATTATCATTATTTTCTGACAAAATGAAACATATTATACTTAAAGTATTCATCTAAATTTATTTATGTTTGCATCTGTGATTCTTATTCAAATTGATATATTACTTAGTGACAACAGCCCGAAGTTTCCTCATACTGAAGATATGTTGCATTTAATGCTTGCTATACACATGGGCATCTGACAGGAACTCACTTACCACTGTCAGACCCTCACCTCACCTTCTAGCACAACTATCTATCTTTTATTTACTAGTCTAAAAGGATGCCTATATGAGGTTTCCATGCTTTTCTTATCTTCTCTGACTCACCTACCTCAAAAGCATGGAGGTGCTCTCTTTCTTTTTGTCTTGTCCTTGCTGCAGACATTTATTGAAGCATGTTTTTAGCAAGGAGTTTTCACAGTCCACTTAATGAGAAGCCGACCTTCTAGTTGTGAAGCTACAACTCTCATTTGAAGACATTGGAAAGAAGCAAAGAAGCAGAAGGACCCATGGATAACAAACTTAGCAAAATCTAAAGAATCCTAGATCTCTTCTCAAACGGCCAGATTTCCAACAACCATTTTCAAATGGCTACATTCTTCTGAAGACTATAAAAGAAGCCGAAGTTTGAAAGGAGAAGACACACTGAGATATCAAGAAAGAGATATCCACAAAGAGAAAAACAAAAAAAAGTGATTGCAACTCCAGTCAGCTCAACACTTATAATTCTTCTCAAGCTAGAAATCTTGCAAGCCTTCTGCCAAGCCACAAGTTGGAGAGCTTCCCTTTCAGCAAAATTCTCAAAGTTCTCTCAGTTTCACAGAAGTCTTATGTCCGGGTGGCAATTGTAATTACATATGTTTTTAAAGTCCACCCTGCTTTTTCAGAAAGGATTTGACTTGCATCTCTGATCTGTTAGCCTTTCTGAAGTAAGTGTGTTTTTTCTCAATCTTGAAGCAAACACACAAGAGTCTGTTCATCTTTTTCTTTTGTGTAATCTCTGCAGGAGGTTGTTCATGTTTTTCCCTTCTTGTGTAGGGAAGGCCTTGTGTAAGGCTGTCTTGTTCCCCTGTTTAGGGAAGACTTGCTTTGGAGCAAGTGGGATTGTATTTCCTCTCAAGGGTGAGAGAAGGCCAATTCATTAGCAGTTAGTGGAAATCTCAAGTGGTTGGCTTGAGGACTGGACATAGGACTTCCATGTGGGAAAGGCCGAACCAGGATAAATCCCTTTGTCCATTTGTGTGATTGTTTTCGCCTAGTTTACACTTGAATCACACACTACACTAAGTACTAATGAATTTATTTAGTGTTGTGTAATTTCAGAGAAAATTTTAAAAGCCAAGAAGTCCTATTCACCTCTGGGACATCTCTAGTGCCATTTCGATCTAACAAGTGGTATCAGAGCGAGGTCTTCTCAGAAGAATCTAAAGATTTGAGAAGAAATGGCAGCTGAAGCTTACAACTATGAAGGCCAGTCTATCACAAGGCCACCATTCTTCGATGGTGAAGATTATCAATACTGGAATATGAGGATGAAGTGGTTCATCAGAGGTACAGATTTTGATTTGTGGCAGGTAATAGAACAAGGTGATTTTCAAGTCCTTGGAGAATCCTCTTCTGCTCTTTCCATAGCCGATAAGAGAAATATGTCCCTAAACTATAATGCAAAAAATTATCTTTGTTGCGCATTGTCTAAAAGAGAATTCAATAGATTATCAACCTGTAGAACTGCAAAGGAAATGTGGCATAAATTGCAAGTCACATATGAAGGTACTGATAGGGTAAAACAAACTAGGATAGACATTCTTGTATCCCAATATGAACAATTTAAAATGCTCCCAAATGAAAACATAACTCAGATGTATAACCGATTTTCTAATATAATAGTAGGACTAAGTTCTCTAGGAAAAGTCCTTACTAATGAAGAAACAGTCAGAAAAATACTAAGATCCTTAACTAATGTTTGGACTCCTAAAGTAATAGCCATTGAAGAAGCACATGATCTAACCGAATTATCTATTGATAAATTAATCGGATCCCTCATGGCTCATGAAATTAATATGGAGAGATTTTCTGAAAATTCTTCGAAAAAGAAAATGCCAAATGCTTTGAAGGTTGCAGATGATGACCAAACTGTCCCCATAATAAATATTTCCATTTATTTATATATTAATTTTGATGATTAACAAAATAACACTAATAGATTTCTTGAGCCTTGAGAACAGGAAGCAAAAGAAAAATGAAAGATCAAGACAATCTGGTAAGTCCCATCATTTCTATCTAAGTCCCTGTAACGACTTCTTTGATAAGCAGAACGACTTACTCTTTGACCGGAGCACTCGAATCGTTACCGTAACGACTTCTTTAGAACTCGCAACGACTCTCTAGCCGTAACGACTTCTTTAGACCTCGTAACGATTTCTTTAGAACTCGCAACGACTCTCTAGCCGTAACGACTTCTTTAGACCTCGTAACGATTTCTTTAGAACTCGCAACGACTCTCTAGCCGTAACGACTTCTTTAGACCTCATAACGATTTCGCGCAACGACTTCTTTGTTAGTCATAACGATTTCGCGCAACGACTTCTTTATTAGTCATAACGATTTCGCGCAACGACTTCTTTATTAGTCATAACGACTTCGCGTAACGATTTCTTTATTAGTCATAACGATTTCGCGCAACGACTTCTTTGTTAGTCATAACGATTTCGCGCAACGACTTCTTTATTAGTCATAACGATTTCGCGTAACGACTTCTTTATTAGTCATAACGATTTCGCGCAACGACTTCTTTGTTAGTCATAACGATTTCGCGCAACGACTTCTTTATTAGTCATAACGATTTCGCGTAACGACTTCTTTATTAGTCATAACGATTTCGCGTAACGACTTCCTTATTAGTCATAACGATTTCTTGCAACGATTTCTTTAGAACGCGCAACGACTTCATAAGTTATCACAACGATTTCTTTACAGTTCATAACGACTTGCTATAACTCATAACGATTTCATAAGTTATAAAGTCAGCAAGATTCTCTTTATCGAATTTCTTGATACATCAGTATAATGCTTTTTAATAGCGTTGAAAAGTCAAAGTCATATCTTGTCCGTTGACTGCTATGCATTAAATGCTCTCCGATCGTATCTCCCATGCATGCAGACAATATCTTCCATTTCTATGCTACTCTGTCTACGTACTTTTTCTTGGACAGAAAGGAGCCTTGCTATATACTGCAATATCTGTTCCATCTCAACTAACAATAGACAGCAGTCCTAGCTGTCTTCTATTTATTGATGATATGCTTACAGATATCTGACAAGACTCATCTGGACAACGTTGGACACAAGATACAAAGTTCTATGACATCTCCTTGGCATGTACACCAGGATAAAAGACTGACGATCAGAAGCTTCCTCAGTAACCAGTCTAACGTACACAAGGATAAGAGACAACGGGCACTTCAACGTTCGAATTTGAATCAGCAGCTTAAATAGAAGACTCAAGACGAAAAGAAGAAGGCAGATAGAGCAACATCGCTTGATTTTAGAAGAAGAAAGAAATCCATCTCTCTCAATCTTTAGAACTTTGAAGAAGAGCGAAGCCTCCACTCCAAAACCTGGTTCTAAGCTCTTAGCTCTCTGTGCTCAAAAGGAATCCTCAAATTTGTAAGAGCCTGTGTGGTCCTTGGAGAGAAAAACCTTGTTAAATCTCTTTCTCTCTCAGGGGTCTAGGAGCTTCAGGTTGTAGCTTGTCAAGCTAGAATCTGAAGCCTGTTTTCACAACCTTTTTCTGATTAGTGTGTGTTCCCTTCTGGACGAAGGAAGACCTGGTGGTATCCAGGGTGGTTGTTGTTCCCTTCTGGACGAAGGAAGACCTGGTGGTATCCAGGGTGGTTGTTGTACCCTTCAGGTTGAAGGAAGACCAGTTGAGGCTGGGTGTAAGGATCCTTAAGGGGGATTGTACCCTTGGTAGTAAAATCCTGAGGTATTGCTCAGGGACTGGACGTAGGTCTCCTGTGGAGAGGAGTTCCGAACCAGGATAAAAATCCTGTGTCTTGTGGTTGTGTTTTGGTGTGATTGTTGTCTTGTTTGCTCTAACTCTAACCTTGTTATTAAGTTGTGCAATCTTTTCAGTAAACAGGTTTTAATCAAACATCGAAGTTTTAATAACCCATTCACCCCCCCCTCTGGGCTAGCTAGCTGGGCAACAAGTGGTATCAGAGCCCGTCTCTTCGACAAAGAAGAAGATCCAACGATCTGAAGAGCAAAGATCAATGGCAGCCCAAAGTCACTTCGAAGGTCAGTCTGTCAACAGACCTCCCTTGTTCGATGGTGAAGATTATACGTATTGGAAGACCAGGATGGAATACTTTCTACAAGGCCACGATTATCAAATCTGGTCAATAGTGGAAGAAGGTGATCTGGTCGTCACAAATGAGAAAGCACAATGGACAGATGAAGATAGAAAGAAAATCTCTTTGAACTGTAAAGCTAAGAGCATTCTATGTTGTGCTCTAAGCAAGAAAGAGTTCAACAGAGTTTCAGCATGCAAATCATCCATGGAAATGTGGGAAAAGTTAAAGATCACATATGAAGGTACAGACAAAGTAAAGGAGACAAGAATCGACATTCTTGTCACTCAGTATGAAAGATTTCAAATGCAAACAGGTGAGTCTATTACCCAAATGTTTAGTAGATTCACTGACATTACTAATGGCCTAGCAAGTCTAGGAAAGTCATATGAAAATGCAGATATGGTAAGGAAGATTCTCAGATCCCTGCCATCTTCATGGACGGCAAAGGTCACAGCTATCGAAGAAGCTAATGATCTTAAGAAAATGTCAGTAGAAAAACTCATTGGGTCTCTCATGGCCCATGAAATAAACATGGAAAGACTAGGAGAACCCTCCAGTAGAAAGAAGCAGTCAAATGCGCTCAAAGCTAATGGGGACTCATCAGAAGAATCCTTAGATAACAGTGAAGATAGCAAAGATAGTGATGATGAAGAAGCCATGCTCTCAAGAAGATTGCAGAGAATCTTGGCAAAGAAGAAGAAGTTCCAGTCTGGTAGGAGGTACTTCAAGAAAAACAAAGATCTCAAAAGACCAGATGGAAAAGATCAGAAGAAAAATGAGCCACTTTGCTATGAATGTAAGAAACCTGGACATATCAAGGCAGACTGTCCAATGTTAAAGAAAAATGATCACAAGAAGAAGGACAGCTCCAAGAAGTTCAGAAGATTCAAAAAGAAAGCCATGGCAGCTGCATGGGACAACAGCAGTGACTCAGATAGTGAGTCAAGCTCGAGCAGTGAAGGTGAAGAAGCCAACTTGGCTCTCATGGCGAATACCGAGGATAAGGTAACATCTGATTCTTCTTTCGATTCCTGTAATGACTCAGATTCGGATAATTTGGAAAGTGCATTTAATGAACTCTACAATAAGTATAAAGAAGTGTGTAAACTACTTAAGCTAAGCAAGAAAAATATCACATGTCTCGAAAATACCAACTCAGATTTAAAATCTGAAAACGAAGAACTAGAAAAACAAATAGTTGAGCTTAAGAGAAGAAATGAACTATTATGTGAAAATTTAAAAGACAAGAACAGAAAAATCACTGACCTAGAAAAACAGGAAAACTCAGATGATCTAAGAAAAACTGTAAATGAATTAAAAGAAGAAAACAATACACTAGCAAGCACCCTAGAAAAATTTACCAATGGTAAAAACTCTTTAATATTAAAAGGTGCTAGGAGATCGGGTAAAAAGAAAAATGGACTAGGATATACACCCCCAGATAATGAAGAAACCATAATATACCCTAAAACATATCCTACACCAAAATTTGTACCCGAACAAGATGTAGCATACAAAGCTGATTTCAAATACATAGAAAAAGTAACTAAGTTATCCTGCTGCAGTCACTGCAACAAGCTAGGACACATTAGAATGACATGCCCAACAAGACATAAAAAATGGATATTAAAAGGTAAAGTTGATGATACTAACCAATCAGGACCCAAAGAGAATTTGGGTACCTAAAGCTTGATGTTCTCATTTCAGGTTAACCATCGAGCATCCAAATGGTATTTGGATAGTGGGTGCTCAAGGCATATGTCAGGCAACAAGAAGATATTTGTTGATCTCCAAGCTGAAGAAGGTACAGTCACCTATGGAGATAATGGAAAAGGGACTGTGATAGGAAGCGGGTCTGTGAACATCAAAGGAAAATCAGTCATAAAGGATGTAATGCTGGTCAAAGGGTTAAAGCACAATCTCATCAGCATCAGCCAGTTGTGTGACAAAGGCCATCAAATTCAGTTTCAAGAATCAAAATGCAGTATCTTAAAAGATGGTGAAGTCATATTTGAAGCCTACAGAGAAAGAAATTTGTATGTTCTATATCTCGATGAACTCAAGGATCAAGATGTGTGTTTGGCAGCTAGCAAAGATAAATCAACTGAGTTGTGGCACAGAAGATTGGGCCACTGCAGCCTGGATGGGCTGAACAAGCTCAGAAAAAGAAAACTAGTTGAAGGACTGCCAAAGGTGAATTTCAGATTGGATAGCATTTGCAGACCTTGTGCAAAAGGAAAGCACACCAAGAGCTCCTTCAAATCAAAGACTGTAGTAACCACCTCAAAGCCCTTAGAACTACTTCACATGGATTTATTTGGGCCAATGAGGACTACCAGTTTGGGAGGAAAGAATTTTGGATTCGTAATAGTTGATGATTATTCAAGATTCACTTGGGTATCCTTTTTAGAGCACAAAGATGACGCATTTGAGAATTTTGTCAGCTTCAGTAAGAAAGTTCAGAAAGATCAGAAATTCTCAATTATCTCTATTCGATCAGATCATGGTGGTGAGTTTCAGAATGAAAAGTTTTCGAAGTTCTGTGATGATCAAGGAATTGAGCACAACTTCTCAGCTCCAAGGACACCTCAACAGAATGGAATTGCTGAGAGGAAAAACAGAACTCTTTTGGACATGGCAAGATCAATGTTATCAGAATATGATCTGCCAAGATATTTCTGGGCCGAAGCTATCAACACTGCATGTTATATCATAAATAGAGTGATGATCAGGCCAATTCTGAAAAAGACTGCTTATGAACTCTTCAAAGAAAAGAAGCCAAAGATTAGCCATTTCAGAATCTTTGGATGTCCTTGCTTCATCCATAACAATGGAAAAAGGGACATTGGTAAGTTGGATGCCAAATCAGATGAAGGCATTTTCATGGGGTATTCCTCTAAACCTAAAGGTTATAGAGTTTTCAATAAACGTTCCTTATTAATTGAACAATCAGTACATGTTATTTTTGATGAATCTAACCCTTCCTTGAAAAAGGAAGAAATTAGTGACATTGATGATGCAGATGTCTTGTCCGAAAAATTAAAGAAAACTTCAATTAAGGACAAAGAGGATCCAACTCTGGAAGAACTGCAGCAAACAGAAATCCAACATAAAGATCTTCCAAAGGAATGGAGACATCAGAAAGATCACCCTCCTGAAAACATCATTGGTGATCCATCTGTAGGGGTAAGAACTAGAGGTAATGTAATTCCATGCGACTATTTAGCATTTGTTTCTCAAGTAGAGCCTAAGACAGTCAATGAAGCGTTATCTGATGAATCTTGGATACTAGCCATGCAAGATGAACTAAATCAGTTCAAGAGAAACCAAGTATGGTCACTTGTTCCTAGACCATCCAATCATTCAGTTATTGGCACCAAATGGGTGTTCAGAAATAAACTGGATGAATCTGGAATAATCTTAAGGAACAAAGCCAGATTGGTGGCTCAAGGCTACTCCCAAGAGGAAGGCATAGATTTCGATGAAACTTATGCACCTGTAGCTAGACTTGAGGCCATTAGGATTTTACTTGCTTATGCATCCGCACTTGATTTAAAACTTTTTCAAATGGATGTCAAATCAGCCTTTTTAAATGGTTTCATCAAGGAGGAAGTTTATGTTGAACAACCTCCAGGTTTTGACGACTCTGAATTTCCAAATCATGTATTTAAACTACATAAGGCCTTATATGGTCTAAAGCAAGCTCCTAGAGCCTGGTATGAAAGGCTCAGTAATTTCTTATTAAATCATGGTTTCACTAGAGGTAAAGTAGATAGTACATTATTTATAAAATCTAAAGTTAAACATATACTTCTTGTACAAATCTATGTGGATGATATTATTTTTGGATCTACTGATGAATCTCTTTGCAAGTACTTTGAAAAGCTTATGCAGGGAGAATTCGAAATGAGCTTGATGGGGGAGTTAAGCTACTTCCTTGGATTGCAAATTAAGCAAGGGAAGGATGGCACTCATATCTGTCAAGCAAAGTATACCAAAGAGCTGTTGAAGAAATTTGGATTTGAAGATGCAAAGCCATTATCAACTCCAATGAGCACATCAACCAGAATGGACAGTGATCAAAAAGGTAAAAGGGTAGATCAAAAGAATTATCGAGGTATGATAGGATCATTACTTTACTTAACTGCCAGTAGACCAGATATTCTGTTCAGTGTATGCATGTGTGCTAGATATCAGGCAGACCCTAGAGAGTCTCACTTAATCTCTGTAAAAAGAATATTTAGATACTTAGCTAGAACTCATGATTTAGGTCTCTGGTATCCTAGATCTTGTGAGATAAATCTAATAGGATATTCAGATGCTGATTATGCTGGTTGCAAAGTAGATAGAAAAAGCACCAGTGGATGTTGTCAGTTTCTTGCAGGATGCTTAATATCATGGACATCCAAGAAACAAAATTCAGTAGCTCTATCAACAGCTGAGGCGGAATATGTTGCTGCTGGAAGTTGCTGTACACAACTTCTTTGGATAAAGCAACAACTTGAAGACTTCGGCATTCACATCAAATCAATTCCTCTATTGTGTGATAATACTAGTGCCATCAACCTCACCAAAAATCCAGTTCAACACTCAAGGACAAAACACATTGAGGTAAGATATCATTTTATTCGAGACCATGTAGCTAGTGGTAATTTAGAAATTTCGTTTATAGATACAAATGGTCAATTGGCAGATATCTTCACAAAAGCCCTACCTGAAGAGAGATTTACATCTCTTAGAAGGGAACTAGGGATGTGCAATTTGTGAAAGAATTTCTGTGATGTTATTGACATATAAATTTTTCAGATTAAATGAAAAGTTCTCTCTCCGTTAAAATTAAACAAAACTCTGATTATCTATATGCTTTGACCGCTTCTGTGTAGAAAGTTGTTTGACTTGTCAAACCTTTTTGTCGCTTTCTACCTTTGCCGCCTTTTGGCGCTCCCGTCATTAAAGTAATATTAATTTATCCAAACCGTTTTGAGATCGATTCGCCTTCCACCTTTACCCTTTTTATTCTCTATCTGTTCACCTAAAGCTGATGCCCTAACGATTTTGGGATCGTCTCTCTGCAACTTTCGAAGCCTTCTTCTCTTCCCGTGAAGAACTCCTTCGAAAACTTCCGTCCCTTCCATCATCCTCCCTTCCAAAATCCTTTCTTCTCTGCACCCATGGCCGCTCCGTTGATCTCCGGAAGTGTTGGGGGCTACAGTGCTGAGTATTTATCCCCAAAGGAGCAAGAAAGATTTACTTTTGTGAAGACAAAGATTTGCGGAAATAAGGCGGTGGATGTTCAGAATCTTGAGAAGAGTGGCATGGCCAGGCTAGTTGATACTATAAGAAGATCGCAGTGGATGGATGTGGTCACATTCAGTGAGGTAAGCTACCCGGACTTGGTAAAAGCCTTCTACATCTGTCTGAAGTCAGAAGCAGATGGATCCCTTGTTTCCTCTGTCAAGGGTATTCAAATCAGAATAACCCATGAGCTGTTGCGTGATCTGTTTGGAGTGAAGACCTCAGGATTTAGTGGCATTCACTCTGTGAATGATGAAGTCAAAGGTCTCGGGATCATCGGTCCAGGATTTAAGTTGAAGGATGGGAAGCTGGATATTAATCAGATGTCCGCGTTCAACCGGTTGCTGCACTTTATAGTCTGCCAAATCTTAGTTCCCCGTAGTGCTACCTTTTCCTCATGCACTAGGGCAGATTCGGACATAATGTTCTGGGCAATCCAGAACAAAGAGATAAACCTGGCCGCAGTGATGACTGAGCGAATGATGGTTGCACATGCTCAGTTATGGGAAACAAAGAGCAAGTTGAATGTTTCCCTTCCATATGCCCATCTTCTGACCAAGATTTTCAAGCACTTTGGAGTAGATCTGTCAGGGGCGGTAGCTGAAAAGATGGGCCAGTCTATAAGGTCCAGGAACCTGAAGAAAAGTGGCTTTTCAGTGCAAGAAGGAGTTTGGTCGAAATCCTCTGTGGCTGAAGGAGAAGCAGTTATTGCAGATATTCCAGAGGCAGTAGAAGTAGAGCAAGAAGCAGCAAGTCCAGCAGAGCAAGAACCAGTTGAGTCAACTGTGGGATGCCTATCCGAAGCTCAATTGGTAGAGGGTGCAGCTGGTGTGGCTGATTCCTCGCCCACCACCTTAGTCACCTCTATTTTGAGAGAGATTTTGGACTCTGTTCCCTCCATCTCAGCCTCTTCTAAGGCAGGTGGACCTGATGAAGATGTCATCTTGGAAGAAGCTCCTGCTCAGGGGGAGCAAGAAAGTTTTGAAGTCCCTGCTCCCATTCAGGGGGAGCATGCTGAGAGTGAAAAGCCAGAGAATGAAGCCTTGGTTGATGATAGTGAAGGCCCAAGTGCAGCTGTAAATCTTGAGGAGCCTGTCTCTCAGCCAGGTAAGCAGAAAAGGGTTGTTCACAGGAGGTCAAGGAAGGGCCATAGGAAAATAAAGTTGAAGCATGTTATGGCCTTGCTAAAAACCCAAGGAGAGATCCTGACATCAGTTCAGAATGGAATACAAGGAATTGTCTCAAATCAAGTGTCAACCTCCTCAGACGTATCCTCAATAAGAAATGCAATGAGGTACTTCAATAAGGAAATGTCTGATATGAAGAATTTGCTGGCCAATATTTCAAAGTCTAGTGGTGTCCCTCCCGCACCTACTCAGAGCAGTCCAGCTGAAGTTCCCAGGCCACCAGGGCCTCCAGCTGAAGTTCCTAGGCCACCAGGGCCTCCTGCAGAAGTCTCAGGGCCAACAGGGCCGCCAGTTCAGGAGTCAGGGCCATCAGGGCCATCTGTTGTAAGGTCACCCGGACCAGTGGCAGCCTCAGGGTCTTCAGGACCATCTCCTGCAGTCAGAGAAAGTAAGGTCAAAGGAAAAGAGCCTGTGTCTGTCTCCAAGGCCCCTGATTCTTCATCTCTTGCCACTCCAACCCTCTCCACACCTTCATCTCCTCCTACTGCACCTCCTGCTCCACCAACCATAAAACATCCCATGCCTCGCACAAAACCTTCCTCATCCTCTACTTCCTCTCAACCCTCCTTCTCACCTTCTCCAGCTCTCATCTCAGCTTCATCCTCATTAGCTCCTCAACCTTCACCTATTAAAACTCAAACATCTCATCCTCAACCAACCTCTTCCTTTAATCCTAAGCACTTGTTCTATCCTCCTACTCCTCCTAATTCTGTTACCCTTCCTCCAGTCAAACCTCTGCCTCTTGGCATTTTTGACACCAATGTTCCAGACCTTTTTGAAAGGAACACTCTCCTCACCATTCTTTCTACAGCCTCTCACATTCACAGGACTGACCCTCCTAGTCCTGTCTTCAAAAAGAGAAAAACCTCTTCCTCTCTAAGCACCCCTTCTACTTCTCTCTACCCCCCTTTATGGTACTCTCTTACCCTTGATCCTAAGAGAAGACCAATCTACAAAGAATACCTCCAGAAATGCATTCTTTCTACCATTTATGGTATTCCTTTCCTCAACCTCTCCGAACACCTAGCCATTGTTCTTCCTTTCACTCAGATATCTCAACCTTTCAAGTCCAAAATCTTTGAGGGCACTGAGTTCAAGACTGAAGATCAGTGGGCAGCCATCAAAGGGAACAAGGCTCAGTACTCAAAATACCTGACTGCAAGGGCCGAATCCCTCTCTCACAGAGATCACCCACTCACCCTCTCTGAGTGGTTCATCTTCCAGCACAAGAATTCTTGGGGCTCCTTCATCTTGAAGGAAATTCGGATTGCCAGAGCTTTTCAGTTGTACAGTGACTTCTGTTATTTGAACAAAATTCCAGAAGTTCAATTTTGCCAGTTCAACTCACAGATTACTGTGCGGCAATCAGAGACCCCTCTCAACCTTCCTTTTACAGTAGATTTTGTCTCCTTCAAGGCTGATTTTCCGTGCTTCTGCCGAAGCTGCACTCGTTAGTGCTTAATTCCGATGCTGGATCTCAGGCTCTAGACATGTTTGCAAGGCAGCTGGGCCGGATGTCAGCAAAGCAGGGCCAATCTCCCTCCTTCTTGCGGTTCATCCTCAGAGAATATCACTCTGGCCGCATCTCTTCTCTGACCCTAGCTCCACTCATTTCTGAGTGTGAACGCCTCACCTCATCAGAATGGGAGCTTCTATATCGGGCTTCTTATCAGCAGTTGGAAGCTGTCAATCAAGATCTGGTTAGTCAGAGGAAGCCGACTCTTTCTGCAGAAGCCTTTATGGATCTCAATTCCATCGCTCCCTTACCAGAGCTCTATGCTGTCTGGGCAGCTCGATATTCTGCCTTCTTTGCCCTAAAGCAGGATCTGTTAAATCAACAACTTCACTATCCAATTTCCTTGGACAGATTTCTCCACAGGGCCAGTTTTGGCAAGAGTACCTACTTCAGATTCATTTTGGACAAAACTCAGTATGGAGAGTTCATAGAGCAGCAAAGGCAACTCTACATTCAGAGGAACATCCCTTCCATGGGACCCTCCTTCTCAGTTACCTTTGGAGTGTTTCTGCAAATTTTTGAGGATCTTGAGATCAAGGCATGGGCTGTCATCTCACAGCATGCCTCCTTGTTATCTCCTCTGTATTATCTTTCTCCTTCTTAATAAAAATCTTTCTCTCTTCTTTGTCTCACAGCTTATCTTTTTGCCTAATGACAAAATGGGGGAGACAACTAACATAAATCTGAAAAACATATTTCATTTTTTGTATGATGTTTAGTATATTTTGTCATCATCAAAAAGGGGGAGATTGATGACCAAACTGTCCCCATAATAAATATTTCCATTTATTTATATATTAATTTTGATGATTAACAAAATAACACTAATAGATTTCTTGAGCCTTGAGAACAGGAAGCAAAAGAAAAATGAAAGATCAAGACAATCTGGTAAGTCCCATCATTTCTATCTAAGTCCCTGTAACGACTTCTTTGATAAGCAGAACGACTTACTCTTTGACCGGAGCACTCGAATCGTTACCGTAACGACTTCTTTAGAACTCGCAACGACTCTCTAGCCGTAACGACTTCTTTAGACCTCGTAACGATTTCTTTAGAACTCGCAACGACTCTCTAGCCGTAACGACTTCTTTAGACCTCGTAACGATTTCTTTAGAACTCGCAACGACTCTCTAGCCGTAACGACTTCTTTAGACCTCATAACGATTTCGCGCAACGACTTCTTTGTTAGTCATAACGATTTCGCGCAACGACTTCTTTATTAGTCATAACGATTTCGCGCAACGACTTCTTTATTAGTCATAACGACTTCGCGTAACGATTTCTTTATTAGTCATAACGATTTCGCGCAACGACTTCTTTGTTAGTCATAACGATTTCGCGCAACGACTTCTTTATTAGTCATAACGATTTCGCGTAACGACTTCTTTATTAGTCATAACGATTTCGCGCAACGACTTCTTTGTTAGTCATAACGATTTCGCGCAACGACTTCTTTATTAGTCATAACGATTTCGCGTAACGACTTCTTTATTAGTCATAACGATTTCGCGTAACGACTTCCTTATTAGTCATAACGATTTCTTGCAACGATTTCTTTAGAACGCGCAACGACTTCATAAGTTATCACAACGATTTCTTTACAGTTCATAACGACTTGCTATAACTCATAACGATTTCATAAGTTATAAAGTCAGCAAGATTCTCTTTATCGAATTTCTTGATACATCAGTATAATGCTTTTTAATAGCGTTGAAAAGTCAAAGTCATATCTTGTCCGTTGACTGCTATGCATTAAATGCTCTCCGATCGTATCTCCCATGCATGCAGACAATATCTTCCATTTCTATGCTACTCTGTCTACGTACTTTTCTTGGACAGAAAGGAGCCTTGCTATATACTGCAATATCTGTTCCATCTCAACTAACAATAGACAGCAGTCCTAGCTGTCTTCTATTTATTGATGATATGCTTACAGATATCTGACAAGACTCATCTGGACAACGTTGGACACAAGATACAAAGTTCTATGACATCTCCTTGGCATGTACACCAGGATAAAAGACTGACGATCAGAAGCTTCCTCAGTAACCAGTCTAACGTACACAAGGATAAGAGACAACGGGCACTTCAACGTTCGAATTTGAATCAGCAGCTTAAATAGAAGACTCAAGACGAAAAGAAGAAGGCAGATAGAGCAACATCGCTTGATTTTAGAAGAAGAAAGAAATCCATCTCTCTCAATCTTTAGAACTTTGAAGAAGAGCGAAGCCTCCACTCCAAAACCTGGTTCTAAGCTCTTAGCTCTCTGTGCTCAAAAAGGAATCCTCAAATTTGTAAGAGCCTGTGTGGTCCTTGGAGAGAAAAACCTTGTTAAATCTCTTTCTCTCTCAGGGGTCTAGGAGCTTCAGGTTGTAGCTTGTCAAGCTAGAATCTGAAGCCTGTTTTCACAACCTTTTTCTGATTAGTGTGTGTTCCCTTCTGGACGAAGGAAGACCTGGTGGTATCCAGGGTGGTTGTTGTTCCCTTCTGGACGAAGGAAGACCTGGTGGTATCCAGGGTGGTTGTTGTACCCTTCAGGTTGAAGGAAGACCAGTTGAGGCTGGGTGTAAGGATCCTTAAGGGGGATTGTACCCTTGGTAGTAAAATCCTGAGGTATTGCTCAGGGACTGGACGTAGGTCTCCTGTGGAGAGGAGTTCCGAACCAGGATAAAAATCCTGTGTCTTGTGGTTGTGTTTTGGTGTGATTGTTGTCTTGTTTGCTCTAACTCTAACCTTGTTATTAAGTTGTGCAATCTTTTCAGTAAACAGGTTTTAATCAAACATCGAAGTTTTAATAACCCATTCACCCCCCCCCTCTGGGCTAGCTAGCTGGGCAACAGCAGACTCCTCTTCATCGGAAGACTCCAAAGAAAAATCAGATGACAGTGATGATGAGGTAATGCTGTCAAGGAAATTGCAAAGAATCCTTGCCAAAAAGAAGAAGTTCGACTCCAAGAGATTTTTCAAGAAAGATAAGAAGAAGGAGCCAACCTGTTATGAATGCAACCAACCAGGACATTACAAATATGAATGTCCTAAGCTAAAGAAAAAGGATCAAATAGAAAGGTCCGACAAGAAGAAAGGTAAAGAAAAGAAGTTCAGAAAATACAAGAAAAAGGCAATGGCAGCAGCATGGGATAATGAGGAAGCCACCAGTTCAGACTCCTTAAGTTCAGAATCTGAAGAGGAAGAAAAGACAAATCTAGCCCTCATGGCAGGACTGGAGCAGGTAAATTCTGAAACCTCTTTTACTTCCTGTTCTGAATCAGATTCTGACAGTCTTGAAGATGCCTTTAATGAGCTATATGAAAAATATAAACAGTAGTAAAACAAATGAAAACAGTTAAGTTAAATTTTCTAAACCAAGAAAAGGCTAATACATTCCTAAAGAATGAAGCAGAAAGGTTAGAAAAACGTTTAAGTGAAATCAAAAGAGCAAATGAATTACTATGTGAAGACTTAAAAAATAAAAATAGTAAAATCATGGAGATGGAGTCAAACTTAAAAGAACTTAAGAATGAAGAAAAATTACAAGAAGAAAATAATTACCTAAGAGCTACTATAGAGAAAATCTCTAACTGTAAAACATCATTGTTTGTTAGATTAAAAGGATCTAGAACAAGTAAGAAAAAGTATGGAGTAGGATATACACCTCCTCACAATGAAGAAAATGTTGTGTATCCTGAAAAATATCCAACTTCTCAATTTGTAAAAGAAAAGGAAGTCAAAAATCCTAAAAAGATTAATCAGCATGTTTATAAACAAAAACAAAAATCTCATAACACTGCACATGTTAAGAATACTTTTGATTTATGCTGTAGTCACTGCAATCAGTTAGGACACACTGTTAGCACATGCACAACCAGACATTTACGCTGGATCCCTAAGACTAACCATCAACGACCCAAGAAAATATGGGTACCAAAAGTTACAACTTAATTTTATTTGCAGGGCCGGTTGAGAGCATCCAAATGGTATTTGGATAGTGAGTGCTCAAGGCATATGACAGGTGATAGGAAGTTGTTTACAAGCTTTAGAGATGAAGTTGGTCAAGTCACTTATGGTGACAATGGAAAAGGGAAAGTCGTAGGATGTGGAACAGTTGGTACTAAGGATAAGAATTTGATTGAAGATGTCATGTATGTAGAAAGTTTGAAGTATAATCTCATAAGCATCAATCAATTATGTGATAAAGGGCATCCAGTAAAATTTCAGAATGATAAGTGCATTATTCAGAAAGATGGAAAAATTGTGTTTGAAGCTCAAAGAGTGAAGAATTTGTACACTTTACAGTTAGCCGAATTAAAGGAAGTAAATTTATGTCTTGCAACCACTAAGAGTGAAGAATTGGATTTGTGGCATAGAAGATTGGGTCATGCAAGCACTTCAGTCATCAAGAAATTGATAAAGCATGATCTAGTTGAAGGTCTTCCAAAAATGAAAATGAAGAAGTCTGGAATATGTTCAGCTTGCGCAAAAGGGAAGCAAACCAAGACATCATTTCAGTCCAAAAGAGTTGTCACAACTGCCAAACCATTGGAGCTAATTCACATGGATTTGTTTGGACCTATGAGAACAGTCAGCCTTGGAGGAAAGATATATGGCTATGTAATAGTAGATGACTACTCAAGATACACTTGGGTGTCTTTCTTGGAAGCCAAATCAGAAGTCTTTTCAGCTTTTCTGAAATTCTGCAAAGTAGTTCAAAAGAACTAGAAATTCTAGATTATAAGTATCAGATCTGATCATGGTGGAGAATTCAAGAATGAAGAGTTCATGAAGTTCTGTGAAGAGAATGGAATTGAACATAATTTCTCAGCTCCAAGAACACCTCAACAAAATGGAGTAGCAGAAAGAAAAAATAGAACATTGCTAGACATGGCCAGAACTATGCTTATTGAATACAATCTACCAAGGTATTTCTGGGTAGAAGCAGTCAACACAACATGCTACATCATCAACAGATGCATGATCAGACTAATTCTTAAGAAGACCCCATATGAGGTTTACAAGGAAAAGAAGCCCAACATCAGCCATCTTCAACCTTTTGGTTGTAAGTGTTTAATTTTAAATAATGGTAAAGATAATTTAGGAAAATTAGATGTTAAAAGTGATGAAGGATTCTTGTTAGGATATATATCAAAACCTAGGGGATATAAAGTGTTTAATAGAAGAACTTTAGCCATAGAACAAACAGTGCATATACTATTTGATGAAACTAACCCTTCTATTAAAAGAATAGAAGAAGAAGAATGTGTTGGAGAATTGTGTAGGGATCTAGAGAGAACATCTCTTGAAGATGAAGAAAAAGAAGAAGAAAAGGAAGATCCTCAGCTGGAAGAACTTCAACAACAAGAAGTACCACAAGAAGGACTGCCTAGAGATTTGAGGTATCACAAAGATCATCCAAGAGAAAACATAATAGGTGATCCTCAAGATAGGGTAAGAATAAGAGGTATGCACACTCCTTGTGATTTCTCTACTTTAGTCTCTCAAATTGAGCCTAGGACAATCGATGATGCACTGGGTGATGAATGTTGGATCCTTGCTAAGCAAGAGGAACTGAATCAGTTCCAATGCAGCCAAGTTTGGACTCTTGTTCCCCGACCTTCTGACCATCTAGTTATTGAAACTAGATGGGTTTTCAGAAACAAAATGGGTGAATCAGGAGTAATCACCAGGAACAAGGCTAGGCTTGTAGCTCAAGGGTACTCCCAAGAGGAAGGCATAGATTTTGATGAAACTTGTGTCCCAGTAGATAGATTAGAGGCAATCAGAATTTTATTAGCATATGCATGTTCTCTCAATATTAACTTATTTCAAATGGATGTTAAAAGTGCTTTTTTGAATGGTTTAATAAAAGAAGAAGTATATGTTGAGCAACCACCAGGCTTTGAAGATACTAAATATCCAAATCATGTTTTCCATTTAAAGAAAGCACTATATAGTCTGAAACAAGCTCCAAGAGTTTGGTATGAAAGATTAAGTGCTTATCTTATATCACATGATTTCATAAGAGGTAAAGTAGATATGACACTATTTATTAAGAAATTTCTAGATGGAATATTAATAGTATACATATATGTTGATGATATTATATTTGGCTCTACAAATGAATCACTTTGCAAATTCTTTGAAAATCTTATGCAAAGTGAGTTTGAAATGAGCATGATGGGTGAGCTTAATTATTTTATTGGGTTGTAAATTAAGCAGACCAAGGAAGGTACTCACATTTGTTAAACCAAATACATTTCAGATTTACTCTTTAAATATGGTTTTGACAAGTGTAAGCCATTAGGAACACCTATGAGCTCAGGCATTAAGTTAGATAGTGATCCTCTTGGTAAGAAAGTAGATCAAAAGGTCTATAGAGGCATGATAGGATCATTACTCTATCTTAGTGCCAGTAGACCAGATATAATGTTCAGTGTATGCTTGTGTGCAAGATTTCAAGCTGATCTAAAAGAATCTCATGTTCATGCAGTTAAAAGAATTTTTAGATATCTTATAAATACAAGTAAATTAGGACTATGGTATCCCAGATGTTCAGATTTCAAGTTAATTGGATATAGTGATGCTGACTATGCTGGATGCAAAATAGATAGAAAAAGCACCAGTGGTATATGTCAAATTCTTGCAGGGTGCACAATCTCTTGGTCTTCCAGAAAGTAGAATTCCGTGGCATTATCTACAACAGAAGCTGAATACATTGCAGCTGGAAGCTCCTGCACTAAACTGCTGTGGATCAAACATCAATTGGAAGACTATGGTCACATACTTCAAGAAGTACCAATGCTATGTGACAACATAAGCGCAATAAATTTAACCAAAAATCCTATCCAGCACTCAAGAACAAAGCACATTGAGGTTAGACATCACTTCATCAGGGACCATGTAAGTAATGGTGATATTTTACTTGATTTTGTTTCCACAGAAAATCAACTTGCTGATATTTTTACCAAACCTCTTCCTAAAGATAGATATACATCTATTATAAGAGAAATATGTATGTACAATCCTGATTAGATAGTTATGATAAACTCATGATAAAATTATATGTTATGAAAAATTGTCTTTTTTCCTGTGAAAAATTTTCTCCAAGTCCTAATACTTCGACTTATGAAGTCGGAGACACAATCTGACTCATGTATATTGTGAGCATTCGACTTGTAAAGTCAGAGTCACAATCCGACTTCCAGAGCTGAAGTCTGAAAAGGTGCTTATTAATTCAATATAATAATTAAAATTAAATGAATTCATTTGCTATTCAACGGTTCAATCAATCAATCGCGACCATTCACCCCTTGATCACTGGTCAGTTACTTTTTCACTCTCCCTATTTAGACATACCTTTTCGTGTCCAAAAACACTCTTTCAAACTCTCTCTTCAACTCTCTTGTCTTCTTCCTCCTCTTCGCGCCTACACTGTTCATCTTCTCCGGCCACCGTCTTCAGAGCATCTTGAAGTCCCTCATTCTCTCTGAAGAAAGGTAGGCTCTGTGAACTCTACACTGTATTTCTCTTTCTCCTTTGACAGTTCCCTGTGTCTTCTCCCTTGCTCTCTGTCTAGATGGCATCATCTAGGGCTCCGGAAGAAACCCAGTTGACTCCTAAGCAACTCCATCGCTTAGCCTCTGCTAAGTTCTCTCTATGTCCAGGGAAAGTTGTAGATTTCTCCCAGTTGCATGGTAACCTGTCGTGGGTAGAAGAAACCCTAGATGCTATGGGTTGGACTAGACTTTGTCAGATTTCTGAGCCCACAGTTGATAATGCCCTCAAGGCGTTCTATGTTTCTCTTCAAGTCTCCTCCGCAAACTCAGTCATTGGGCATGTGAAAGGCACCAAGATCACTGTTTCTGAAGAGCTGTTGGTAGAACTTTTGGATTGTCCCAACTCCGGGCACAAGCTTAATGAGGTAGTGCCTTTGGACAAGCAGAAAGTGGGCATCATAGGCAGCTTGGCAACTGTCAGCAAGAAGGGTCTTCTGGTCAATGAACTGTCAGCAAGAACGATCTTCTGGTCAATGAATTGTCAGCAGAAAGAGACTTATCCATTCAGTTATTTCAAACATTATTACTCCAAGGGCAGGGACCCATTCCTCCATAACCGCCAGGGATGGTAATTTGTTGTTTTGGGCCATTCAGAGGCATAAAGTCAATTTGCCAGCAGTCATTCTAGAGAAGATGATAGCCTTAAAAGATCTGCAGGAGTCCCTTCCTTATGGACCCTTCCTTATCTTGATTTTAAAAAAGTTCTCAGTGGATTTGAGTAGAGAAATTTCTGTTGGATCAAAGAGAAAATTGGCCTATCCACCTTGAGGAGAAGCCATTACATTTTAGCCAACAGAAGTTAGAATTTATGGATGAAGGATACTGTACCAGATTGCTCCCATGAAGTGTTTCCTGATGAAACACTGGATTCATCATCAGTACCAGTCAGTCAACAAGAAGAAGAAGGAATAGAAGAAGATGTTCAAGTTGAAGAGCAATAAGGTTCTCAAGTGCTTGAAGAGCCAAGACAAGTTCCCGTCTTTCCTCCAGAACAGGATGCACATGAAGAAACCATCAATGAAGTGCTAAGAGAATTGATAGGAAAAGAAGTAGCACAAGAACAAGAAGATATCCCTAGATCTACTCCTATTGAGCAAGAGTTTGAAGAAAGGCAGCATCATTACTCCCCTTCTCAGTTTGAGACCCGGTCAAGGTCTCAGGGGAGAGTAGCAACAGTCTGTCCACCATTCTAGATTTACTGAACAAGCAGTAAGAAAGCTTGTCAGTTTTACATATGCAAGTAGAATTTGTAGATGCAAAATTTGATGGTTTGGCCGATGAGATCAAGCAAATGAAGGACCTCTTACTTCAGTTAGTGTGCCAACAGGGCACTTATCAGCCTTCTGGTCCTCCATCATCTCAACAAGAAGAACATCAACACCATGAAGCCCCTGCTCAAAAGTGTGATCAAGTAGATCAAGAGACTGAGCAGTAGGAAGAACTTCAGCAGTAGCATCCAGAGCAGCAGCAAGAGAAGGAGAAGGAGCCTGAGCAGCATAAGGAACAAGAGCAAGAATATCAAGATGCTTCTCTCCAACTAGCTATTATAGAAGTTCAACAATTGGTTGAGCAATCAATGCTAGAGGAGCCTCCAGCAGCAGTAGAAGATCTTGAGTAGCAGCATGAATCCTAGAAGGAGTCTAGGCTTAAGAGGCCCTTTGAGTCTTTAGGGGATGCTTCCAAGTCAATAATCAAGACCTTCAAGAGGAAGGTTAGGAGAAGACTTCGAAAAAATGGTAAACCTGTATCCAGCTCTTCTCCTCCTCATCCTATGCCTCCTCCTCCTGATCAAATCTCCACTGTTGTTCCTCCTCCTGAACTAGAACATCCCCCTGTATCCTCATCCACTCCTATTGCACCCATTGCTCCCACTCCTTCCATTCCTGAACAACCTCAACTCTCCACTTAATCTGATCCTCCTCCCTCTTCATCTATTCCAGAGGATTTGCCTATTACTTTCGACAATGTAAATTTGAAAATTTATTCAATGAAATATAGAGTTCAGCAACCTCCAGTAAATATTCCTTCCCTCCACACTAGACCTCCTAGTTTCTTTTCATGTCTTCCCACTGCCTCCCAATCAGTAGCACGCAGATCCACCTCACTATCTTTGAAATCCTTCCTAGCATTCAACTTTCCTCTAGTGGCGGGAGGATGTTAAAAGATAATCCTGCCCAGCTACTACCTCCATTCTGGTATGCCTTCATTCACCACTCTGAACATCATATGAACCTATTCAAAGAATTTTTATCCATTAAGGTATTCCTTGAATTTCATGAAATGCCAGGTTTCACATTTGAAGACTGGCTTCCTACTCTTATTCATTCTACTCAAGTAGTGATGGCTGACCTCCAGCTTATTTCCCAAAAATGCCATAACCTCACTTCCAAAACATTTCTTGATCTCTATCCTGAAGAAGCCACCAAGTACAAGGAAACTCTATCCAGGAACCAATTTTTGGATGTTCCTCTCCACCTGAATCTAAGGTTCTTTGACTTGTTTGGAACTCTCATTAGAAATCTTCAGGACAAGTTCACAAGGATGAGAAACTTCAATTTTGCAAGATGTCAGTTGGGACTGCCTGGTGTTTCTAGAGGCCAATGGGAAATGCTCATCAGAAATCAAAGGCAAATCACTCCCTCCATGACAGTTGGTCTACCATCTAGCTTGTATCCTTCCCTGGTTGGTGCCATTTCTGCTAGAAAAGAATTTGCTCAAGCAGTCTTCAATAGGCACATTCGGCTAGCTACCAGATTCAGAATTAAGTACAAGCTTCGATTGTCTCTTCAAAGATTTCCCCTTATGCAAGCCCCAAAGAATTCCCAGCACATGGTAGATTTCTAGCTTTGTTTTGCTGAATCTGAAAGGCTTACAAAAGATCATTGGGCAGCAGCCTATCCTAAGGATCATTCAGAATGTGAGAAGCTAAAGCTTTCTGTCTATCAGTACCTGAGCAAAGGTTATGATGACCTTTGGAAGATAATTGCTCATAAGTGGAAGCAAAGGTACCTGATCTACTATCAAGCTAAGGAAGCAGCTTACTCCCAAGGCTTGCACTGGAATATTATAGTGCATGAGTTCCTCCATCTTGTAGCCTCTAGGAAATTTGTTCCCCTCAAATTCTCCTTGCACCAGACCCATTATCGCACCAAGCTTCACTGGTTCCATAAGCGCCACCTCAAGTTCTATAGAAAATTGCCCTCCATTGGTCCCTCTTATAACATTGATTATAGTCTATTTGAGAACTTCTTCCTTGACAATGAGAAAAAGCTATGAGCTCTTATCCAACCTTACCTAGACCAGGTCCCCCAGTCTTTGTATCTACCTAGTTCCCTGTCAAAATCATAAATCCTATGTTTCTATATTCTGTAATTAATCCTCTCCTTCATTTCTGAATACAATAGCCTTTCATTTCTCAATTTGTATGCTCTGATGTATGCTGTAATTCTTTTTTTGTGTGTATTTTGTTTTTTTTGTTAATGTCACAAAGGGGGAGAAAAGTAGAAAGAAAGAAAAAATTTTCTACATTTAAATGTATTATTCGTTCCTTCTGTTTGTTTTAAAGTTTTTGTCATTAACAAAAAGGGGGAGAATTCTTGAGCAACTACACATAAGAAAATCTAAGATTTTAAATTAATATAATATCATGATTTTTCTATGACAAAAACCTTTAAAAGACTTTCTACAATCTAGAGTTATATTCTCCATAATTTAAAGTTATATCATAAAAAGAAAGTTCGAAGAGTCTTGGACAAACTCTATCTCAGAAAATTTTCTAAGTCCACAGTCTACTCTATTCGACTGCCAACTCTGACTTCTACAGTCGAATGGTTCATAAATCTAACTCTTCACTATCCGACTTCTAAAGTCAAAATTTCTAAGTCTCGACCACTACTACATAATCTGACTGCCAACTTCGACTCCTACAGTCAATTGGTTCATAAATCTAACTCTTCAGTATCCGACTTCTGAAGTCAAATTTTTGGTTCTGAATCTACTCAATTCTAAGGAAGTCGAATTCTCTTATATCCGACTCCTAAAGTCGAATTGTGGTTTCTAATGCAACTCAGTCCAAACTTCAAATTCGAATAACATAATCCCAAGGTATCTTCTGATGAAGTCGAATCAGTCTATTTCTGTATCCGACTCTGAGAGCCGGATTGTAATCTCTTCCTTCCGACTTCACTGTCAGTTCTGTATGTGTTCTTGTTCTTTAAAGATATCAATTTAACAAACTTCTAAAACCTTGATTGCATATCTTTGTTGATACAATTTTCATTAACCAAATACCTTAAATTAATCCATTAGATTATCATTATTTTTTGACAAAATGAAACATATTATACTTAAAGTATTCATCTAAATTTGTTTATGTTTGCATCTGTGATTCTTATTCAAATTGATATATTGCTTAGTGACAGTAGCCCGAATTTTCCTCATACTGAAGATATGTTGCATTTAATGCTTGCCATACGCATGGGCATCTGACAGGAACTCACCTACCACTGTCAGACCCTCACCTCACCTTCTAGCACAACTATCTGTCTTTTATTTACTAGTCTGAAAGGATGCCTATACGAGGTTTCCATACTTTTCTTATCTTCTCTGACTCACCTACCTCAAAAGCATGGAGGTGCTCTCTTTCTTTTTGTCTTGTCCTTGCTGCAAACATTTATTGAAGCATGTTTTTAGCAAGGAGCTTTCATAGTCCACTTAATGAGAAGCCGACCTTCTAGCTGTGAAGCTACAGCTCTCATCTGAAGACATTGGAAAGAAGTAGAAGGACCTAAGGATAACAAACTTAGCAAAATCTAAAGGATCCTAGATCTCTTCTCAAACGGCCAGATTTCCAACGGCCATTTTCAAACGGCTACATTCTTCTGAAGACTATAAAAGAAACCGAAGTTTGAAAGGAGAAGACACACTTAGATATCAAGAAAGAGATATCCATAGAGAGAAAAACAAAAAGAAGAAGTGATTGCAACTCCAATGAGCTCAACACTTAGAATTTTTCTCAAGCCAGAAATCTTGCAAGCCTTCTGCCAAGCCACAAGTTGGAGAGCTTCCCTTTTAGCAAAATTCTCAAAGCTCTCTCAGTTTCATAGAAGTCTTGTGTTCGGGTGGCAATTGTAATTGCATTTATTTTTAAAGTCCACCCTGCTTTTTCAAAAAGGATTTGAGTTGCATCTCTGATCTGTTAGCCTTTCTGAAGTAAGTGTGTTTTTGCTCAATCTTGAATCAAACACACAAGAGTCTGTTCATCTTTTTCTTCTGTGTAATCTCTGCAGGAGGTTGTTCCGGTTTTTCCCTTCTTGTGTAGGGAAGGCCTTGTGTAAGGCTATCTTGTTCCCCTGTTTAGGGAAGGCTTGCTTTGGAGCAAGTGGGATTGTATTTCCTCTCAAGGGTGAGAGAAGGCCAATTCATTGGCAGTTAGTGGAAATCTCAAGTAGTTGGCTTGAGAACTGGACGTAGGACTTCCATGTGGGAAGGGCCGAACCAGGATAAATCCCTTTGTCCATTTGTGTGATTGTTTCTGCCTAGTTTACACTTGAATCACACACCACACTAAGTACTAACGAATTTATTTAGTGATGTGTAATTTCAGAGAAAATTTTAAAAGCCAAGAAGTCCTATTCACCCCCCTCTAGGACATCTCTAGTGCCATTTCGATCCAACATGTGTGGTCTGAGGAATGTGAGAGCAGTTTCTATGTAACGACCCTCTTCATACCGGTACGATTATACCAATCCCCATCGGTATAAAGGGCGTCGTCACAGTGGGACATGTACCCAACACTGATCGATAGGTTGATATGTACCTGGATAGCAATAGAGTACAGCAGAATAAAATGATCAACTCAACTCTTACCCATCACCAACACACATTCCACAATCTAAATAGCGAAATAGAAAGACAATGTCCACATTTAATACAAGATAAAAGAACTACATTGTCCAAATATTGTCCATACAATAATTCTTTATGTGCAAAAGAAAAAGGAAAGTACAACTAGTAGCAGCTCCATAAAATAGTCTTCAAATAACGATCCTCACCAAGCTTCCTTCTAGGACCCGATACCTGCCAACCTGTACACCGAAGCAAGAATGAGTCCAAAGACTCAGCAAGCAAACCAAAATCTTAAACTTAAACATGTCGCACTCACACTAAACCATTCACATTAACGAGATGCACACTAACATCAATTCACAAGGATACACATAGTCCTTATGCTCAACTAGCAATAGATATTATCTTCACAGGAGCATGCTTTAGTTTACCATAATTCTATTCTAAATCATGAGCATTTCATCATACACATGCACTTTTCGTATTCAATTGCACAACTTACTTACTATTTCAACGTGATAAAATCACATGCACATAGCTTCATATTTCATAGCATGAATTGAAGGTTAAACTTGGTAATACTAATTAGCAACAATAAGTGCTTAAGTAGGAAACTTTATACTAATTGAGCCTTTCAACCAGCATGGGATCAAAACATTTCTCATGCATTTGCCGTATTCAATATCAACCTTTTGCAAGCATGAAAATCCTATTACATGCTCACTACCATTTCATTCACGTGAGAGTTATACATATATACAATTCCATTACAACATGATAGAAATTAACATGAGATTCTCATATATTTGGAAGGGAAGTTCCTAACATGGATTCTACTCATTCTTACACATGTGAAACATCCTTTTTCATGCCTTTAGGTTGCTGTTTGGATATGCATTTAACACTTTCATGACATATATCATAAGTTCACAATTTAACACATTTATCTCACATGATTGCACATTTACACATTCACCTTGTTCACTTTTACACATTTCATATGTACACATGTTCACACTTACACAATTTACACATTTCCACATCATTTACTCTTTCACTTTCACTTATCACATATCACATATCACATCGATTGCACTTACCACGTGCATCATGGGCACTTACCATGTGCCATATTCACATATTTCACACTTTATTCATTATTTCATTGGTTAATCAATTTGCCATGACACATAGTCCTAACCACCAGTAGAGGACACTAACAAATAACACAACTCATTCTCATAACTCTTTTCACAACACATAACACATAACACGACTCATGATCATATACCCACCACCTAGGCAATACAGTGGTGGATCTTGGTTACTGCGCAGACCGGGAGAAGCCCTCTCCACCCTATCCAGTGGTACCGCCCACCTCCAGGATTTCCCCAATGCCTTTGGGACAAACTTATATCACATGGAGCCTTCTATAGGGACTTTTCTATATACGGCTCCCGATGCCTCTAGGGTAGCAGTGTCACATAGGCACAACTTTTACACTTTACTCATGCCGAGTTTTAGCACGTATTTTACACATAACGCTCACATCTCATTCATCTTCTCATGCACAATGTGACTCTGTTTTTCTCCTAACCATGCTACTACAGATGACCATAATTAACATTCCGGAAGTTTCATTAATCATGTTAAAAGGGTTCAGAAATCAAATCATTTCATAATAGCTAGCATTAGTCACGCATTTTGCATGGAAATTTCATATTGCACTGTATAATTGTCCAAATGTCCTGAAACTTTAACCACACACTTTTTTCAGGTTTCAGACTTCTCATGCAAATTTTCATATTTTCCTGAATTACATAGAATTTACGGAAAATGAAACATTCATTTTCATGCCACTAATAATTCAATTTAATATGGAACATGACATAAATATCAGATTTGATGGTTCAAGGTCCTGAACCTGACATATACATGGTCACAAAAATTTTTTTTCCGAATTTATTGCATGACACACCATTTACTAAATTTTTGAATAACCTACACATGACTTCTATTCCTATTGCAGAAAATGTAATAAATCACATGAACACAAAAAAATTCTCAGATTTGCAGGGCATGGACTGATGCATATGTACATGGTTAGAAAAATTATAGCATCCAAACTCCTCCTGATTCATGTAAACAGTAGACTAACATATCCAAACTGATTGCTAACATACTATTCAATAAATCTAAAAATTTGCACCATCCACAAAAATGCGCAAGAATTCACCATACATCCCACCATAGGTATTACATAACATATAAAAATTACACTATATCCTCATGCGAAGAAGTCCAAAATTAATCATATAGGGAAGGACAGTTCACTGTTCTGTCCTGAAGAACTAAACGGCGGGGTCTGGCCGTTCACAGAGGTTGACGGCATTATCGTATGCCGTTAACAGATGATCTTGACGGCAAGATCTCTTGCCGTCAAGTTCTTGTCTGTGTGAGAACACAGACCGAGCTGGGGAAAAATGTCAGAATGGGGGCTCCAGGACGCGAATTAAAATCCACAAAATTCCTGAGACTTAGGGGACATGTCTAGGCTCAAGACCTAGGGTTTACTTGCCTTTGAATAAATCTCCAAACGGATCAAAATGGCCGGAGAAGCTCTCCTTGGGCAGTGCCAAGAAGCCTCCAAAACTCCTTTGCTCCGGGTTCTAGGGGTTTGTAGGCCGCAGTCCAGCGCCGGGGAGGTCTTCTCCTATGCTTAGATGTCCTCCTTGTCGAAGAAGAGCGCCCGAAAATGCCTCCAATCGCCGGATCTAAGCCTTCCAAGGTCAGGTTTTCTCACATTTCTGAGCTAGGGTTTTCTCCTCTTGAAAAGGGCAAGAGAGCACCTTGCTAGCAGCAAGGTGGGTGCTCTTATGAGGCAAGACCCGAAGTCTGCCCTTGCAAGGGTGGGAGAGCCCCTTTGGGTCGGCCATCCCCAATCAGAAGCATGGCAGGCCATGCTTTTTCTGACCTGCTGTGCATGCAGTGTCAGAAGAGTAGGCGTCCACATCCCTGGACGGCTACAGAGGGTTGGCGTCCATCGATATGGACGCTGACATAACATGGGCGTCCATGCATGTTGACGCCAAGATACTCTTCTGCCAGAACTTAAAATCATGCAGAACCATGCTTAACCCACTCATACATGCACATGAAACCTATGTAGTATAGTGTATACACCACTACACCATGTAAATATCCAATATTCACTACTAATCCTACACATACATACATAGGTACATCAAGATAACAACACGCTCATGAATATATTCATACGCATACAAGGTATAAGGTATAATATGTATATTACTACACCGGGCAATCAATAGCATTTATACCTAGACATACACAAGCATACATGAATACACTAAGATAAGATGTACGTAGATATCTACCTATGCCTACACACTTGATTTGGCATATATATAGTATACACACACGGGTGTAGCACACTTGTGCACAGTACGCTTGAAATAGATGGACACAACATGCGCACCGGTAATTATATTAACTTGCACAACTTTACCTAGCATTGCTTAAGTACTATGTGCATAAGATTCCTTAATATGCACTATATGCATAATTTAGCCAATTGACTATCCTCACCTAATTATCATCAAAATACATGCATGTTGTTCATGAGGAGTATGGAAATCCAATATAGACTACTAAATACACCTACCATGCTTGAGCTCTTCATGTACATGCAATGTACGAAGTACAATGTACGCATCACTAAACCATGCAATGAACCATGTTTACAACTAAACATACTCATACGTACATAAGTACACCAAGGTGTTATGCAGGTAGAATTAGGTATACCATTGTCACGCATACAAGATAACATATGTACGTACATACACAAATCTACTTCTTATATTCTCATACAAAACTCCATGAAATAGGCAGTATAGGATATTCTTCAATATTTAGAAAATACATACATAATATTACTCAATCATTCTAAGTCTAAGATTCTTGGAAAAGAAAAGAGAACGCTTGTATTACTTCTTAATTTAGCTAATTGCTCACTTCTACGCGAATACACGTATATATATATATATATATATATATATATATATATATATATATATATACGTATATGCACATTTTCAAGAGAAGTATAAAACTTATAGTAGGCACAATGAACTACGCATGCTATGCACACAACAAGCGAACTCCCAACACACCATTATATACATACATATATATAAAAGAGAATAAAAATCCGGGGTCTTACACCCTCCCCCTCTAGAAAAAGATCTTCGTCCTCGAAGATCGCATAGAGTACCTGTGGTGACGTCGCCGAGGTCATCATCAGCTACTCTCGCTCCTATATCGCGGTCGGTGAAGCGCCTCGCGGAGTGAACTTCGTCTTCAGATTCGGACACTCTTTAAGCCGATGATCTTTGCTTCCACATTTAAGACACCTTCCTTCCTTTCTCCAACATGCTTTCCCACCATGACGCTTCCCGCACTGGGTGCACTCGGTTTTCTCGATGCTTGAGGCCACAGTTGATTGTTGACTTCCCAAGGGTTTCTCCTCCTTCTTACCTTGCCTTTGGAATAGCTTGGTCACATCCTCCTTTGAAGTTGCCTCCCCCTCTTGGAGAGGTCCCACTCTACTTTCTTGCTTGGTTGCCACACCGAGAATTTCTTCCAAGGTACGAGAATCAAGCTCCAGAAGCTTAGCTCTCACTGAGGGTTTAAGCCCTTTCACGAAATTCTTCAACTTGTGGTTCTGCTCATACCTCCGAGACTGAGCACTATGTCTACCACGTCCGGCCATAGTCTGCAAAATAAATAACTCAATTAGAACCTGGGTTACGATATCCTAACTATTTCCTTTACCATCTTTCATCTAGTATTAGTAATTTCTAAATGTATGGACAAATTTTCTATGAAGACTTTGCAATATTGTGATGGTGATGGTCTATCCATGTACAGTCTCAACCTTGGTGCTCTGATACCAATCTCTGTAACGACCCTCTTCATACCGGTACGATTATACCAATCCCCATCGGTCTAAAGGGCGTCGTCACAGTGGGACATGTACCCAACACTAGTCGATAGGTTGATATGTACCTGGATAGCAATAGAGTACAGCGGAATAAAATGATCAACTCAACTCTTACCCATCACCAACACACATTCCACAATCTAAATAGCGAAATAGAAAGACAATGTCCACATTTAATACAAGATAAAAGAACTACATTGTCCAAATATCGTCCATACAATAATTCTTTTTGTGCAAAAGAAAAAGGAAAGTACAACTAGTAGCAGCTCCACAAAATAGTCTTCAAATAACGATCCTCACCAAGCTTCCTTCTAGGACCCGATACCTGCCAACCTGTACACCGAAGCAAGAATGAGTCCAAAGACTCAGCAAACAAACCAAAATCTTAAACTTAAACATGTCGCACTCACACTAAACCATTAACATTAACGAGATGCACACTAACATCAATTCACAAGGGTACACATAGTCCTTATGCTCAACTAGCAATAGATATTATCTTCACAGGAGCATGCTTTAGTTACCATAATTCTATTCTAAATCATGAGCATTTCATCATACACATGCACTTTTCGTATTCAATTGCACAACTTACTTACTATTTCAACATGATAAAATCACATGCACATAGCTTCATATTTCATAGCATGAATTGAAGGTTAAACTTGGTAATACTAATTAGCAACAATAAGTGCTTAAGTAGGAAACTTTATACTAATTGAGCCTTTCAACTAGCATGGGATCAAAACATTTCTCATGCATTTGCCGTATTCAATATCAACCTTTTGCAAACATGAAAATCCTATTACATGCTCACTACCATTTCATTCACGTGAGAGTTATACATATATACAATTCCATTACAACATGATAGCAATTAACATGAGATTCTCATATATTTGGAAGGGAAGTTCCTAACATGGATTCTACTCATTCTTACACATGTGAAACATCCTTTTTCATGCATTTAGGTTGCTGTTTGGATATGCATTTAACACTTTCATGACATATATCATAAGTTCACAATTTAACACATTTATCTCACATGATTGCACATTTACACATTCACCTTGTTCACTTTTACACATTTCATATGTACACATGTTCACACTTACACAATTTACACATTTCCACATCATTTACTCTTTCACTTTCACTTATCACATATCACATATCACATCGATTGCACTTACCACGTGCATCATGGGCACTTACCATGTGCCATATTCACATATTTCACACTTTATTCATTATTTCATTGGTTAATCAATTTGCCATGACACATAGTCCTAACCACCAGTAGAGGACACTAACAAATAACACAACTCATTCTCATAACTCTTTTCACAACACATAACACATAACACGACTCATGATCACATACCCACCACCTAGGCAATACAGTGGTGGATCTTGGTTACTGCGCAGACCGGAGAAGCCCTCTCCACCCTATCCAGTGGTACCGCCCACCTCCAGGATTTCCCCAATGCCTTTGGGACAAACTTATATCACATGGAGCCTTCTATAGGGACTTTTCTATATACGGCTCCCGATGCCTCTAGGGTAGCAGTGTCACATAGGCACAACTTTTACACTTTACTCATGCCGAGTTTTAGCACGTATTTTACACATAACGCTCACATCTCATTCATCTTCTCATGCACAATGTGACTCTATTTTTCTCCTAACCATGCTACTACAGATGACCAAATTAACATTCCGGAAGTTTCATTAATCATGTTAAAAGGGTTCAGAAATCAAATCATTTCATAATAGCTAGCATTAGTCACGCATTTTGCATGGAAATTTCATATTGCACTGTATAATTGTCCAAATGTCCTGAAACTTTAACCACACACTGTTTTCAGGTTTCAGACTTCTCATGCAAATTTTCATATTTTCCTGAATTACATAGAATTTACGGAAAATGAAACATTCATTTTCATGCCACTAATAATTCAATTTAATATGAAACATGACATAAATATCAGATTTGATGGTTCAAGGTCCTGAACCTGACATATACATGGTCACAAAAATTTTTTTTCCGAATTTATTGCATGACACACCATTTACTAAAATTTTTGAATAACCTACACATGACTTCTATTCCTATTGCAGAAAATGTAATAAATCACATGAACACAAAAAAATTCTCAGATTTGCAGGGCATGGACTGATGCATATGTACATGGTTTAGAAAAAAAAATTATAGCATCCAAACTCCTCCTGATTCATGTAAACAGTAGACTAACATATCCAAACTGATTGCTAACATACTATTCAATAAATCTAAAAATTTGCACCATCCACAAAAATGCGCAAGAATTTCACCATACATCCCACCATAGGTATTACATAACATATAAAAATTACACTATATCCTCATGCGAAGAAGTCCAAAATTAATCATATAGGGAAGGACAGTTCACTGTTCTGTCCTGAAGAACTAAACGGCGGGGTCTGGCCGTTCACAGAGGTTGACGGCATTATCGTATGCCGTTAACAGATGATCTTGACGGCAAGATCTCTTGCCGTCAAGTTCTTGTCTGTGTGAGAACACAGACCGAGCTGGGGAAAAATGTCAGAATGGGGGCTCCAGGACGCGAATTAAAATCCACAAAATTCCTGAGACTTAGGGGACATGTCTAGGCTCAAGACCTAGGGTTTACTTGCCTTTGAATAAATCTCCAAACGGATCAAAATGGCCGGAGAAGCTCTCCTTGGGCAGTGCCAAGAAGCCTCCAAAACTCCTTTGCTCCGGGTTCTAGGGGTTTGTAGGCCGCAGTCCAGCGCCGGGGAGGTCTTCTCCTATGCTTAGATGTCCTCCTTGTCGAAGAAGAGCGCCCGAAAATGCCTCCAATCGCCGGATCTAAGCCTTCCAAGGTCAGGTTTTCTCACATTTCTGAGCTAGGGTTTTCTCCTCTTGAAAAGGGCAAGAGAGCACCTTGCTAGCAGCAAGGTGGGTGCTCTTATGAGGCAAGACCCGAAGTCTGCCCTTGCAAGGGTGGGAGAGCCCCTTTGGGTCGGCCATCCCCAATCAGAAGCATGGCAGGCCATGCTTTTTCTGACCTGCTGTGCATGCAGTGTCAGAAGAGTAGGCGTCCACATCCCTGGACGGCTACAGAGGGTTGGCGTCCATCGATATGGACGCTGACATAACATGGGCGTCCATGCATGTTGACGCCAAGATACTCTTCTGCCAGAACTTAAAATCATGCAGAACCATGCTTAACCCACTCATACATGCACATGAAACCTATGTAGTATAGTGTATACACCACTACACCATGTAAATATCCAATATTCACTACTAATCCTACACATACATACATAGGTACATCAAGATAACAACACGCTCATGAATATATTCATACGCATACAAGGTATAAGGTATAATATGTATATTACTACACCGGGCAATCAATAGCATTTATACCTAGACATACACAAGCATACATGAATACACTAAGATAAGATGTACGTAGATATCTACCTATGCCTACACACTTGATTTGGCATATATATAGTATACACACACGGGTGTAGCACACTTGTGCACAGTACGCTTGAAATAGATGGACACAACATGCGCACCGGTAATTATATTAACTTGCACAACTTTACCTAGCATTGCTTAAGTACTATATGCATAAGATTCCTTAATATGCACTATATGCATAATTTAGCCAATTGACTATCCTCACCTAATTATCATCAAAATACATGCATGTTGTTCATGAGGAGTAAGGAAATCCAATATAGACTACTAAATACACCTACCATGCTTGAGCTCTTCATGTACATGCAATGTACGAAGTACAATGTACGCATCACTAAACCATGCAATGAACCATGTTTACAACTAAACATACTCATACGTACATAAGTACACCAAGGTGTTATGCAGGTAGAATTAGGTATACCATTGTCACGCATACAAGATAACATATGTACGTACATACACATATCTACTTCTTATATTCTCATACAAAACTCCATGAAATAGGCAGTATAGGATATTCTTCAATATTTAGAAAATACATACATAATATTACTCAATCATTCTAAGTCTAAGATTCTTGGAAAAGAAAAGAGAACGCTCGAATTACTTCTTAATTTAGCTAATTGCTCACTTCTACGCGAATATATAACGTATATGCACATTTTCAAGAGAAGTATAAAACTTATAGTAGGCACAATGAACTACGCATGCTATGAACACAACAAGCGAACTCCCAACACACCATTAATATACATACATATATATAAAAGAGAATAAAAATCCGGGGTCTTACATTCTAGTTGCTGAAGACGAGGCTTACATCTACCCTGTGTTGATCTTGCCTAGTGGTGCTGTGGGTTTTGCTATCTATTCTGATGCTTCCCAGATAGGCCTTGGTTGTGTGTTGATGCAGTATGGTAAGATAGTTGCCTATGCTTCTCTCCAATTAAAGGAGCATGAACGTAACTATCAGACCCATGATTTGGAGTTAGCGGCTGTGGTTCATGCACTGAAGATCTGGAGACACTATCTTTACGATGTCAAGTTCGAGGTGTTCAATGACCACAAGAGTCTGAGGTATCTTTTCTCTCAGAAGGAGTTGAACCTGCAGCATAGAAGGTGGATAGAGTTTCTCAAGGACTATGACTTCGAGTTTCAGTACCATCTAGAGAAGGCAAATGTCATGGCGGATGCACTCAGCAGGAAGAGGTCATTACTTTGGCAGGATTGGAAGATGCTTGAGTATGCGGCGTGTGCTATGATTGAGTTAGAGCCACAGTTGTGTCAGGCTTTTGTAACTCAATTGTCTATCCGATCCACGGTTCTGGATGAGGTGATCGAGCAGCAGAGGGTTGATCCTAGGCTTCAGGAGATGGTGGGCAAGGCAGGCATTGCTCGAGATGAGGACAGTGTTATCAGATTTCAGCACCGAGTTTGTGTACACGATATAGTGGATGTTTGTGAGTGAGTACTTGCAGAAGCTCACAGGTCGAGGTTCTCCATTCATCCAGGCAACACCAAGATGTACCAGGACTTGACGAGATCCTTCTGGTGGTCTGGCATGAAGAAGGATGTGGCGGAGTTTGTGTCCAGGTGTTTAGTATGTCAGCAGGTCAAGGCCGAGTGTTAGAGACCATCGGGCCTTATGCAGAAGATAGAGATACCTATATGGAAGTGGGAAGTAATCACCATGGATTTTGTGACGGGTTTGCCCAGATCAGCTAAGGGCAATGACTCAATTTGGGTGGTTGTAGATCGTTTCTCCAAGACTGCTCATTTCTTGCCCATGAAGAAGAAATAGTCTGTGGAGAGTTTGTCTAGGCTGTATGTTGGCAGTATTGTGAGGTTGCATGGTGTGCCAAAGTCTATTATCTCTGACAGAGATCCGTAATTTACATCAAAGCTGTGGCAGGGTCTTCAGGAGGCTTTGGGTTCTCAGTTGAAGCTTAGTTCGGCATTTCACCCTCAGATAGATGGCCAATCTGAGAGGACGATTTAGACGCTCGAGGATATGTTGAGAACATGTGTGCTTGATTGGAAGGGTGATTGGGAACGTCATCTACCTCTTGTGGAGTTTGCCTACAACAACAATTTTCATGCGAGCATCGGCATGGCTCCATTCGAGGCTTTGTATGGGCGGCCCTGTAGATCTCCTTTGTGCTAGGAGGAGACAGGTGATGGGCAGTTGGTTGGTCTGGAGTTGGTGCAGAAGACTTCGGATAAGATTCAGCTTATCAAGCAGAGATTGGTTGCAGCCCAGGATAGGTAGAAGAGCTACGCCGACAACAAAAGGAAGGACTTAGAGTTCGAGGTTAGAGAGTATGTATTTCTCAAGGTTTCGCCTACCCGAGGTGTGGTCAGGTTTGGTAGGCATAGCAAGTTGAGCCCGAGATTCATTGGCCCATTTGAGATTCTCAGGCGGATGGGCAGCGTGGCATATGAGCTAGCTTTACCCCCAACGCTAGCTAGTGTGCACCCAATTTCCCACGTGTCTATGCTCAGGAGATACGTGCGAGACCCGTCCCATGTTATCAGTCACGAGCCAGTAGAGATTCATCCAGATTTGTCTTATGTAGAGCGACCAGTAGCTATCCTTGATCGGAAGGTTCAACACCTTAGGAACAAGGCTATTGCATCCGTGAAGGTGTTATGGAGGAATTTCTCACGGGAGGAGGCTACATGGGAGCTTGAGGAGGCCATGAAGAAGCAATATCCCCATTTGTTTGGTTAGTATTTCTGTGCTAACTTCGAGGACAAAGTTTTCTTTTAGGGGGAGAGGGTGTAAGGCCCTCAAATTCTGTGTATATTTATTTATTTATTTCTGTGCATGTATGTATGTTTGATGTTTTGATGTTCTGTCCGAAATCCTTGTTTAACGTCAACATCACTTGACGTTAATAGCAAGTTGACGACAACATGTGTGGCGTTGATTGTGCAGCCAGAGGATCTAGATGTCGACATCGATTGACGCCTATTTCCAGTTGACAATAGCAAAGTGGCCGTTTACTTCTCCGGCTGTGTTTGGGATTCTAGATCTGAAACGACCCCATTTTCTTTGGTGTTTGGTTAAGAAACCCAATCCCCAAAGGTCAGGACTCCTAATACTAGGTTTACCCCGACTCTTAGCCTATATAACCTTGAGATCTCGGTTAAGGGAGGACTTTTCTCACCTAGGGCTTTTTGGGTTCTGGGAGAGAAAATGAGCAGACCTTTGTGAGGCTTGATCCGGCATTTGGGAGGCTTCTCCGGCAATCTTCATCGACTTGAAGGTTCTTCTGGAGGTGAAGGAGCTCCCTTGACTCCGGGAGACCATCTGTGCAAGCGTGAAAACCAGATTTGGGCTGAAGAGCATCACCTTCTTGGCTTGGCCGAGGAGGGCTTCATCGCCAAAATTAGATCTTCTGAGGTTTTCTTCAGGTAAGTAACTTAGGGGTTTCATCCCTAGACATGTCCCCTAGAGGTTAGGGATTTTTAAGGATTTTAAAATCGTGTTCTGGACCCCCAAATTCTATGCTTTTCAATGGTCGGTCTGCACTTTTCTGCAAATAGGAGGTTGAGGGAAACCTTGTTGCTACCAAGTTCTTGAGTTAACGGCAACCTATTGTGCCGTTAACCCACCTTGACGGCAAGACCCTTGCCGCCAAGTTCTTCTAGTTTTACAGAATTGTGATTTTCACCTCTGTGATATGATTTTCAGATTCTAGATGTTTGCACATACTGTAAAAATTATGGATGTTCTGATAATGTCTTAAGGTCAACACATGAATTTCTGTCGAATTTTTTTATCATGTTTTTATTTAATATAATTTCTGTTATGGAGAAATATGCATGATTTGACAGGGTTAAATTCTAAATAAATAGTCTTGGTTGCATGTTACTATTGCAGAGAGTTTTCACGAACTTAGGGCTACTGTTTACATGTTTTAAAACTATGAGAATCGACTGTTTACTGTTTATCATGTTAAAGTGTAATATCTTGTAAAATTGTATGTAGACTGTATTAAATGTTAAAAATAGTTATACTATTACAAAAAATCTAAAAAAATAGCCATATGATATATTCCATGCGTAGGGTTTGTGGTTAAATTTTGGGACTGTTTTGATAACTATAGGTACTGTTTGCAGTTATAAAAGGTATTTAAGCCATATTAAGCATGATTGTTTAAGAAAAAGTATTTGCAATGATTAGCAGCATGTGTTAGGTACTGTTATGCTTAATTTGACACTGTGAAACATTCATGATAGGTTCTGTAAACTGAAGTATATATGTTTAAATAAAGTGCATGTGAATGGGCTAAATAGTGCATGTAAATGACATTAATCATGTGATTAAGTGAGATAATGTGTTTAAGTGGAATATGTGCCAAAATTGACACTGCTACCATAGAAGGCTGTGGAGCCTTACTGTAGAAAAGTCTCTATGGAAAGGCTCAATGTGTATGTGATATCCTGTGGGCATCAGGATGAAATCCTGGAGGTAGACAAGTACCACTGGTTAGGGTGGAGAGGACTTCTCTCGGTTCTGCACAGTTACCAAGAATCGTCACTATATTGCCTAGGTGACGGGTATGTGTTATGTGAATGTGTGTCCTTCTTTATGGTGGTTCGGACTATGTGTCACAGCAATTAATGTGTAAAAATGTAAAAAGTGTGTAAATGTGCAATGTGATCATGTGATAGTGATGTGTAATGTGTTACCATGTGGAAAGATGTGAAACCATGTGAATGTGTTTTATTTATGTTAAAAAAGCAAGTAAAAGATGTGGTTATGTGGTATAAAAGCATGTGAAAAGTGTTAGACATCATGCTAATTTTGTTAGTAACCATGTGCTTAATTCCATGATCTATTTGTTTAGAAATATGAAATGATATGAATTGAAATTGACACCATGAATCAAGTTAAAGACCATGTGTAGAAACCATGTTGTAGGTTATTCATGTGTATTTGCTTATTTGACATAAGCCATGTGCCATACTTCTCTTATTGTTTAAAAGGATAACATGAATGTGATATGTGTAAGGATGTGCCAATGGGTTGCTTGCTGGGTCTTTGTGAAGACTCATACTTGCTTTAACATACAGATGAGACATGTCTCTCCGTGCCAGAGGAGGACATTGAGAGGAGCGACTCCGAGCGAGAGGAGTAGCTGTGTTTGTGGAGACTACTTGTTTAGACTACATTTTCATTTACTAGTATGTGGACAATGTTGTTATATGGACTTGTATAATTGTGGACATTGAATTTATTTTCATTGCTACTATATAGACTATGGAATGTGTAAATGATGATGGAATAAATTATCTTTTATTTCCGCTGTACTTTCTTTTGTTATTTATGTACATCTCGACCTATTGTGTTGTGTTGGGTACATGTCTCACTGTGACGGCGCCCTTTATATCGATGTGGATTGGTATAATTGTACCGGTGTAAAGAGGGTCGTTACACTCTAAATCTAGAAGGGGGGGGGGTTGAATAGATTTAGAAATTCTTTAGATACACTAACCAATTCTAAAATTCGACCTGGAACACTTCAGTCAAAAAGTCATCGATATTAGTAACGTGGAGATCAAGATTGCAAAGTCCATGATGAGATCAGAATGATCTGAAGCACCAAGGCACAGTCGAATGCAAAATAGATGTGTGTGTTGTGATTGTAGAATAGATGGATCAATTGATATGGAATTTAACTATTAGAGAGCGAGCCTACCAAGCATCTGACACAGAGACCAATCAAACCACAAAAGACACAACGATTTAAGGTGGTTCGGATCACTCACCAATGAGTCTTATGTCCACCGTCCACACACACACACACAAACTATCACTCTTAAAGTTGAAGAGTACAACACACACACCCAATCTTGATTTGAGCACAGGAGTTGCACAGATCAGTTCACACCCACACTTAAGATGGAGAGAAATCGAATTGAGATGGAGATCCAACTGAAGCGAAAGTTTAAGATGAACAGGTGTTAGATCTCTTTAGCCTGAGACAATTGTTGAGAATTCAAACTGTTGGACAATCTGATGAAGCTTCACCAACTTGGATGAGGGTCTTCTGCGAACTTCTCTTCTCAACTCTCTGAACAGAGGTTTGCTCGTCGCCAAGTGCTCCAAGGGCTTTCATGCTCTCTCTTCCCCTTACCCTTTCTCAGATGAGACAAAGAGGGTATTTATAGACATTTCACACACACTTATACGTACCTTGGAGTCCGCATGTATGATGAACGAGGTAAGTCCCATCTCCTTTAAGATGTCTTGTACGACTCACGTGCTATTCATCAGGATAGATATATGTCAACAATTATGCCTTGCGTTGTCGACTAATACTGACTACATCTATTGATAGTGAAACCAATCGATTAGATTGTCTTCATATTGATTGGTGACCAACCAATCGATTAGCTTGTCTTCATATCGATTGGTGACTAACCAATCGATTGGCTATTTCTTACATCAATCTATTGCTTGTTCTCAATCCGATCTTCATCTGTCGATACTTGCCCAATCACTTGTCGACCAATACTGTACTCTTGGTTTTTCCAAAAGCTTGATCTCTACAAGGATTTGCCATCTGTCGAGACCTGATCATTAGTCTGTCGACTTATATTGTATTAGCTGCTTCTTTCAAAAAAATATTCTTCTTTGAAGTTTTTATCTATTGACAAAATATTGTAGACTTGTCGACCTATACAAAGATTGTATGAAGTGATTATATGTTCAATACATTTATGTATCAACTTGGAATGTTCACATTTGAATAATTTCTATAAAGCCAAAGTAAAATAGCAATATACCTCAAATTACTATCATCAAAAGAATGTTTAAAGTAAACAGTCCAACATTCTCCCCCTTTTTAATGATGGTAACCTTTAGAACTTGAAGTTTAAAATTTATATGTGAAGCAGACTCACATGGTTCAAATCAAGCACATTTCCATACAAGCATTACATCTTAACCAGACACATGACAAACATATTTGACAAGAAAACAAAGCATTTCATTCATATCCTTCAAAATGTTCATTACATTAAAAAATCAACATATTCCCATTGAAGCTTAAGATCATTACAAAACCATTAGTACAAAAGACCCTCTCTCAACTATCTCTCAACCTCTCCCACTGAACTTAGGATCTCTCCCCCTACATAAGAGCACTCACACATTCTTTCTCCCACTTTGACATCATCAAAGAGGCCCGCCACCTCTAGAGTGAGGCAAAGGAGGTGTTGCATTTTGAGCATCAGTTGGAAGAGTGACATGAAGCTAGCCGATTTGAGTAAAAGAGTGAACCGGAGATTGAACAAGGTGGAAATGAACCATTGTCTATTGACAGATATGAGTGAGATGTCGACAGATAGAGAAGAATTATAGATAGATAAGAAGAATTGTCAATAGATAAGAAGGAGTTGTTGACAGAAACCATAGACATAATGGTTGTCACGACATAATTAAGATGGAGAATGTGTGGATCTATTACAATTATTCATGAATAGAACAAATGCTTGATTTGTTTCATTCTCTTTCTTAATGGTTTAAGGATGATAATCTTGTAATTTTGAATGATGTTACAAAAAAAAATTCATCTTACAAGCTTAATCTGATCAAATCAGCTCTTCAAATAAGATTGTCTTAGTAACAGCTCTTATTTTAATTTCAGGTGTCTTGTTTAGAAGACATTAGTATTGAAGTTAAACACTTGTTTTTTAACTTGATTTACTTTGAGGCTCCGCACTGTGTTAATCAATATATATATTTTTTATTTTACTCTATTTTTTAAGGCAAGTAGTACTCATGTCCAATCCACATGTTTTGACGCAAAAGCATATATTTATCAGATGTCAATGCTTCCGGTTACTTCATGTGTTGACTATTCCATTTGTGGATAGAGTTGATTTCACTTTTTGGCATGAACTAAATCACGTCTTAGATGATTTGAGCTCGATTTCTCAGTGTTTTTATCATTTCTCTATCCTTACCTTCATTTTCATTTTTTTTATTTGTATATTGACTAACAATAGGTAGCTTTTCTCTATATTTCAACAAGTCTTAAATAGTGTTTCAGGACAATACTTACTTAAGATGCTTGATAATGAGACTTCCTTCATTAGGAAAATTAGTGAACTTTGAAAAGTCATTTTTTAGAGATGACTTGAGGAAATTATGCTGGTATTAAGCTTTCTAAGTGTTTCATCTCTCAATTAATAACAAATTATTATTCTTAAACCACTGAAATTTTGATTGTTAAATCTAGCATGTTACACTTCATTATCATTTGTAATAGATTCTTTATTAAGATTCTCCTTCTTAAAGATGTAATGAAGTAATTATTGCATAGAAAGATTGTGTAGACAAGAAAGTGTGTTTAGAGGAGCTTAGATGATATGACTTTGATAAGAAGGAAGACACTTCTCTTAGAATTCTATAAATCCTACAACTAAGATGCACATGAATGAGAAGGAAAGATCAGGAAATTTTATTCAAGAAAGACCTATTGACAAACTTGATTCACATGTCGACAAAAACTGGAGAGTTAGAAAACTTTTTATTTTTTCAGAAAAGGAGCACAAGTTTCAATCAGATTTATTTTAACATGCACATGCCAAGTTTTCTTCCCAAAGTGATGAACCTATCCTCAGCAAGTGGTTTTCTAAAAATATTAGCATTTTGTTTCTTTGTTTTAATGAAGTGTAATTCAATGTCCTTTTTCCCAACTTCATCTCTTAGAAAATGATGTCTGTTTTCAATGTGTTTTGTTCTTGAATGTTGAATGATATTTTTTGATAAGTTTATAGCACTGGTGTTGTCACATAGGATGGGTGTGCATTCAAGGTCAATATTATAGTCAAATAATTAACTCTTGATCCACAACACTTGAGCTGCATAACTCCCTGTAGCTACATACTCTTCCTCTACAGTAGAAAGTGCAACCGAGTGTTGTTTCTTGGATACCCATGATACCATGCACCCACCTATGAATTGACAAAAACCACTAGTGCATTTTCGGTCAATCTTACACCCAGCATAATCAACATCTGAATATGAAACTAAGTCAAATTTGCTACCAGTTGCATACCATAATCCCAATTCAACAATTCCAACAAGATGCAAAAGATTCTTTTAAGTGCAATCAAATGAGATTCTTAAGGACTTGATTGAAATCTAGCACATAGATAAACGCTGAATTGAATATCGGGCCTACTTTCTGTAAGATACAAGAGGGAGCTGATCATACCTCTGTATGTCTTTGCATCTAGCAATTTACCTTTTTCATCAACATCTATTTTAATGTTTGTGCTCATTAGAGTAGATGCTTATTTGGTTTGTTCAAATTGGAATCCTTTAAAAAACTCTTTCACATACTTCTCTTGGTTGATAAAGAATCTATCTTCCTGTTGTATAACCTGTAATCCAAGAAAAAATTGAACCTCACCAATTAGGCTCAATTCAAACTCACTATGTATGAAATTTAAAAATTCTTCATATAGATTAAGATTGGTAGAGCCAAAAATGATGTCATCTACGTATATTGGACTACAATAATGTCTCCACCAACACATTTAGTGAAAAGGGTTGGATCCACTTTACCTCTTGACTAATCTTTACAATCAAGAAGGAGTTTAGCCTATCGTACCATGCCCGGGGTGCCTATTTCAAACGAATACTTTGTGCAATTTGTACACATAGTTAGGCTTATCAACAATTTCAAAATTGGGAGGTTGTTCAACAAAAATTTCTTCTTTAATGAATCCATTAAGAACGTAGTTTTGACATCCATTTGAAACAATTTGAGTTTATTTGCACAAGAAAATGCTAGCAAAATCCTAACAGCTTTTAATCTGGCTACTGGTACAAAAAATTCCTCAAAATCTACACAAAATTCTTGGTTGTAGCCTTTTGCAACCAACCAAGCCTTATTTCTGACTATTTTCCCCTTTTCATTGAGTTTATTTCTAAAGACCCACCTTGTTCCTATTATTGAATGATTTGAAGGTTTAGGAACTAAACTCCACACTTTATTCCTTTCAAACTGATTCAGTTCTTCATGCATTACATTTATCCAAGATTCATCTTTTAAAGCTTCATCAATGGTTTTAGGTTCAATTTGAGAAATAACTGTCATGTGATCTTGTTCATCTATTCTTTTAAAATGAGATCTAGTATGAACATTATTATGAACATTTCCAATGACACTTTGAATGGGGTGATCTTTTGAATGCCTCAGATTTCTAGAATTCATCACTGTGTCTGTCGACTGACTTAAATTGTTTGTCGACGGACTTCTGTCGACAGATTCTGAGTTTGTTGACTCCAATATGTCTTCATCATCTTCTTTATTCCTATAAATATTAGAATGCTTAGTTTTCTCATGAATTTCATCAAAGATGACATGTGGAGTTTCTTCCACATTTTTATTTTTAGAGTTAAAAATTCTATATGCTCTAGAATGTTCAGAATATCGTAGAAAGATTCCTTGATCACTTTTTGGTTCAAATTTGTCTAAGTCATTCTTATTATTATCATGTATAAATACTTTGCATCGAAAAGCTCTAAAATAAGCAATACTCGGCTTCTTACCTTCTAGTAGCTTATATGGAGTCTTCTTTAAGACAGGTCTTACCATTGCTCGATTTAGAATGTAGCAAGAAATGTTCACTACTTCTACTCAAAAGCTTCTTGGAAGATTGCTTTCAACCAACAATGTACGAGCCATTTCTACCAACGTTCTATTTTTCCTTTCGATGACTCTATTCCGCTCTAATGTTCTTAGGGATGCAAATTTATACTCAATTCTTTTATTCATGCAAAAATCAATGAAATTGTTATTGTCGAGCTCACCCCTATGATCAATAAGAATTGAAAAAATTTTGTTTGTACCTTTTTGCTGAATATTATTAAATAAGTCTTTAAAATTCTGTAAGGTATCACTTTTATGAGTGTAATAGGTAGGCCACTTGGACTGGATTGACCTCCCTTGGTTTGTCCTCTTTGTTGTGACCTAGGGGTCGGGCGCCTTCTTAAGGAATGTGCTTAGTCTGATGCGTTACGGCTGGTAACGCGACGTAGTGGTCCGACGCGTTAATTGTTCCTAACTGTTGCGCCAATTTGTCATCTTGCATTCAGAACAATCATGTCGCCTGTTAGGAAAGGACTATCGAGTTTGTTGAACCAATCCTATATTTTATCCTTTTATTTTGGTGATAACAAAACCTCATGATTATCATAAATAACATGAATATATTTATTACCATTTTTCAAGATTATCGATGCATAAGTAATAACATGTTTTATCCGAAGCTTCACTTCATCATGCATGTTTTTATCATGTTCACTCGAAGCTTACTTCGTCATATACGAAGCTAGCTTCGTCATATCCAAAGTCCACTTCGTCATATTCGAAGTTGGCATTTCGTCATGCATGCTTTTGGTCGTGATCAGTCGAAGTCCTACTTCGTCATATCCAAAGCTAACTTCATCATATCCGAAGTTATATACGAAGTTCACGTCAACTGAATGTGTGTTTCAACATCGACCGACAATGTTAATTTCTGTACATCCAAAGTTCCACTTTGTCATATACAAAGTTACACTTTGCCATATCCGAAGTTCCACTTCGACCGATTGCATTGTATTTTGATTCCAATTGAATCCCCACATAGATTACCCTTAGACATCGATTACATATACATCGATTACAGTATACTTAAACATTGATTACATGCACATCGATTACTTCTTGAACATCGATTACCTTTTGGACATCGATTACCCTTAGACATCGACTGTCTTAAACATCGATTACTTTTTGGACATCGATTACCCTTAGACATTGACTGTCTCAAACATCGACTGTCTTGCCTCAACATCGATTACAGTTATACTCAAACATCGATTGTCTTCATGGATTGTTCTTGAACATCGATTACGTTCACATCGATTATGTCTTTTAGAACATCGATTGCTTTCACATCGATTACTTATATCGATTATCTTAAAATATTGAGTGTTGACTATTTGAACATCGATTGTCTTTTAACTTAAACATCGACTACCTTAAGACATCGATTGCCTCTCACTTCAAATGTTTCAAAATACCTTTGGCGCCCAGTGAAAATTCAAATGACTTTCTAACTCTTATATTGTCATTTCTCTAACAGATAAAAGGTCTTAAAACAAGCTGTCAGCAGGAAAACATGGACAGAAGGCAAAAGAGAATTCCTCTTTCCTGCAACAAAAGAAAAACATCTAACCTTCTATTTCTAGCTATCTACAGGAAATACAGACAGAAGGTAAAAAGAGGTATGAGACATTTGACAAAAGACTTCACAAGTCTAATCATCTGCATTGCATTTAATGTATGCAGGTCCACCTTTACACATAGTCAACATCTTGGACCTGCTGTTGGCATCCTTAAAATTGCGCACCAGCCAGAAGAATCCTTTGTTCAAAGGAGCTAGTAGGCACAAGAAAGAAGCAGTTAGACTCAAGAGAAAGAGAGCAGAAAAAGAAAAAGGAGAAGAACAAGAGCAACGACTATTCTTCAATGGATCCTCTTCAATTTGCTCCATAAAAGGATGAAGCAAAAAAAAAATAGAGCATAATAAGTGTGCGAACCTAAAGATCAGTGAAGGAGTGTACATCCAGTGAGCATTCAACTCCATACACACTCAAGCAAAAAGGAAGAGAGCTCGAGCCCATTCAAGCTAAAGCTTTGAAGCCATCTTCCTTCTTCCTCATTCTCTCTCTGTGTGTCTTTGTGTATTTGAGAGAGAGAGAGTGCTGGGGGTTTAGCCTAACAAGAGTCCATTACTGTAAACTCTTTCTTTCTTAGGTTCAGTCTCAAATCAAGCATTTTTTGTTGTGTATCTTGAGCTTGATCTAGGGGCTTCAGATCCTTGCTTCTGTGTAAAGAAGTTTTCCTCTTCTGTTGGAAGAGAAGGCTTGCAGTGCAAGCATTCCCCTTGTTGAGAAGGGAAGACCAGCTTGCGCCTGGTGGTGACTAGCTGGGGTCTGTACCAGTGTTCCCTTTGTTTGAAGGGAAGACCTGCTGGGGTGTGTACCAGTGAGTTGCTTCTGAGCTTGTGAAAGAAGCACCTGCCTGAGGTGAAACAGTGGGTTGCCTTCTTGCTCGAAAAGAGAAGAAGACCAGCTTGTGTCTGGTGGTGTAACCACGCTGGGGTTTGTTCCAGTAGGTTTGCTTCTGAGCCTGTAAAAGAAGTGGGCTGCCTTCTTGCTCGGGAAAGAGAAGAAGACCAGCTAGGGTGCTGGGTGTTGTATGTTCCTTGTTTAAGGGAAGACCATGGTTACTTGGTGTTTAGTGAAATCTCAAGAGTTTGCTTGGGGACTAGAAGTAGGACTTCCATTTGGAAGGGCCGAGCTAGGATAAATTTCTGTGTTCCTTATATGCTTACTTTCACACTCTTTACTTCCATTGCACACGTTTATATATACTAACCAAACATTTCCAAGTGATGATTTTTGTTTAAATTTTCAGATTTCCTATCCACCCCCCCCCCCCCCCCCCCTCTAGGTTAGTCATGCTGCCATATCAAGAGGGCCAACAAGTGGTATTGGAGCTCTGGTCTCTGAACATCTAGAAGATCCAACAATCTTTGAGCAAAGATCCATGGCCGTTCAAGGTTTTGCAGAAGGCCAATCCATTTTTCGGCCTCCTCTATTTGATGGAGAAGATTACCCTTACTGGAAGACAAGGATGGAGTTCTTCCTACAAGGCTACGACTTCCAACTTTGGAGCATCATAGAAGATGGTGACCTCCAAATACCTAAGCCCAAGGAGGAATGGACGGCTGATGATAAGAAGAAGATATCTTTGAACAGCAAGGCCAAAAGCTTCACACTGACCAATCAAGAGTTCAACAGAATTTATGCATGCAAAACAACAAAGGATATGTGGGAAACGCTAAGGCTCACATATGAAGAGACTGACAAAGTAAAAGAAACTAGGATTGATATCTTGGTGATAAAATATGAGAAGTTCAAAATGGAACAAGGTGAGTCCATATCTCAGATGTACAACGAGTTCACTGACATCATCAATGGGCTTGCATGTTTGGGTAAGAAGTATAGCTAGGGAGACATGATCAGAAAGATCCTAAGATCTCTCCCAGAGCAGTGGAATGCAAAGGTCACTTCTATAGAAGAAGCAAATGCCCTCTCCACAATGACATTGGAAAAGCTCATTGGATCTCTTATGGCTCATGAGATCAACATGGAGAGACTAGGAGAAAGCTTTTTCAGAAGAAGGCCAAATATTGCATTCAAGGCTGAGGAGAGCACTTCAGATGAAGACACTACTGGTGAAAGCAGTGATATTAACAGCAAGGAAGAAGAAGCTATTCGAAAGATATTAGCAAGAAGAAAAGAGAAGATGAAGATGAAGAGAAAAGAGGAGAAATACAAGGAATATAAAAGGAAGACCTTCACAGCTACATGGGATAACTCCTCAAACAGCTCAAGCACAGAAGAAGATGAAGAGAATGCCAATCTACTCTTAATGAACAAAACAACAAGAAGGCATACAAATGGGTATGGTTAAGGATGCTCAAAAGCATCCGATTAGTGACTACCAACTCTTCACTTCTTTCTAATCTGAAGAGGAAATAGTCATCCTTAATTTTTTAATTTTTGTTTAAATTTTACATTTTTTTAACAATGCTACAATATCCTTGCAACCATTTCTGTCTCTTTTATAGACCAATGTAGGGAATCTTAGTGAAGACTCACCAGCCTCACATTAAGGGGGAGTATCACATTCAGGGGGAGCAAACACTAAGGGGGAGCAATAATCATTGACAGCTATAAACTTATTGTTGAACTCCTCTCCTTCAAACTTAGAGCATATTGGTAAGAAGTCCTTAAAAAGGGGGAAAATGCAAATGGTAAGATCCTTCCATTTTGGTTATTGACAAAAAATGGTAGAGTATTTTATGTTATGAATTTTCTTTTCATTAGTTGTATTGAATATTTGTTGAAAATTCACATGAGTTTTGTCATCACCAAAAAAGGGGAGATTGTTGAACCACTCCTATATTTTATCCTTTTATTTTGGTACTAACAAAATCTCATGGTTATCATAAATAACATAAATATATTTATTACCATTTTTCAATCTTATCTATGCATAAGTAATTACATGTTTTATCCGAAGCTTCACTTCGTCATGCATGTTTTTATCATGTTCAGTTGAAGCTTACTTCGTCATATATGAAGCTAGCTTTCGTTATATCTGAAGTCCACTTCGTCAAATCCGAAGCTGGCACTTCGTCATGCATGCTTTTGGTTATGATCAGTCAAAGTCCTACTTCGTCATATCTAAAGTTATATATGAAGTTCACTTTGAATGACTGTGTGTTTAAACTTTGACCGACAACGTTAATTTTTGTACATCCGAAGTTCCACTTCGTCATATACGAAGTTACACTTTGTTATATCTGAAGTTCCACTTCGACCGATTGCATTGTATTTTGATTCCAGTCGAAGCTCCACATCGATTACATGAACATCGATTACCCTGAGACATCGATTACAGTTTACTTAAACATCAATTACATGCACATCTTGAACATCGATTACCTTTTGGACATCGATTATCTTTAGACATCGACTATCTTAAACATCTATTATCGTGCTTAAACATCGATTACTTAAAGCATGGCAGCGGAAGAATTTCATTTGAGCGTTGAGATGTGAACAGTCGGCAAATAAGCCTCTAGCGAGTAATCACATATACACAACTATTTGTGCTCATAATAAAACTCAAACTCTTTATTTCATTTCAAAATGAGAACTAGTACATATTTCAACTCAATTCGAGCTACAAGACTAAGACTCAAATAAAAAGGAAAATTACATACTATTCTCACTATTCTCACACCTACTACATTATTCTATTTCTCTCAAACTATAATACTATGATAACAAGACTTCAATACTAAGGCTAGAGAGCACACTTCACCCTTGTTCATCCCCAGTATAGTCTTGGTTCTCTACATCGTCAGTATCTTGTTCACCTGAAAGGTTGGAAAGTAGGTAATGAGCGCACTTGTCCAGTAGGATTTACGTCTTCTAGCAATGATATAAGTATTTAGCAGTTTAAAAGCTAGAAGGTATGAATCATGATATGTACAATGCAATTAAAACAACGGTAGTAACACGTGTGCAGTGTATCATGCAAGATTTGTATGATCAAGAGATGTAAAGATCAATCTAGCAAGAAGGTTGTATTCAATATCCCAAGATAGAATGAACAATGATCTAGCAAGATGGTAACAAGCAAGAACAAGATAGCATGTAACAAGATTGGCCATTTCACTAGCAATCAAGCAAGCACGCACGAGCAAGAACTTTTAACATGTAACAGTAATCAGGCACGAAGACACTAAAGTGCACCGAGGAAAGATCCACCTTGAAATGCACTATAGGACCCGTGTATGTGGTTATTATATCTATCACTCAACACGCAAGTACTCCCAGCGCAGATGCAATGCCAGTAATCATTATACCCTATGGTTAACAGTATATTTATGACTCTCCATCATTGGGGCTAGACTGGAGTCCTTGGACACTCGCTTTGCCCGATCCGCATCTCACTTAATTTTAAATATAGATACCCACAGTCATTCATGGCCAGTAACAAGAGTTCAATAATGTCATGATATTTGAGGTGATAGTTCAAGAGTTCAATCCGGCAGCATAATGACATATTTTCAATTTATTCCAAACACTTAATAATATTTTTATCTTATGTTCAATAGAGGTGTACTCCAGAGTTAAGATGAGAAGAGAAATATCTCGTCAAGAATATCAAGAGAAGAGAGGTACGTGAACACTAGCTTCTAGGTACTTCATTGGTACAACCTGCTCGTCGACCATGTGGGAATCCATGGACAGAGGAGACATACGGAGGCCTTGGTCAAGGGGTCACTAGTCTGACAGAAGGAATATTCGATGGAGAGTTCACCACAAGCCAAGAAGGGGCTTTCCTATCGTGCTAGAGTGTATGCGCATGCCACGCGTGAGAATCGCTCAAGTGCGTGTGTGAATCCGATTATGGAAACTCCAGTTATAGAAGCTTCATTTATGGAAACCTCATGCTTGGCAAGTATCATGAGTGCTAAATTAAGAAACACTAATCATGCATGACCAATTTTAGCAAGTACATTATATGTTTAGCAAGTTCGGTAACAAAGCAAGATGTGAATAATCGGCAGGTAGAGAACATGGTCAGTAACTTAAGATCAATTAAACATCATGTGAAATGCTTTACACTTAGATGGGTTGATAAATGCATGTATATAGTAAATATCTTAGCACAGGAGAAGACAGGGCATGGAAACGACTTCAAACGGGCTAAACAGGGCTGATCTGCCCAGGGGTGCTTTATAAGGGGTTTTTCCTAGTTCGAATCAAACTAAGTTTGACACCTGTGGGTTTGAAAAATCAAAAGAAATGCTAGAATGATCCAAATTGCGTGAAACCACCTCTGTTACTTAGAGTACTTCCAATACTTTCTACAGTAGCAAATAATAGAGAAACAAAGGTCATTTGACTGAGTAATAAAACATATTGTGACTGGCTACATGAATCTGACATAGTGTTCATGTTTGGGCTAATACTCTCAGTAAGGTCAAAAAAAATTGGAAACTAGTGCGAAATGAAGATAGACTCATAGGGTAACAAATTTTATGTTGAACACTTGGTCTAAAAACAACTGCACAGAGATGTATGGAACTCGTAAGACAAGTCAAGGTTAAATCTCGACAATACAGCGTCAAGATCATGCAAGATTTAATTCGTGAAACTCTCCAAATAAAAATTAGGGAAAATAGTAAGAACATGATCTATACATATGGATGCAAGCATGGACGTGTTTAATTAGAGTTTGGCATGGAGATGACCTACCTTTGGAGTTGAACAAAATTCGCTCTCCAGAAAGCCCTAATTCTTACCACCTGGAGGAAAACACTTAATACTGCCGATTCACTGGATGAAAATTGGGCAAACCAGTGCCATTAGAAGCTAGACTCAACCCTCTTTCCAGGGGTATAAGCCTTGCATGGGTTGGTCGAGGTTTGACTCACCTTTGGTCGAATCTAAGATGGCTCTCTGCACAGATCGATGCAGACGCAGCTGGGAATAAGAGCTCCGTTTTGGGGCATTTTCCTCCACCTATGGTGCTCAAGAGCTGCTACCCACAGCCCCAACAGTAGGTAAACTTGTCCCCAAGCGTTTCTTGACAAGTATATATGCATCTAGGGTTTTTAGGAGTCCCATTGGGTGTAGGAAGGAAGGGTTGCGGTTTTGGGTTACCAACTTCCCATTTTTGATGATTTCTCACCCCATTAGAGTGTGTGAGGCTTTAGGCAACCCCATACTATGGCTAGGCACGAATTTGAGTTGCCATTAAAAGCTAATTTCATTAGGATTTGTCCTAATTATCTCTTTCTATTTTCTACTCAATTTGGGTTACGAATTTCCATGGTATTTTCTTACTTGATTTTATTTATGGTCCAAAAATTGCCCATTAGTCCAAATCTGATAATGGGCTATCAATCCATGTTGTTTAAAGTCCACCCATCATTTTTAATTTAGTTTATGATCACATTTTATACACATGGTAATGGATTTCCAACTTATTTCCTAATTACGATAATTAGTCACATTAACTCTTAAACCTAGCCCAAATGATTTTTATTGACCCAAATTTCTTGATTGGTCATTAGAGGATATAATTTGAAGTCCATCTATGATTTTTATTTAATTTTATGACTCATCTAAGTACGTGTGATAATGATTTTTCGACTTATTTATGAATTACTATAATAAGTCGCATAACGCTTTAAACTTGGCTGATCAGGTTTTGCTTCACCCGAATCTCTTCGTGAGTCATTTAAAAGTATTATTTAGAGTTGAACTATGATTTTTATAGAATTTTCCCACGTGATTTCATCTCTGTTATGTTGGTACATATGTTTTTACTAATTTGGGAATATTAAATTATTATTTTCAAATTATTTCTGGTTTTTCAATTAATGAAAATTTTTGGGGTGCTACATTTTGGACATCGATTACCCTTAGACATCGGCTGTCTCAAACATCGACTGTCCTGCCTAAAGATCGATTACAGTTATACTCAAACATCGAGTGTCTTCATGGATTGTTCTTGAACATCTATTACATTCACATCGATTATGTCTTTTATAACATCGATTGCTTTCACATCGATTACTTATATCGATTATCTTAAAATATCGAGTGTTGACTATTTGAACATCAATTGTCTTTTAACTTAAACATCGACTACCTTAAGACATCGATTGCCTCTCACTTCAAATGTTTCAAAATACCTTTGGCGCCTAGTGAAAATTCAAATGACTTTCTAACTCTTATATTGTCATTTCTTTGATAGATAAAAAGGTCTTACAACAAGCTGTTGGCAGGAAAACATGGACAGAAGGCAAAAGAGAATTCCTCTTTCCTACAACAAAAGAAAAGCATCTAACCTTCTATTTCTAGTTATCTGCAGGAAATATAGATAGAAGGCAAAAAGAGGTATGAGCCATTTTGACAAAAGACTTCACAAGTCTAATCATCTACCTTACATTTAATGACTGTAGGTCCACCTCTACACACAATCAACATCTAGGACCTGCTGCTGACATCCTTGGAACTGCGCACCAGCCAGAAGAATCCTTTGTTCAAAGGAGCTAGTAGGCACAAGAAAGAAGACGTTAGACTAAAGAGAAAGAGAACAAAAAAAGAAGAAGGAGAAGAACAAGAGCAACGGTTATTCTTTAATGGATCCGTTTCAAGCTGCTCCATAAAAGGATGAAGAAAAAAAAAGAGTAGAATAAGTTTGCGAACCTGAAGATTAGTGAAGGAGTGTACATCCAGTGAGCATTCAACTCCATACACACTCAAGTAGAAAGGAAGAGAGCTCGAGCCCATTCAAGCTGAAGCTTTGAAGCCATATTCCTTCTTCCTCATTCTCTCTTTGTGTGTCTTTGTGTATTTGAGAGAGAGAGAGAGAGCTAGGGGTTTAGCCTAACAAGAGTCCTTTATTGTAAACTCTTTCTTTCTTAGGCTCAGTCTCAAATCAGACATTTTCTGTTGTGTATCTTGAGCTTGATCTAGGAGCTTCAGGTTCTTGCTTCTGTGTAAATAAGTTTTCCTCTTCGGTTAGAAGAGAAGGCTCACTGTGCAAGCATTCCCCTTGTTGAGAAGGGAAGACCAGCTTGCGCTTGGTGGTGACCAGTTGGGGTCTATACTAGTGTTCCTCTTTTTGAAGGGAAGACCTACTGGGGTGTGTACCAGTGAGTTGCTTCTGAGCTCGTGAAAGAAGCACCTGGCAGAGGTGAAATAGTGGGTTGCCTTCTTACTCGGAAAGAGAAGAAGACTAGCTTGTGTTTGGTGGTGTAACCATGCTTGGGTTTGTTCCAGCAGGTTTGCTTCTAAGCCTGTAAGAGAAGTGGGCTACCTTCTTGCCCGTGAAAGACAAGAAGACCAGCTGGGGTGCTGGGTGTTGTATGCCCCTTGTTTAAGGGAAGACCAAGGTTACTTGGTGTTTAGTGAAATCCAAAGAGTTTTCTTGGGGATTGAACCTTGGACTTCCATTTGGAAGGGCCAAACCAAGATAAATTTCTATGTTCCTTGTGTGCTTGCTTCCATGCTCTTTACTTCCATTGCACACATTTATCTATATTAACCAAACATTTTCAAGTGGTGATTTTTGTTTCAATTTTCAGATTTCCTATTCACCCCCCCTCTAGGTTAGTCTTGCTGCAATATCAAAAGGGCCAACCAACTTGACGCGTCGTGTCAGGGCGACACATTCTTGGTAGCTTGATTGTCGATATTTTGACCAACTTTTTGAGTCCTATCAGAATAGGCGGATGCATTAGCAGTTGAGGCGTCGTGTTGGGCTGATGCATTAAGGCTAAATGCATCGTGGCGCCTTGACGCATTCTTGAGGCTGTCGGTTCAAAATCAAGGCTAGCGCCCATTTCCCCCTCCCCTTCTTCTTCCTTCTTCTTCATTTCTTCTTTTTTCTCCGAGCTTCGTTGCTTCCTCTGGTGGGTTCTTGGCGTTTTAGGCTTGGAGGTGAGGCTTCCTCCTTGTAGGTGGCTTGTGCTTTGTGGTTGGAATGAGGAGGAGGTGGCCACTCACGCGAGAAGGCCCCAACCGGTCGTTTCTACTCTTTGAGGTAGGGACTCCACCTTTCCCCACTAGTTCTAGCTAGGTTTATGATGTTTTTCTTATTGAGCATGCTTCTTCCATTGTGATTTGGGGTTTTTGTAAGAGATCCATGCCCGCATGCATGTGAGGATTTCTTTGAGTGTAGATAGCTCCATTGACATGCATTGGGGCGATCAAATGGTGGTTTGTTATCTATTTCCAGCATAAGTGTGTTTCCCTTACTCCCTCCCCTGGATGGTGTGGACAGTGTGGCTTTTGGGAGACTCATGGGCAGATTGCGCCGACAGTCCCTTTGTTTGAGAATACATCTGGGTGACCGGATGCCTCATTGTCACGTCGCATGCCATAGATGCGTTAGCATTTGGTAACGCGATAGGCGAGGATAACACGATAAGGTGGCGTCAGACTTGGTGACGTGTTAACAGACAAAGAGTAGGTAAGTTCATATGGAGCAAGTTTTTCACCGACTCTTCACCTATTTCTAGTTTTTTCTATACCTGTGGTGCCATGTTTGTTTCTAGCATGATACTACACTAGTCAGTTCGCCCGATGCTCACACTAGAGGGCTTGTCCCCTTGAGAGGTTGTTACTATTCCCTGGGACCCCCCATCCCTATGAGTCTATTGAGGAAGCACTTCAAGCTACGGGCGTGCTTGGGTTACTGACCCTAGATCAGAGGGCAAAATGGTGGTTAGGACAATGGAGTTGAGTCATTTGCAGAGCTCTCGTGGTTTGGTCTAGGACGTCGAGGTCATTCAAAGTGTATTCTTAGTGCAGTCCAACTAGTCCTTTTCTCACTGCCTCACTCTATGTGGCCCCGAGGCCACCTAGAGGCGCCAGGTGTGGGACCATAGTCTGGAGCTAGACTATGGCTTTCATTGTTGTGGTTACCTTCTATTCCTAGGCCTCACTCTGATAAGAGGTGGTAGGCTAGGACGTGCGGTCGAGTGTAAGATGCGTGTGGCACTCCTGACTGGTTGACTAGTGGTAGTCGTTTCTGTAGCTAGTGTCATATGTCCAGGCAGGTTTCCCCCTATTTACACTATAGTTGTGTGGTAGTTACGGTGTGCAAGTTACTTGGGGTTTCTGACTGTGTGGTGTTTTCCCGACCGATAGTCTAGTATTCAGCTCTTCTTTTCTGTACTTCCTATGGTAGAATAGAACATTATTAACTGCTATCATTTATTCCTTTATATTATTATTTTTACCTGTTAGAACCAGTGAGAGACTAGTAATCCTTACTGGGCTCCCTCTTTTTTCTAGGTGAGACTTCACAGCAGCAGCGGTAGGGCACAGACCAGGTGGAGGAGGCAGGGCATTAGTCATAGTTCCAATTTCTAGAAGTGGTTCCCCCTTACTTGTGTACCTCACTCTTGGGGTATGCCTCTTGAGGGTTCTATCTTCTCCCTTGTTTACTTGTGCTTGTGTCATGGCTAGGACTTGTACCTAGAGCTATACTTCATACTCTCACTCTTCCTTTCTACTTCCGCGTATGTTTCTAGTTTAGTAGTTGACATTTATTTCCTTTACATATCTTGTTAGGCCTCACTCTGATAAGAGGTGGTAGGCTAGGACGTGCGGTCGAGTGTAAGATGCGTGTGGCGCTCCTGACTGGTTGACTAGTGGTAGTCGTTTCTATAGCTAGTGTCATATGTCCAGGCAGGTTTCCCCCTATTTACACTATAGTTGTGTGGTAGTTACGGTGTGCAAGTTACTTGGGGTTTCTGACTGTATGGTGTTTTCCTGACTGATAGTCTAGTATTCAGCTCTTCTTTTCTGTACTTCCTATGGTAGAATAGAACATTATTAACTGCTATCATTTATTCCTTTATATTATTATTTCTACCTGTTAGAACCAGTGAGAGACTAGTAATCCCTACTGGGCTCCCTCTTTTTTCTAGGTGAGACTTCACAGCAGCAGCGGTAGGGCACAGACCAGGTGGAGGAGGCGGGGCATTAGTCGTAGTTCCAATTTTTAGAAGTGGTTCCCCCTTACTTGTGTACCTCACTCTCGGGGTATGCCTCTTGAGGGTTCTATCTTCTCCCTTGTTTACTTGTGCTTGTGTCATGGCTAGGACTTGTACCTAGAGCTATACTTCATACTCTCACTCTTCCTTTCTACTTCCGCGTATGCTTCTAGTTTAGTAGTTGACATTTATTTCCTTTACATATCTTGTTAAACCTTTCTTTTACCTCTTGAGTCCTCGAATCTGTGGGTGGCGACGTCAAAAATCAGGTCCTCAGCGGGACCGAGGGTCGGGTTCCCTATGTTGTTACAATGAGATAGGAAACTAACCCACGTGAATCTAGAGAAGTCATCCACAATAACAAAACCAAAACATTTACCACTAAGACTAAGTGTCCTAGTAGGTCTAAATAGATCCATATGTAAAAGTCAAAGGGTTTTATGGTTATTAAAGGTGCATTTGATTTAAAAGATTTTTTGGTTTGTTTACCTGGTGCACAAGCATCACATAAACCCACATTACCTTTGAATTTTATTTGTGGAAGACCTTTCACTAGGTTCATCTTTATTAGTTTATTCAACACATTATTACTAGCATGTCCTAACCTATGTTGCCATAGCCAATATAGATCGTTTTTATTTGCAACAAGACATAAGTTTTCATTTCTTGGTTCATCTAGATCATCTAGATAAACATTATTGAATCTTTAACCAATAAATTTGAAATTTCCATGTTCTTTCTCAATTATTTGACATGCATTAGAATAAAAAATAACTTTATGTCACAACTGCTTATACTTAACAAATTATGATTAAGACCATCAACTAGAAGCACATTTTCTATTGAATTCAAAATATTCTTACCAACTTTGCCCGTGACAATAATTTGGCCTTTATTCTTACCTCCAAAAGTGTAACGTCGTGAATGTTCGGATCGTAGTTTAATGGGTTTGGTGGCCAATGTATGGCCTATTGGTTGTGTTTTTGGTTCTTTGAATAGGTTGTGTGGGGTTGAGGGTCGAAAATCCGAGCCCAACAACCTCTGGTGTGTTTTCTGTAAATGCGACCAACACAAGCATTGCGTTTTGTAGAAATGCGACCACCTGTCCTGTCACGATTTACATGTCGCTCTCCTGAGAGCGCGACTGCATGCGCGCCGCGTGGCCCATGTAGGGATGTTGGTTTTAATAGCGATGGCTTTGTACGTCGCAATTTAAATACGACCGCGCACCCCATCGTGATTTAGACTATGTTGTGGTGTTGGCCAATCCCTTGCCAAATAGTGCAGGAAACACTGTTTGGGCCGAGGGAGGGTTTGTTGTGGGGTTTTTAGGCGATTCGACGTTTGCAGTGTGCTGCCTGGTGTGCTACCATCGCGAGGAGGTTGTTCGGAGCACAGGAAACACTAGGGCAACGTTGTTCTTCACATTCTTCATGTTGGTAGGGGAATTCTTCTCATTTTGGATGGATTAGATCGTGTTTGAAGTATTTTTATGCATGGATATGGTTGTGATGGGTAGTAAGTATGCATATGTGTTTCACAGGGTGGTTTGAGCAATTTTCGGAAGTGAAGGGCGAGGTGGAAGCCGTGGCTTGAAAGGCGACGGATCCAGACGTCGCATTTTGAATGCGACGACTTGATCCATCATGATTCAGCCTTTGAAATGCGTCGTCTGTGTACGTTGCGATTTGATAGGCGGCCACCCGACTTGTCACGTTTCTGCTTCAGTGGATAGTTAGCATAATTCATGTTATGCGGTGGTTTCATAATAGTGTTTAATGTATTTTAAAGCATGTAAGTAGTGCATTAGCACGTGTTGTGATTGAGGATGCTGGGTTTGCATGATTTGTGTGTACGTGGTAAGTTGGGTAGTATGACGCCTACCATGGTTACCTCTTGAGTCGGGTACCCAAGGTTCTTTGTGAGCTAGGCACGTGGTGCTTGGGGTTTGTCTCGATATGTGTGTGTACCGTCAAGGTCTGTGTTGTCTTCCTAGACACCCTCTATAACGTCGCGTACTTTTCGGATCCTTATGGATCATGTGTGTAATGGTTGTGATGGCCATTGTGAGGCCAGTGTGGTTTGGACGTGTGGTGTGCACAGGTGTGGTGCAGGTTTGGTCCTGAAACAAGATAGGACCTACTGCAGTTGGTTAGGAGTTGATGGCCAAGGTGTGGTCGTTGACTGGTTTAGCGTCCATCGAAGGTGACGCCAACCCTATGAACTTAACGGCAGGCTATGTGGACGTTCATGGTGGCGGTTTCCCTAAATGGCATTAGGGTTGACGCCAACCTGCGACCTGCAGAATATAGGTCTGCCCGAGGACAGTTTCCTCAGCTCATTTTGCAACGACCCACTTCCACCCGGTACGGTTATACCAACCCACGTCGGATGAGAGCAAGCCGCTACAGGGGAGAATACCCCAACAAGTAACAAATGAGCTGAGATATACACAAATAGAATTAAATAAATGCAATGGAATTTAAATGAATCTCATTCCATCAACTTTTAAATCCACATACCACAGTCTGTATAGTTCAACAAGAGATAACATAAGTACAAAATGTTCCAATTACATAGCCGACTCCAAGTACATTTGAACAAAATCCAAATTTCCAATTGTAGCATTACATACTTATGAAATATCAACTACAACTCTTCAATCACTTAGTCCAACTCCACTTCAATTCCTGCTAGCTCCTCCACTGCTAATTCCTGAAATGATTAGCAAGAGTGAGTCTATGCAATAGACTCAGCAAGTAACTTAAGATTCAATACATACATGCTTTTTAACAATTTAACACAATAGAATTTCAGCAATTTAATCATACATGCTTGTGCTATAAACAAAATAGGTTCACATGGGATTGTATTAAACATCTATTCTAACACATGTAAAACTATAATTTAATAAGATTTCTAATAACATGGCGTCATTATCATAAGTACAAATACATATTTACATACCTTCACACTTTACTCACATCATTGTAAAACTTCATAACTAAGTCGTGGAAAAACATATACGAGATAGGTTTCATTGCTAGCATGATTTCTAACTCACTTTGCATACAACCATAACAATTTACTTACATTTAGCTTGCTGATTTTCTATAAAATCTATGACATTCCTTTTACCCTTACATAGGGATCACTTTTAACTATACAACATGATACTACACACATGTGCATCCAACCATTCAAATTCCATGAATATGAAAGCATATACTTACATTTTGGTACTAGTAGTAACATCACTTTTAGCAATAAGTTATACATAAACACATACACATACACATTTGTACACATCAATAAACAATTTATCAATCAACACTATTGTCATTTACACTTATACTATTTTCTCATTACACATAACCACATGATGAACCTTGGCTTTCACATACACTCACTTTGTTCTATCACACAATACTCATACACATTTGCCATTAATTCCTCTTTCACATTCACACACTTCTTATCACTTCACTTTTGCACATAACCTGTGCCACCTTTACACATATCTCGCACATACCTTGTGCTATTGAACACATGTCACTTTTCACATCACACTTATGGTTATTTTCACTTAAATGCCAAGACACAGCCCAAACCACCATTAGATGTCACATAACACACACTTGGTCACATTCGCTTACTTAATCACCGGCGCAGTGATAAGTCTTAGTCTCTGCAGAAACCGGGGAAAGCCCTTCCCACCATTACCAGTGGAACTTGTCCACCTCCAGGATTTTACAAGACCCTTTGCCAGGGTGTACACTTTATCAAGACCCTTTCCTAGGGTGTAACACTTTGAGCTTTCCCGTAGGGGCACCACTACAGTACAGCTCCAAGCATCTAAGGTGGCAGTGTCTTATGGGCATATTTGGTTATCTTTATCACATTAACCGTTTTACACACTTATACCACTTGTTTTCCCATGTCTCATGCATACACACTCATGCAAAAATTCACACACACATAAGTCCTCATTCACTGATTTTAACTTCACTGTTGCAACTACCAAATACTCATAATACAGATATAACTATACCGAAATCTACTGAATCACATCAAATCACAATTAACACGCTCACATAGTCGTTTTTCTCATTAAAAATCCATAACGATACTTACTGTTATCAAAAGAACCTGAGATTTTAACCACAGACACATTTCAGGTTTATAATCACACACGTAAATTTTCATATTTTTCTGAATCATATTACATTTACAGAAATTAAAACATGAAATCTTATGCCGTTCATAATTTGATTTAACATGGAACATAACATGAACATAGGGTTTAACAGTTCACAGTCCTGAACCTAACATATTTGTCAACACAAAAATTTTCCTCGGATTTATTGCACAATACACAATTTACTGTAGATTTTACAATTCCTATGCATGTCTCCTATTTCCAAAACAGAATTTTCAGTAAATTCCACAGTCATGGAAAAATTCTCAAATTTTCAGGGCATGGACTGATACATATACACATGGTATAGAAAAATCTAGGGCATTAAATTCTCAGGAATTAGGTAGACAGTAGATGAACATGCATAATTCATCCTTTTTTCCAACATGTATTTCAATAATCCAAAAGAATTCCTGCCATCCACAGAAAATGCAGAAATTTCCACACACGTATCACATTATCCATTTTACATAGCATATAGGATTTACACTATATCCTCATGGCGAAAACATATCGAAAATAATCATCTATCAGGAAGAACAGCTCATTGTTCTATCCTGAAGAACTTGGCGGCAACCTCTGGCCGTTTAAGAGTTTTGACGGCACGATCTCTGGACGCCTATGGGAGACCTTGGCGTCAATGGCATTGACGCCAAGTTCCTGTCTGTGCAACAGCACAGACCGAACCCCAAATACTCAGTGAAAAGGAGGGTCCAGGACACGATTTAAAATCCATAAAAATTACTGGGACCTAGGGAACATGTATGGGATTGAGATCTATGGGTTACTTGCCTCTGAATAAATCTCCAAACGGATCTAATGGCCGGAGAAGCTCTCCTTGGGCAGTGCCAAGAATCCTCCAAAACTCCTTGGCTCCGGGTTCTAGGGGGTTGTAGGCCGCAGTCCAGCGCCGGGGGAGCCTCCTCCTACGTATGGTCTTTCTCCTTGTCGTAGAAGATTACCAAGAAACGCCTCCAGTCGCCGGATCCAAGCCCTCCAAGGTCAGTCCTTCCTCTCTTTCTCTGTTAGGGTTTCCTTTCTAGTAAAGAGCCAAGAGAGCTCTCTAGGTTGCCAAAGGGGTGTGTTTCATAAACTAGGGAACAAGAGGGGCTCGTGCAGGGCTGAAGGGACATGAAAGGGCCGGTGGGAAGACATCTCCCCAATCAGAAGTCTGGCCCAATGGGTGTTCTCTGCACTCTGTTGCGCACAGAAAATTAGGGATATTGGCGTCCACATCCATGGACGGCTACATTAGGGTTGGCGTCAGTCGATATGGACGCTGACATATTATGGGCGTCCATCCATGTTGACGCCAAGACATCCTTCTGCCAGAACTTAAAATCATGCAGAACCAAGCTTAATCCACACATATATACACATGAAACCTATGTAGCATAGTGTATACACCACTACACCATGTAACCATCCAATATTTACTATTAATCACACACATGCATACACAGGTACATCAAGATAATAACACGTACATGAATATCTTCATACGCATACAATGTATATATATATATATATATATATATATATATATATATATAGCATACGTACACGGATGTAACATACTTACGTATATTATACACGAATAGATAGATACAATAACACGCACACCGGTAATTAGACTAAGCTTGCACAACATTACTTAAGTACTATAGGCATGGAATTCCTTAATATGTACTCTATGCACAATTTAGTTAATCGCTTATTCTTACCTAGTTATCACAGAATACATGCATGTTATTCGTGAGGAATATAGGATTTCCATATACACTACTAAATACACCTACCATACTTGCACTTTATATGTATATTAAAATGTACAAGTACCATGTACACCTTAACTACACCATGCAAATGAACAACGTTTACAACTAAGTATACTCATGCATACCTAAGTATACCAAGGTGTTACATATGTAAAATTAAGTACACAATTATCACATGCATATGATAATCTACACACACACCTACACATATGCACTTCATACATTCGCACACAATATTTATGAAATGGGCAATATAAGGTATACTTCAATATTTAGATGGTACTTGCGTAATATTTGAATAGATACCTTATACACAAAATTGGCCAATTACTTATATTCACATATATAAACATACATCTTCGAATATACACATGCAAGATTTATATCTATAATATGCATCATCTTCATGCATGCCATTTATGCAAAAATAAGTAAACACCATATACATAAAACAGAAGTGGGAAAAGAAATTCGGGGCCTTACACATTTTCCCTCTCCCTTGCCCTGTTTTCATGCCCCTTGCTTCCCCACTACTTCCAACAGTTGTATAAGATTAATTGGAGGACCATGGAACGCGAGATGGTGACGAATCGGCCAAGGAAACGCCGGAGCGTGGTGTAATTGCCGTAGTAGCTCGCGGAGGGTTTGGTGTGGATCGAGAGAATTTAGGAGGTTTAAGTGCGTATTGAGGTAGGGAATGATCCCTTTAGTCCCTATAGGTTGTGATAGTGCGTTTGGAAAGCATGAATTCTCTTGTTAATTATGTTTTTGGGTAATGGTACTTCATGAAGGGTTGATGGGTGGTTTGATCAATTTAACAAAGAAAACCTGTTGTTTCGGGTTAATTAGGATTCATGCATGTTAAAGGAAGTGATTCCTCTTGTTTTTCTGTTAAGTTTAGGGCTGGGAATACCTGAGGTATCAGCCCAGGGTTTCCGTGAAGTTGATGGCCGAAGATCTTGGTGTCAACATCGATTGAGGTCAGGTTCTTCAGCTGGGAGCTTAACGGCCAGATACCTTGCCGTTTACATCCCATCGACGACAGTCGATGTTGCCGCCAACATGTTTTTATGAAAATGTTGTTATATCAGATATTTAATATTATCAAGCGGTGCAACGATAATTGTGGTGCACCTAGTGCTCGTGGTTTCTGAGACTAGCGTAATGGGTACACAGTTGGCTGGTTCTTTAAGTGTTTACGTGGTGTTCACGTGTAGTGAACTACTAGTGCATGCGGTTTACGTGAGTCTTCACGTGGTTTGTGTGACGTGCACGTGGTTTTGTGTACGTGGCAAGTAGTACGACGCCTACCGTGGTTACCTCTCCAGTTGGGTGCCCCAGGTTCTTTGTGAGCCAGGCTGTTAGCTCGGGGCTTTGTCTCGGTACTTGTGTTGTACCGTCGAGGTCTGTGTCATCTGATCTAGACACCCTCACTCCTGTGTTTGAGTTGTACGTCCGGCTGAGGGAAAGATGACAATGGGACAGTGACTGCCGTACTTGTCTTTTAGTCACTTGTAGCGCGCTCGTAGTTGGGGGTACGAACACCAGTAGTCGACACTGGTCCCCAGCAAGTCATTTTCTAGTGCCTCACTCTAGAGGGCCCAGGACAGGGTCTCCAGAGGTGTCAGGCATGGGCCTGCAACCGTGTGGTCCGCAGGTGGTGGTGTTTAGTTGGTCTCCACAGTTGCTTGACCTTTTCACGTGGAGCGGCAGCTGGACTTTTCATTTGTGGTTGCGAGACTGAGAGGTAGACCTGTGTTAGCTTGTCCGAGTCAGTCTCTAGTGTCGCGAACCAGTTCACGTGGCTCGTGTTTGGCGGTCTCTACTTTAGCTCGTACACTTGTACTGGTTTGCCGTTTAATTATTACAGTTGTTTTTCGTAGTCGGCAGACGGTGAGTACTTTTATAGCTTTCATATCCTGCTTAGTTGTTCTATAAATTGTTGGTACTGTTTACTGCTTTTGTACCTATGCTTTGGTTTGCTCGGTTTTGGGGGAGTTCCCTACTGAGCCAGTGACTCGCGAGGCTCACCCCTACCCCCACAGGTGAGAGCGAGGAGGACGTTTCTCGACCATCGTCCAGTTCAGAGCCGCGTCGTAGCGGTGCAGGGTCAGTACCTCCAGCAGTGTTGTCTCAGTAGTGCAGTGTAGTAGCAGCAGTGTAGTTAGTTGTTTATTTTCTTCTGTTGCACCTTGGGGTATGCCCCAGGCTCTTGTACTTTCTTTCAGTTCTGTGGAAATATGGTTATGTAAACTTGTGAAATATATATATGAAATGGTGTGTTCCTTTGTATTTACATGGACTGTGGTGTGGTATCCCTTGCGAGGCTTCGGCCCGTTCGCGGGAGGCGGACTCGGATCAAGTATGTTATCGGTTTAACGGGCTTGGACGAGGCGTTCCGCCACAGTTGGTATCAAAGCAAGGTCCATGTTAATATAAGGGAACTAGAAAGATACATAGCCTTATTTCAGTTTTTGTACACTGCTGGTAGGGGCCCTGGTTTCTGATAATTTGTTGTTTTGTTTTTGTTTGGTGTTTTGTTTATGTAGAAGTTTGAAATGGCTGATAGAAGAGATTGGGGTGGTGGAGGAGATGATCCAGAGGAAAGTACTCAGCGTATGATAGAGAGGATTTGGGAGAGCCTCACTAATATCCAAAGGAGGATGGATCAGCAGGCGCCGGTACCACCGGTTGCAGTGCCACCTGGGGATGGAGAGACTGTACCTATTGCTCCAGTTTTGCTAGGAGTGGAGGTGCCTTTTGTAGCACCCTTGCCACCACCACCACCAGTGTTATTAGCAGAGGAACCAGTGATGCAAGTTGAGAAATTTCTGAGATTGCAGCCGCCTACTTACTCAGGAGGGCCGAATCCAGATACAGCGGAACACTAGGTCCATGAGATTGAAAGAGTCTTTGCGACCATGAGATGTTCGACATCAGATAAAGTTGTGCTAGCTGCCTATCAGTTGAGGGGTTTTGCATTAGAATGGTGGCGATTGAAGATGCAGACCACCTTTACAGGCAGGACAGAAGAGGCTATCACTTGGTCGGAATTTCTTGATATATTTAACGATACATTCTTTCCGATTCAAGTGCAGCAAGTGAAGAGAGAGCAGTTTCGGACACTCCAGCAAGGTAACTCTTCAGTTTTAGAGTACCAGATGCGATTTATGGCACTTAGCCGATATGCGCCTTATGTAGTATCGGATAATAATATGATGGTTGAGTATTTCATTAGAGGTTTGAGAGTAGAGTTGCAGGATGCAATAGTACCTCTCATGTGTAAAACAGTGGAAGAAGCAGCTCAGAGGGCAACTACGTTGGAGAGGTCTATTCGGACTCGTCAGGTAGGCGAGTCAGGCTCAAGTAGTTTTTGGCTACCGCAGCAGTCAGTGGGTGCGAGTAAGGGTAAAGCACCAGCAGGACCATCATCAGGCTTTGGTAAATGGGGCCAGAAATTGAAGCAAGCTTTTAAAGGTAAAGGAAGAGGATGGGGAAGTCGACATTAATTCCAGCAAGGTCGCGGTAGGTCAGAGGTGGAGGAGTCGCAGCAGAGTACTGTCAGGTAGCCCATTATTCCACCAGGGTATAGATGTTATAATTGCAATCAGCCGAGGCATTTTATTCGTAATTGCCCCTATCCAAGAGAGTATGGATATGGAAGAGGTGTGCAGCAGCAGCAGCAGCCTCAGCAGTTTCAGCAGCAACAGGCAGGTCGTGGCAGAGGAGCACCGCAGCAGCGAGGAAGAGGCCGGGTTATGGCTATCACCCGAGCCCAGGCGGAGGCATCGAATATGATAGAAGGTATTTTACCTCTTTATGACTATTCAGCAAGAGTTTTGTTTGACTCGGGTGCCTCTCATTCTTTCATTTCCGAAGAATTTTTGGATTGCATGACTCATCCTTTAGAGGAAAAGTCTTGTGAGTTAGTAGTTGAGGTTCCCTCGGGTGAGTTCCTGCTCACTTCGAGCTATATAGATGAAGCTCCTGTTATGATTGAAGGGAATCAGATGCCGGGTCAGTTATATGCCCTACAGTTGACAGATTATGATATTATTTTGGATATGGATTGGCTTGAGACTTATGGAGCAATGTTAGATTGCAGAAAGAAAAGGATCAGGTTTTGTCATCATAATGGTGCAGTATTTGAATATCAAGGTATGCCTTTTTATACCTCTAAGTTTCTAATTTCTGCAATTAGAGCTAGAAAGTTGATAAATGTTGGATGTGTGGCTTATTTAGCCTCGGTAAGTTTGGTAGAAGCTAGTCAGTCAGTTGAAGCAGTTCCCGTGGTTAGAGAATTTGCTGATGTTTTTCCTGAAGATTTGCCTGGTTTAGCTCCACATAGAGAGGTGGACTTTACCATTGAGTTGCTGCCAGGTGCCATGCCGATCTCTAAAGCTCCATATCGGATGGCACCAGCAGAACTTAAAGAATTGAAAAAGCAATTAGAAGAGTTGTTGCAGAAAGGATTTATTAGACCAAGTCATTCCCCGTGGGGAGCGCCGGTATTGTTTGTGAAAAAGAAAGATGGAAGTTTTCGTATGTGTATTGATTATAGAAAGTTGAATGATGTGACCATTAAGAATAAGTACCTGTTACCGAGAATAGATGATCTGTTTGATCAATTGCAATCAGCAAAGGTATTTTCTAAAATTGATTTGAGGTCTGGGTATCACCAGTTGAGAATTAAAGAGAAGGATATAGATAAAATAGCTTTCAGAACTAGATATGGTCACTATGAATTTGTGGTTATGCCATTTGGGTTGACTAATGCTCCTGCAGGTTTTATGGATATGATGAATAGAATTTTTCATCCGTATTTAGACCAATTCATTATGGTCTTTATTGATGATATTCTGATTTATTCAACATCTAAAGAGGAGCATGCAGCTCATTTGAGGTTTACCCTGCAGTTGTTAAGAGATAACCAGTTGTTTGCCAAATTTAGTAAGTGTGAATTTTGGTTGAAAGAAATTCAATTTCTGGGTCATGTCATCTCAGCTAAAGGAGTAGCAGTGGACCCAAGTAAAGTGGAAGCAGTGATGAAATGGGAAGTGCCTAAGACAATTACTGAGATTAGAAGTTTTCTGGGATTGGCAGGTTATTATAGGCGCTTTATACAAGATTTTTCTAAGATTGCGGCACCTATGACCAAATTGACTAGGAAAGGTGTGCCTTTTGTGTGGTCCGATGAATGTCAGAAAAGTTTTATGGAATTGAAGAAGAGGCTTACAACAGCACCCATATTGACATTACCGGCAGAAAGTGGTGATTTTGTGGTATATGCAGATGCTTCAAGAAGAGGACTTGGCGCAATGCTTATGCAGCATAGCAAAGTGATAGCTTATGCGTCCAGGCAATTGAAGCTGGCAGAGGAGAATTACCACACTCATGATTTGGAATTGGAAGCAGTTGTGTTTGCTTTGAAAATGTGGAGGAATTATCTATATGGCGAGAGATTTGAGATCTTTACAGATCATAAAAGCTTGAAGTATATCTTCTCGCAGAAGGATTTAAATCTTCGTCAGTGCAGATGGATTGAATATTTGAAACATTATGATTTCAGTTTGGCTTATCATCCGGGTAAGACCAATGTTGTAGCAGATGCCTTGAGTAGAAAGGCATATATAAGTCTGATGATGATTAAAGAATGGAAGCTGTATGAAGAGATAGTGGAGAACTCCTTGTATGTGCCCAGTAGTCAGTGACGGGCAGTACTAGCTGCTAGTGCTGTAGAGCCGTCCTTGTATTCATAGATTGTTGAGGCTCGAGAGCAGATGTAAGTTTAGCTGAGATTGTAAAAATGGAAGAAGTTACCATTGATGATAATTGTGTGATTAGGCTCAAAGGCAGGTTATTTGTACCAGATGAAAGAGAAGTAAAGCAGCGAGTGTTAGAGGAGGCCCATAAATCCAGGTACACTATCCATCTGGGTAGTACTAAAATGTTCCATGATTTAAGGAAGCATTTCTGGTGGCCTCATATGAAAAAGGAAATAGCAGAATTTGTTGCAAGATGTGCTATCTATCAATAGATTAAAGCAGAACATCAGAAGCCTGGAGGTTTCTTGCAACCGTTGCCCATTCCACAGTGGAAATGGGATGATATTGCCATGGACTTTGTGGCAGGTTTACCAAGATCGGGTTTCGGACATAATGGAATATGGGTATTTGTTGACAGATTAACTAAGGTATGCAGATTAATGGCAGTAAGTATGTCTTGGACAGTGGATAAATTAGCAAAAGTTTATGTTGAAAGAATTGTTCCATTGCATGGTATTCCGAAGACTATTGTGTCTGATAGAGATCCAAGATTTACTTCTGGGTTTTGGAGAAGTTTGCAAAAGGTAATTGGTACTGAGCTGAGATATAGCTCCACTTATCATCCCCAGACGGATGGTCAGACAGAGAGGACTATCCAGACGATGGAAAATATGTTGCGAGCTTGTTGTTTAGTTTGGGGAGGTAATTGGGAGCATCATTTGGGAATGGTTGAGTTTGCCTATAACAATAGTTATCATACCAGTCTTGGGATGGCACCGTATGAAGCTTTATATGGAAGACCATGTAGAACCCCATTGAACTGGCATGAAGTGGGAGAAAGGCAATTAGTGGGTCCTCAATTGATTCAGCAAACCACAGAAGTAGTGAAGCTTATTAAGGAAAAATTGCAGGCAGCTCAAAGTAGGCAAAAGAGTTATGCAGATATCCGGAGGAGACCACTTCAGTTTGAAGTGGGAGATTTTGTTTTCTTGAGAGTTTCCCCGAGTAAAGGTATTATGAGATTTGGCAAGACTGGAAAATTAAGCCCAAGGTATGTAGGACCTTTCCAGGTGATTGAGAGAATTTGGGAAACAGCTTATAGGCTGGATTTACCAGCAGATTTTGCGGATGTCCATGACATATTTCATGTTTCTATGTTAAGAAAATGCATTGAAGATCCAGCTCAAATAATCAGTTATCAAGGTGGTGACCTGAGGCCGGATATGACTATGCCAGAGTATCCGGTGTAGATCACGGATCGAAAAACAAAGAAGCTGAGAAATAAAGAAATTGAGCTAGTTAAAGTAAGATGGGAAAATAGGTTGGGTGGTGAGGATACCTAGGAGTTAGCCGAGGAGATGGCTAAAGGGTATCCCTATGTGTTTGAATAAGGTTTTGTATTTCTTTTTAGATGATAGTACTTGTAAAAATGTGTATGTTTAAGTTGTTTAAGTTGAGTTGTGTTATGAATTTCGAGGTCAAAATTTTCTTTTTAGATGATAGTAATGTAACGTCGCGTGCTTTTCGAATCCTTATGGATCATGTGTGTAATGGTTGTGATGGCCATTGTGAGGCCAATGTGGTTTGGACGTGTGGTGTGCACAGGTGTGGTGCAGGTTTGGTCCTGAAACAAGATAGGACCTGCTGCAGTTGGTTAGGAGTTGACGGCCAAGGTGTGGTCATTGACTGGTTTGGCGTCCACCGAAGGTGACGCCAACCCTATGAACTTAACGGCAGGCTATGTGGACGTTCATGGTGGCGGTTTCCCTAAACGGCATTAGGGTTGATGCCAACCTGTGCGACTTGCAGAATATAGGTCTGCCCAAGGACAGTTGTATAAGATTAATTGGAGGATCGTGGAACGCGAGACGGTGACGAATCGGCCAAGGAAACGCCGCAGCGTGGTGTAATTGCCGTAGGAGCTCGCGGAGGGTTTGGTGTGGATCGGGAGAATTTAGGAGGTTTAAGTGCGTATTGAGGTAGGGAATGATCCCTTTAGTCCCTATAGGTTGTGATAGTGCGTTTGGAAAGCATGAATTCGCTTGTTAATTATGTTTTTGGGTAATGGTACTTCATGAAGGGTTGATGGGTGGTTTGATCAATTTAACAAAGGAAACCTGTTGTTTCGGGTTAATTAGGATTCATGCATGTTAAAGGAAGTGATTCCTCATGTTTTTCTGTTAAATTTAGGGCTGGGAATACCTGAGGTATCAGCCCAGGGTTTCTGTGAAGTTGATGGCCGAAGATCTTAGCGTCAACATCGATTGACACCAGGTTCTTCAGCTGGGAGCTTAACGGCCAGATACCTTGCCGTTTACATCCCATCGACGGCAGTCGATGTTGCCGCCAACATGTTTTTATGAAAATGTTGTTATATCAGATATTTAATATTATCGAGCGGTGCAACGATAATTGTGGTGCACCTAGTGCTCGTGGTTTCTGAGACTAGCGTACTCGGTACACAGTTGGCTGGTTCTTTACGTATTTACGTGGTGTTCACGTGTAGTGAACTACTAGTGCATGCGGTTTACGTTAGTCTTCACATGGTTTGTGTGACGTGCACGTGGTTTTGTGTACGTGGCAAGTAGTACGATGCCTACCGTGGTTACCTCTCCAGTTGGGTGCCCCAGGTTCTTTGTGAGCCAGGCTGTTAGCTCGGGGCTTTGTCCAGGTACTTGTGTTGTACTGTCGAGGTCTGTGTCGTCTGACCTGGACACCCTCACTCCTGTGTAGCTGTCTTTTAGTGGGACAGTGACTGCCGTACTTGTCTTTTAGTCACTTGTAGCGCGCTCGTAGTTGGGGGTACGGACACCAGTAGTCGACACTGGTCCCCAGCTAGTCCTTTTCCAGTGCCTCACTCTAGAGGGCCCAGGCCAGGGTCTCCAGAGGTGTCATGCATGGGCCTGCGACCGTGTGGTCCGCAGGTGGTGGTGTTTAGTTGGTCTCCACAGTTGCTTGACCTTTTCACGTGGAGCGACAACTGGACTTTTCATCTGTGGTTGCGAGACTGAGAGGTAGACCTGTGTTAGCTTGTCCGAGTCAGTCTCTAGTGTCGCGAACCAGTTCACGTGGCTCGTGTTTGGCGGTCTCTACTTTAGCTCGTACACTTGTACTGGTTTGCCGTTTAATTATTACAGTTGTTTTTCGTAGTCGGCAGACGGTGAGTACTTTTATAGCTTTCATATCCTGCTTAGTTGTTCTATAAATTGTTGGTACTGTTTACTGCTTTTGTACCTATGCTTTGGTTTGCTCGGTTTTGGGGGAGTTCCCTACTGAGCCAGTGACTCGCGAGACTCACCCCTACCCCCACAGGTGAGAGAGAGGAGGATGTTTCTCGACCATCGTCCAGTTCAGAGCCGCGTCGTAGCAATGCAGGGTCAGTACCTCCAGCAGTGTAGTCTTAGTAGTGCAGTGTAGTAGCAGCAGTGTAGTTAGTTGTTTATTTTCTTCTGTTGCACCTTGGGGTATGCCCCAGGCTCTTGTACTTTCTTTCAGTTCTGTGGAAATATGGTTATGTAAACTTGTGAAATATATATATGAAATGGTGTGTTCCTTTGTATTTACACAGACTGTGGTGTGGTATCCCTTACGAGGCTTCGGCCCGTTCGCAGGAGGCGGACTCGGATCAAGTACGTTATCGGTTTAACAGGCTTGGCCGAGGCGTTCCGCCACACCCTCACTCCTTTGTTTGAGTTGTACGTCTTGTTGAGGGAAAGACGACTGTGTGACAGCGACTCATGTGTTGTGGTTGTGTTCGGTCGCTTATAGTGCACTCTTAGTTGGAGGACGGACATCAATAGATGCACTGGTCCTTAGTGAGTCCTATTTTCTAGTGCCTCACTTTAGGGAGCTCGGGCCAGAGTCCTTAAAGGTGCCAGGCATGGAGCTGCAGCAGTGTGGTCTACAGGTGATGTTGTTTGGTCTCCACAATTTGTTGACTCTGTTGAGGTGGAGCGGAAGCTGAACCTTTCGTCCTTGGATGCGAGGCTGAGAGGTAGACCTGTGTTTCTTGTCTGGGTCAGTAGCTGGTGTTGAGAACCAATCTTCGTGACTCGTGTTTGGTGTTACCCTTCTTTGGCTCATACCTCTGAGCATGGTTTGTCATTTATTTATGGAAGTTTAATTCATGTTGGTAATGTAGATTTGATATTTAATTGCAATAGTAGTACCATGCTTAGATAGATTCATTAATTCTTTAGATAGATGTTTTACATTTGCTTATATATAGTTAATACTATTTCAACTTTTGAGGGAGTTTCCCTACTGAGCCAATGACTTGTGAGGCTCACCCCTACTCCTTTCAGGTGAAGGAGAGCAGGAGGGTTCTCATCCTTCTTCTAGTTTGGAGCCGCATCGTAGCGGGTTTGGGTCTACTCCTCCAGTAGTGTAGCTTCCTTTCTGTTGTGCCTCAAGGTATGCCCCAAGCTGTAGTACTTGTACATTGACTTTTGTTAAGACTTGGCTATGTAATTGTCATGTAAATATGTGTGGGATGTACAATCTGATATATATTCAGTGTGTTCTTTTATATTTCCACGAACATGTGCGTTGATATCCCTTGCGAGGCATTGGCCTATTCGCGGGAGGCGGAGTCGGATCAAGCTCGTTATTGGGTTAACGGGTCTGAACGACAAGGACTGCCACAGTTGGTATCAGAGCAAGGTCCGTATAAATATGAAAGAGCAGGGAGATTTACATAGCATAATATTCACTTTAGTCCACTACTGGTAGATGACCTTGGTTTTGCATTGATTGTTGGTATGTTGTGTGTTTTGGAATGTTGTATATGCAGAATTTGAAATGGCTAACAGGAGAGATTGAGAAGGTGGTGGAGATGATCCAGAAGAGACTACACATCAGCTGATTGAGAGATTATGGGAAGTATTACAGAGATACGAATGAGGTTAGATCAGCAGATTCCAACTCAACCGGTAGCAGTAGCACCTCAGATTGTTGAGGAGGTGGTACCACTACCAGTAGCACCACCCCCGCCATCAGTAGGGGTAGAGTTACCACCAGTTGTGCCAGTACCCTCGGTTGCACCGGTACGTCCATCTAGCGTGGAGGAGTCTACCGTGTTAGTGGAGAGATTCTTGATGTTGGAGCCACCTACATATACAGGAGGTCCAAACTCGGATATAGCAGAGCACTGGGTGTACGAGATAGCGAGGGTTTTTGTCACCATGAGGTGTCCACTGGAGGACAAAGTTATTTTAGCTACATACCAGTTGCGAGGGTTTGCACAGGAGTGGTGAAGGCTGAAGATGCAGACAGTGTTTGCAGGAAGGATGGAGGACTCCATCACTTGGCCAGAGTTGTTGGGGTTATTTAATGATACTTTCTTCCCAATAGGAATTCAACAAGCAATGTGAGGCCCCCGAATTTTGTGCATTTCATATTGTTTATTGGTGCATATTATAAGTAATTACTTACTTATGTGCATGTGTATAATATATGTTATTCTTGTGTGTATATTATATTTATTTATTCGATGCATAGTGTATTTAAATAATGTAGTGCATATGGTATGTAAGTATTATTGTATATCTTATAAGTGCACATGAAGTTATTTTGTACATGTAATATATTTAAATGTGCATGCATTATCAAATTGTTGAAGTACATGGTATAGTTATTTAAATCTATGCATGTGGTATGTAATTATGCTGTGTACCTATATATACATATATGTGTTTAACTCTGTGCATATGACATCTACTTATTTTTTGTACCCATTAAACTGTTTATGATGTATTGGTACATCTGTTTGGATGTACATCTGTTTTCTGGCCGAACTGCAGGTTGATGGCAACATGCCTGCCGCTGACTGCATGGCCATGGGAAGTTGGCGTCCAGATCGATGGACGCCAACCCCTTGTTGGCGGCACCAGGTGTGGACGCTAAGTTCCCAGCTGTGTGACGGGTTCAGTTTTGGTAACGCCCGTGTTTCTTCCGGTTCCAGTTTAGGAAACCCATCTATAACTATAAGAGACCTACCCTAATGCGTACCGGACCCCTTTAGCCTATAAAATACCCATCTTTTGTTCAGATTAGGTCTTTTTAGCTCTTTGTGAAAACCCTAGAATTCCTGTGCGAAAAACCCAACTTGGAGAACTTTGATCTGGCGTCTATGTACACCTTTCGGCGATCTTCTTCGACTGGGAGCTACACCATAGATAGAGGAAACATCCCCGAACTCCAGTGTGTGGCCTACATCGACAGGTGGACCGGATCTGAGAGGAAAGCATCACCTTCTTGGCATTGGCCGAGGAGGGCTTCTTCGACCAAATCACCCCATTATCGATTTATTTCCAGGCAAGTACCTTAATGGTTCAAGCTATAGACCTATCCTGAAGATTTTTATTATTTTTCTAGATTTTATTCCATTCCTGGAACCCCAAATTTCAGTGTTTTCTATATGTCGGTCTGCACTGTGTGCAGACAGGATATTGATGGCCACTTTGTTGCCGTCAAGATCCTAGGTCAACGGCAATCGATCATGCCGTTTACTCTGTAGGAGTCCAGACCCTGGACGCCAAGTTCGCTAATTCTTTTCAGAACCATGTGTGACTGCATGTGATGTGATTTTGGGGAAAATTTGCGAAAACATGTATGTGTTTAGAAAATGTAGTCCTGTCTAATATGTGCAGTGGATCATGTCATGAAATATCGATGATTTTTCAATAATAATTGTTATTTATAAAATTCCTGTTATGATGAAATATACATGGTTTGATAGAGTTTGATTCGGGAAAATTAGAATTGATGCATGTTATGATTTCAGAAAATTATCATGAATTCAGTACCACTGTATGCATGCTTTAGGACTGTTGGAATAGATAGTTCACTGTCCTTCATGCTTAAATGAATTATCCTGTTAAATTTCATGAAATTAGTGTTAACTATTAAAAATAGTGTTTCTGCTCCAAAAATTGTGGAAAATTTCAGATATGTTCCCTGTATTGTATGTGAACCGTGGTTAAAATTTGGTAGGATTTTAAGTATTGTGCAGAGTGCTATTAGTTTTTGAATCTTACTACACCATGATATGATAGATTTAAATACAGAATAATTATGTATGTTGAATGTTATTATTCAGAAATTTTTAATGAAGCTTGAACCACTATTTGCATGTTTTATATCTGTTAGAATGGATGGTTCACTGTCTACAATGTTCAAATTGAAATATATTGTAAATTACCTAAAATCTATGTTTAATATTAAAAATAGTTTTACTGCTCCAAAATTTATGAAAAATTATTGATCTGTTCTGTGATACATATGTACCATGTGGTTAAATTTTTAGTTTGTTCTGATTACTATAAAATGAATTATGAATTTTGGAAGGTTCCATACCGTAAATTGAACGTTAAGGCTCAACCAAGTTTAAAGATGTGATTGGCATCATGTTTAGCTTTTGTTAATTTTTGGTTATGACTGATTGAGATTCTGAATGTGATAAGTTATATTCCATGATATACGTGTGTGCATGTGCATGGGAAGTGAGAGGACAAGTGATATATGTGTATAATGATTAATGTGACAATATAAACAAATGTGCCCATAAGACACTGCCACCCTAGATGCTTGGAGTTGTATTGTAGTAGTGCCTACGGGAAAGCTCAAACATGTTATGTGATATCCTAGGCAAGGGTCTTGTGAAATCCTGGAGGTGGACAAGTTCCACTAGTAATGGTGGGGAGGGCTTCCCCCAGTTTCTGTAGGAACCAAGACTTGATCACTATGCTTGGTGATTAAGTACGTGAATGTGAACGTGTATGTGCTACGTGATCATCTAGTGGTGGTTTGGGCTGTGTCTTGGCAACGTGTAAAAATGAACATGTGTAAAATATGTAAAATGACATGTGAACGTGGCACAAGGTATGTGCAAGTGATATGTGAACGTGGCACATGTTATGTGCAATGTGACATGATATGTGATCGTGAATGTGCAAGTGAAAACCTATATGAAAACCATGTGAAATCATGTGTAAGTGAACATGTGATGTTGTGAAAGTAAATGCATGTGAATATGTCATGAAAAAGGAAATTGCATGTGTTAATATAATTATTGTTGAATGATAAAAGTGATATTATGTTTAGTACCAGGTGTAGGTGCATGTTTCCATATCCATGAAATTATAATTACTTAATGTGCAGTTCAGTGTGATCCATACACAAGCGTCATTTGAATGTAATAAATTTTCTATAAAAACAGCAAGCTAAGTGTAGAGTGAAGTGTTATATTTGCATGTAAAGTGAGTTAGAGATCATGCTAGGAGTGTTACTTATCTTGTACATGTTTCCATGATTAAAATTGTAGAACTGCGCAATGGTTGGAATAAAGTATGAAAGCATGTGATTATATGCTTGCACTCATGTTAACGATACCATGTATTAGGTTCCATGTTTAGATTATTGTTTTACATGTGTTAGATTAGTTGTTTAATACGATTCCATGTTTATTCATTCATGATATAGCATGAGCATGTATGAATTTAATTGCTGAATTCTAACGTGTTAATAGTGTTAAATTGTTAGAAAGCATGTTTGGTAAGTATATGGTTTGAAGTTTTAAGTTACTTGCTGAGTCTATTGTGTAGACTCACCCTTGCTAACCATTTCAGGAAGTTTAGAAGCCGAGGAGCTAGCAAGATCGGAAGCGGAGTTGGAAGAGTGAATTGAAGACTTGTAATTTATTTTCCTAGTATGTAGTTTGAAGTTTGAATTTTAGATATGTAATTGAAACTAGCTACATGTTAGTGGAATCTATGTTATGTCATTTCTTTCTTGGATTATATAGACTGTGATAATGTGGATTAAAGTTGATGGAATAAGATTATTTAAATTCCATTGCCATAATTCCTTTCTATTTATGTATATCTCAATCCAATTGTCTATCGTTGGGGTTTTCTCCCCTGTAGCGGCTTGCTCTCATTCGATGTGGGTTGGTGTAACCGTATCGGGTGTAAGTGGGTCGTTACAGAGATGGTATCAGAGCCACAAGGTTGAGATTATACATGAATAGCCATCAACTAAATCACATCTCTAAATCTTTGTAGTGGATCGCCAGGTCCAAGGAATAATTAAGATAGGATTAGAAAAGTGATAAGATGAATGCATGATAATGTGTAAGGTGTAGTGATAAATGGAGTTTGACATGGTGTTTATTTTGTAGCAATGGCTAGAAGGACTCGTCATTCGAGCATGCCTATTCAGGATGAGGAACCAAGGAGGATAGAAAATGAACAGCAGGAAGTACCAGCACCTTAGGGACCATCTGCGCCACCCCCGCCACCGTTGGTTGACTACGGCATGTTCATGAAAGGGCTTGTACAAGTGATGCAGACTCAAGCACAGATGCAGGCAGCTCTTTAGACACAGCTTCAGGCGCTGGTTCCGGCACCAGCTCAGCATGACTGTGGTATAGGAGGAGTATCGATCATGGAGAGGTTCAAGCAAATGGCTCCGCCTCTTTTTAAGGGGGAGAGTGAGCCATTGGTTGCAGAGAGTTGGCTTAGGAAGATCGAGAAGATATTTAGAGCCATCAGATGCACAGAGGATGACATGGTCAGTTTGGCGTTGTATATGCTTCAGGAGCGAGCGGATGTGTGGTGGTCTTTTGTTCTTCGCACGTAGTTCAAGGGAGTGGAGCTAGAGGTGACCTGGGAAGAGTTCCTAAGGTTGTTTGAGGCCAAGTATGTTCCTGAGCACATACAGGACAAGATGGAGTAGGAATTCTTGACGTTGACTTAGGGTTCGATGACAGTTTTGGAGTATGAGGCTAGATTCGCGGAGTTGGCGAGGTATGCACCCCATATAGTTGCTGATGAGAGGTGCAAGGAAAAGAAGTTTGTGATGGGACTTAGACCGTCATTGAGGGCCAGACTAGTAGCATTTGACCATGGGGCTATGGATACGACTCTTAGCGTGGCGTGCAGGAAGGAGAGTGAGATGGAGTTGTACTTGGAGGAGAAGAAGGCTCGGATGAAGAGGTTGCCAGAACCATTTCAGCGGCAAAAGAGGAAGATGAAGAAGCTCACGGAAGGTCAGCAATCAGCTATGGTACCAGCAGAATCAGCACCTCAGTCAGTAGCTTCTGCAGGCAGCGAGAAGCCCGAGTGTGTACACTGCGGCAAGTGTCATGGCGGAGACATGTGTTGGACAAGGATAGGAAGATGTCTCAAGTGTGGCAGCAAGGATCATCGGATTAGGGAGTGTCCGAATCTAAAGAGGTTTGATCCTCGAGATGTACCAGCAGCAAAGAAGCCAGCAACAAGAGCTCAAGCACCGGCCAGAGTGTATGCGTTGACTGGAGACGACGTCACCACAGGTGCATGATCCAATCTTTGAGGATGAAGATCATTTTAAGGGGGAGAGGGTGTGAGGCCCCCGAAATTTGTGCATTTCATATTGTTTATTGGTGCATATTATAAGTAATTACTTACTTATGTGCATGTGTATAATATATGTTATTCTTGTGTGTATATTATATTTATTTATTCGGTGCATAGTGTATTTAAATAATGTAGTGCATATGGTATGTAATTATTATTGTATATCTTATAAGTACACATGAAGTTATTTTGTACATGTAATATATTTAAATGTGCATGCATTATCAAATTGTTGAAGTACATGGTATAATTATTTAAATCTATGCATGTGGTATGTAATTATGCTGTGTACCTATATATACATATATGTGTTTAACTCTGTGCATATGACATCTACTTATTTTCTGTACCCATTAAACTGTTTATGATGTATTGGTACATCTGTTTGGATGTGCATCTGTTTTCTAGCCGAACTGTAGGTTGACGGCAACATGCCTATCGCTGACTGCATGGCCATGGGAAGTTGGCGTCCAGATCGATGGATGCCAACCCCTTGTTGGCGGCACCAGGTGTGGACGACAAGTTCCCATCTATGTGATGGGTTCATGTTTGGTAACACCCACGTTTCTTCTGGTTCCAGTTTAGGAAACTTATCTATAACTGTAAGAGACCTACCCTAATGTGTACCCGACCCCTTTAGCCTATAAAATACCCATCTTTTGTTTAGATTAGGTCTTTTTAGCTCTTTGTGAAAACCCTAGAATTCCTATGTGAAAAACCCAACTTGGAGAGCTTTGATCTGGCGTATGTGTACACCTTTCGGCGATCTTCTTCGATTGGGAGCTGCACCTTAAATAGAGGAAACATCCCCGAACTCTAGTGTGTGGTCTACATCGACACGTGGACCGGATCTGAGAGGAGAGCATCACCTTCTTGGCATTGGCCGAGGAGGGCTTCTTCGACCAAATCACCCCATTATCGATTTATTTCCAGGAAAGTAGCTTAATGGTTCAAGCTATAGACCTATCCTGTAGATTTTTATTATTTTTTCAGATTTATTCCATTCTTGGAACCCCAAATTTCAGTGTTTTCTGTATGTCGATCTGCACTGTGTGCAGACAGGATATTGACGGCCACTTTGTTGCCGTCAAGATCCTAGGTCAACAGCGGTCGATCATGCCATTTACTCTGTAGGAGTCCATACCCTGGACGCCAAGTTCGCTGATTCTTTTCAGAACCATGTGTGACTGCATGTGATGTGATTTTGGGGAAAATTTGCGAAAACATGTATGTGTTTAGAAAATGTAGTCCTATCTAATATGTGTAGTGGATCATGTCATGAAATATCGATGAATTTTCAATAATAATTGTTATTTATAGAATTCTTGTTGTGATGAAATATACATGGTTTGATAGAGTTTGATTAGGGAAAATTAGAATTAATGCATGTTATGATTTCAGAAAATTATCATGAATTCAGTACCACTATATGCATGCTTTAGGACTTTGGAACAGATAGTTCATTGTCCTTCATGCTTAAATGAATTATCCTATTAAATTTCATGAAATTAGTGATAACTATTAAAAATAGTGTTTCTGCTCCTAAAATTGTGGAAAATTTCAAATATGTTCCCTCTACTGTATGTGAACCATGGTTAAAATTTGGTAGGATTTTAGGTACTGTGCAGAGTGCTATTAGTTTCTGAATCTTTCTACACCATGATATGATAGATTTAAATACAGAATAATTATGTATGTTAAATGTTATTATTCAGAAATTTTTAATGAAGTTAGAACCACTATTTGCATGTTTTATATATGTTAGAATGGATGGTTCACTATCTACCATGTTCAAATTGAAATATCTTGTAAATTGCGTGAAATCTTTGTTTAATATTAAAAATAGTTTTACTACTCCAAAATTTTTGAAAAATTAGTGATGTGTTCTGTGATACATATGTACCATGTGGTTAAGTTTTCAGTCTGTTCTGATCACTGTAGAATGAATTATGAATTTTGGAAGGTTCCATACCGTAAATTGAACATTAAGGCTCAACCAAGTTTAAAGATGTGATTGGCATCATGTTTAGCTTCTATTAATTTCTGGTTATGACTGATTGAGAGTCTGAATGTGATAAGTTATATTCCATGATATACGTGTGTGTATGTGCATGGGAAGTGAGAGGACAAGTGATATATGTGTGTATAATGGTTAATGTGACAATATAAACAAATGTGCCCATAAGACACTACCACCCTAGATGCTTGGAGCTGTACTGTAGTAGTGCCTACGGGAAAGATCAAACATGTTATGTGATACCCTAGGCAAGGGTTTTGTGAAATCCTGGAGGTGGACAAGTTCCACTAGTAATGGTGGGGAGGGCTTCCCCCGGTTTCTGTAGGAACCAAGACTTGATCACTATGCTTGGTGATTAAGTACGTGAATGTGAACGTGTATGTGCTACGTGATCATCTAGTGGTGGTTTGGGCTGTGTCTTGGCAACGTGTAAAACTGAACATGTGTAAAATATGTAAAATGACATGTGAACGTGGCACAAGGTATGTGCAAGTGATATGTGAACGTGGCACATGTTATGTGCAATGTGACATGATATGTGAACGTGAATGTGCAAGTGAAAACCTATATGAAAACTATGTGAAATCGTGTGTAAGTGAACATGTGATGTTGTGAAAGTAAATGCATGTGAATATGTCATGAAAAAGGAAATTGCATGTGTTAATATAATTATTGTTGAATGATAAAAGTGATATTATGTTTAGTACCAGGTGTAGGTGCATGTTTCCATATCCATGAAATTATAATTACTTAATGTGCAGTTCAGTGTGATCCATACGCAAGCGTCATTTGAATGTAATAAATTTTCTATAAAAACAGCAAGCTAAGTGTAGAGTGAAGTGTTATATTTGCATGTAAAGCTAGTTAGAGATCATGCTAGGAGTGTTACTTATCTTGTACATGTTTCCATGATTAAAATTGTAGAATTGCACAATGGTTGGAATAAAGTATGAAAGCATGTGATTATATGCTTGCACTCATGTTAATGATACCATGTATTAGTATCCATGTTTAGATTATTGTTTTACATGTGTTAGATTAGTTGTTTAATATGATTCCATGTTTATTCATTCATGATATAGCATGAGTTTGTATGAATTTAATTTCTGAATTCTAACGTGTTAATAGTGTTAAATTGTTAGAAAGCATGTTTGGTAAGTATATGGTTTGAAGTTTTAAGTTACTTACTGAGTCTATTATGTAGACTCACCCTTGCTAACCACCTATCCCGTCGCGATTTACATGCCGCTTTCCTGAGAGTGCGACTGCATGCGTGCCGTGTGGTGCATGCAGGGAAGTCGGGTTTAATAGCGACGGCTTTGTACGTCGCGATTTAAACACGACCGTACACCCCTTCGTGATTTAGATTGTGTTGTGGTGTTGGCCGAGCCCTGTCCAAACAGTGCAGGAAACACTGTCATGTCCCGAGAATTACGCAACGGATATAAAATATTCAGAAATAATTCGAGTCGATATCCCGAGACGTGAACAGTCGGCAAATAAGCCTCTAGCTATCACGCACTAAATGTATAACAACATAAGCTAATCTTTTATTCAAATCTCAACTTATTGTATTCAAAACGGAACTATTACAACTCTTAGACTATGGGATAACAGGACTAGACTCAATAAAAAGGAAAAGTACATAATGCTCCTCACTTCCTACTACATGTTCTAACTCTCAAAGCAACTTACTATAACTAGACTCATAGTTTGAATGCTCTTCACTCGGACGCATTCCCATCCTCGACTTGCTCTTCCTCTTGAACTTCATAGTCACCTAGATTGGGTAAAAGTAGGGGATGAGCAAACTAGCCCAGTAGGGTTTATATCTCAATGTGCGGGCAATGATATAAGTGATTAGCAATTTAGAACTAGGTAAGTACGATGAATGATATGCAAGTATGAATAAAACTCGTTAAAACATGATACATGAAACAAGCTAGAGAGAGTGATTATGATAAAACAAGATATGTGAACAAGATGACAAGATAGAACTAGCAATAGATCACTTGGTACAAGCACACAAGATTTCAATTGATGTCAAGATCGCAAGATATCGCTAATTACATTAAATGCAGGATGGCCATATCACGTAAGCAAGCAAGCAAGCAAGAATGTACGAGCATGATAATGTAACACTAATCAGGCACGTAGACACTAATGTACACCAAGAAAAGATCCATCAAGAATGTACACCAAGACACGTGTATGTGGTTATTGTATCTATCATTCAACAAGCAAGCAAGACTCCCAGCACAGATGCAACGCCAGTAATCATTATACCCCATGGTTAACAGTATATTTATGACTCTCCGTCATTGGGGCTAGACTGGAGCCCTTGGACACTCGTCGTGCCCGGTCAGCATCTCATGTAAAATTTTAAATGTAGATACCCACAGTCATTAATAATGGCTAGTGAGAGTTTCAAAATGTAGCATGTGTAACGTCATGTTCACGATGATGATGGGAACAAGTAATAAGTAATTGAACATGATTTCATGATAACAATGGTCAAGAGATAAATTCGGTAGCATAACGGTACGATTTATACTTTAATTTAATCTTTACATTAATGGCTTTAGTCTAGATTGTAAATCACACTCACGAGAACAAGAAGAGAAAGGAAGTGCACACTATCTCCAGGGAACTTCAATGGTACAACCAACTCGTCGGCCATGTGGGAATCCATGGTCAGAGGAGATTTACGGAGGCCTTGGAGAAAAGGTCACTAGTCTACCGATTCGGAATGAGCGGTAGAGAGCTTCCAAATACCCAAGAAAGGGCTGCCTAACAGTGCAAGTGTGTAGTGATGTACGCATCTCAACCACAACCATCGGTTTTAAACTTGCGGAAAACACTTAACATGGTGGCACGAATTGAACAATGCATTTAACTACACATGGGTTTGCAAGATTTTAAGAATAATAATTATCATTTAAAACATGGTAGAATAATGGAAAGATTGAATCACAAGTTGCATGAATGGATCATAACATTTAAAGAGTAATTAGAATAACCTTCTTGTAATTAAAACTTTTAAATGGGTTAACCACTTTTAAGCCATTAAATAACCATCATGCAATGCTCAGACCTAAGACATGTGAATTACACACTAAATATCATATTTAAATAGACCTCAGGTATAGCGGTAAGATTTGCAAGAAAATAAGTGGTTTCATGTAAAAATCCTGAGATCGCGACAGACACTTGTAAAGGTCGCGACGAGGTCAGATCAGAACGCGACAAGGGGACGTGAAGAGTGCGACAAGGCAGTCAGAATAGGCAGAGAGATGGCGACGGGGCGCTCGTCGCGTTCAGAACGTGACGGGTTTGCTGTCGTGACAAGACCTCAGAACGCGGCCTATCGAGTTGTCGCGTTCACAGGGTTTGCGCCTGAATCCGACAGAGAAAGGATAGTGCTTTGGATTGCGGACCAGACTTTCCTTGTTTTGACACAGGGTTGTTCTAAAATTAAGAACAAATTGTACAGTGCATGAAAAATAATGAAACTAGTTTTAAACCAACCCATACATGCAAGAGTGCTTCCAGTAAATAGGAATTAGAAAACCATGATATGACGATGACAACTAGTAGAAAAACTTTCATGTTGTGAGTTTGCTCTAATTCGGTCCCAAATCGCATGCAACATATAAAGAACAGAAAAAGCCTTGACAGTGCGCGACTTGGGGAAAACGCTTATAACTCAAAATCTACTCTTTCGAATTCGATGAAACCAGTGGGAAATGAAATTTAACTTGATGCTCTACACATTGGTATAGGACATGTTAAGTTTTGGCTCTATAAAACCTACCTTCTGGGTTGAAGAAGTCCCGTTTTTCTAGAAAACCCGTATTCAGACCACTTGGAGGAAAACGCTTAATACTCTGTGTATACTGCATGGAATTTAGGCATTCCACTTGGGTTAGGACATAGACTTGACCCTCTTTTCAGGGGTATAAGCCTTGCAACGTTTGATTTAGGTTTGGCCTTTCTTTGATCGGCTTCAAGTGGACGGTTTGTGTAGGTCGCAGCAGACGAATGGGGGAAGAAGATGTCCTTCTTGTGGTCGATCCACAGCTCCCCAGCCCCCAAGAGCTCCTCCACACGACCCCAGCAAGTTGTAAACTCGTTCCTAGGGTTTGGGTGAAGAGTATTTAAGCAACCAAGGTTTTTTAGGAGTCCTATTGTAACTAGGAAAGAAGGGTTGCGGGATTGGCTTGTGTCTTTCCAAAATTTGAAGATCTCTTCCTCCATTAGAGAGTCTTGGCCATCAAGCAACCTCCATGGGTGGGTAGGCATGAATTTGGGTTGCCAAGAGTGCAAGATCTCTTCCCAATTCAACTCTAATTGCCTCTTTTTAAGTTCAGCTAATTTAAGCTACGAATTTCCATGCATTTTCTAGCTTCATTTGATTTTTGGGTCATATGTGGTCCATTGGCCCAATTAAGATATTGGTTCATTAATTTATAATGTTGGGAGTCTCTCCAACATTTTTATTAAATTTTTGGTTGTGTCGTATTTTCGTGTTAACGGTTTTCCGACTTGTTTCCTAATTTGGATAATCGGTCACAATAACTCTTAAACCTAGTCCAAATGATTTTTATTGACCTAAATTTCTTGATGGGTCATTAGAGGATATTATTTTAAGTCCGTATATGATTTTTATTTAATTTTCTGACTCATCCAAGTACGTGTGATAATGATTTTTTGACTTATTCATGAATTATGTTAATAAGTCACGAAACACTTTAAACTTGGCTAATACAATTTTTTTTGGCACAAATTTCTTTGTGGAACATTTAGGAATAATGTGTGGGGTTGATTTATAATTTTTACGGATTTTTCCGATGTGTCTTAGCACATACGATAATGATTCATATGTTTTAAATACTTTGATATTATGGAAATTATTTATTTCCATTTATTCAAATTTTTTTATATAGTTAAAATTTCCGGGGTGCTACACCCTCCCCCACTTAAGAGAATTTGGTCCCCAAATTCATGTATAGAAAGTTATTGTACCAATGAGGTGTACTTACTTGTGAATAGCTCTGGGTATCTTTTGCGCATTGCTTCCTCAGTTTCCCACGTGTCGTCTTCATCCATGCGTTGATTCCATCTAACCCTTACTAGTGGGATGATCTTGTTCCTTAATTGGCGCAGTTCCCGGTCCACGATCTTAATTGGCTTCTCTTGATATGTTCCGTCTTTGTTGAATTCCAGGAGCTCATATTCTATGACGTGCCACGGATCCCGTACATACTTTTTCAACATGGATATGTGGAACACATTGTGTATTCCATCCATTTGTGGTGGTAACGCGTGACGATATGCCACCTCACCGACTCTTTCAAGGATTTCGAAAGGCTCGACAAACCTTGGTGACAACTTGCCTTTAATGCCAAAACGCCTGATCCCACGGCCTGGAGATACTTTCAAGAATACATGTTCACCAACCTGAAACTCCAGGTCTCTTCTTCTATTATCCATATATGCCTTTTGTCTTTTCTACGCTACTGCCATTCTTTCCTTAATAAGCTTTACCTTCTCTATGGTTTCCCTTATCATCTCTGGTCCAAGCATTTGTTTTTCGCCAACTTCATACCGGCATATTGGAGATCGGCAATTCCTGCCATAGAGTGCTTCAAATGGTGCCATTTGAATGCTAGCTTGATAGCTATTATTGTAGGCGAACTCCATGAGAGGTAAGTGTTCATGCCAGCTACCTCCAAAATCTAGGACACATTCTCTAAGCATATCTTCAATCACCTGGTTGGTTCTCTCCGTCTGACCATCTGTCTGTGGATGGAAATCCGTGTTGAAGTTTAGTTTAGATCCCAAGGAGTAGTGCAGTCCTTTCCAAAAGTGGGATGTAAACCTAGGGTCTCTATCAGACACGATAGACACCGGTACTCCATGTAATCGGACTATTTCCTTCACATACAATGCAGCCAGAACATCTACTGACCACTTATTCTTCACTGGCAAGAAGTGAGCCGACTTAGTTAAGCGGTCGACAATAACCCAGATACCATCGAATCCACCTCTAGATCTGGGTAGTCTGAAAATAAAGTCCATCCCTATCCCTTCCCATTTCCATGCCGGGATTTCTAGGGGTTTGAGTTTACCTGTGGGTCGCAAGTGTTCCGCCTTGACCTTTTGACAAGTTAAGCATCGGGTGACATATTCCTCCACCTCTCTCTTCATATTAGGCCACCAAAAGCTTCTTTTCAAGTCTTGATACATTTTGGTAGTTCCAGGGTGAATGGTATACCTGGTCTTGTGAGCCTCATCCATAATCATTTTCTTTGTCTCTACATGGTCGGGTACACAGACTCGATCCTGGAACAATAGTCTTCCATCATTAGTTAATGAGAAATCTTGCCTCTGGTCTAGATTAGCCTTAATCTCCACAAGTATGGGGTCATTGTCTTGGAGTGTTGTGATGTCCTCCAACAGTGTAGGTTGTGCTCTAACATTAGCAACAAGGCATCCCTTCTCTATGATGTCAGCATCAATATTTAACTTGGCGAAGTCCTCTAATAACTTCCATTTGTCCACCATTAAACTTGACAATGTGATCATTGGCTTTCTACTTAGAGCATCCGCCATAGCATTTACTTTTCTTAGATGGTATTGGATCGTGAAGTCGAAGTCTTTGAGATACTCCAACCACCTCCGCTGTCTCATATTCAAGTCCTACTGAGAAAACAGATACTTCAAGGTTTTATGGTCAGAAAACACAATGAATTTCTCACCATATAGATAATGACTCCATATCTTCAAGGCGAAGACTACAATAGCTAGCTCCAGATCATGTACATGATAATTATCCTCGTGCTTCTTCAATTGTCTGGACGTGTAGCATATAACTTTCCCATTTTGCATCAGCACACAGCCTAGGCCGATCCCGGATGCATCAGTGTATACTTCAAAACAACCCCCAGCAACTGGCAGTGTCAGTAAGGGTGCCGAGGTAAGGTGCCCTTTCAATGCCTTGAAACTTTCTTCACATTCATCAGTCCATGCAAATGGATTCTCCTTCCTGGTAAGCCTGGTCAATGGTACAACTATAATTGAGAAATTTTTAATGAAGCAACAATAATAACCAGCTAAACCCAGAAAGCTCTTAATCTCCAATACAGTTGTCGGCCTTTCCCAGTTCTTTACCGCCTCCACCTTAGATGGATCCACAGAGATTCCCTCCTTGGATATGATGTGACCAAGGAAAGACACTTCCTCCATCCAGAATTCACACTTAGTAAGTTTAGCATAGAGTTGATTATCTCTGAGCACTTGCAGAGCAACCTTCAAGTGTTCCTCATGTTCTTCTTAGGATTTGGAGTAAATAAGGATGTCATCAATGAACACCACTATAAACTGGTCCAAGTATGGCCTATAAATATTGTTCATAAGTTGCATGAAAGCCGCTGGAGCATTTGTTAAACCAAACGGCATGACCACGAACTCATAGTGACCATATCTACTCCGGAATGCAGACTTGTGAATATCCTCCTCCTTTATTCTTAGTTGATGGTAGCCTGATCTTAGATCTATCTTGGAGAAATATTGTGCACCGGAGATCTGGTCAAACAACTCGTCGATGCGGGGCAGTGGAAACTTATTCTATATTGTCAACTAGTTTAACTGACGGTAATCAATGCATAGCCTCATCCCCACGGGGATGTGCTAGGCCTGATAAAACCCTGGTCTAGCAATTCTTAGATCTATCTTTTCAACTCCTGCAATTCAGCAGGGGACATGCGATACAGAGCCTTTGAAACAGGGGCTGCCCCAGGGAGTAACTCAATGGTGAAGTTTACCTCCCGCTCAGGTGGTATACCAGGTAATTCCTCTGGAAATACATCAGGATAGTCCCTGGCTACTGGAATATCTTCTAGGGTTGGTTTCTTCTTTTCAGTTGCCAAGACAGAAACTAGGAAAGCATCACAACCCTGGTTGATCAACTTAGAGGCCTTTAGGGAGGATATCAAGATAGGGTGTTTGTGATAATGAGTGCCAAGTAGTGATAGAGTTGGAAGGTTTGGTCTTTTAAAAGTGACCCTCCTATGGCGACAGTTTACATCGGCATCATATTCAATTAGCCAATCGACACCCAAAATGGCATCATAACCCTTCATGTCTAAACAGATAAGGTCGGCAGGGAGATTGTGTCCTCCAATTATAGTTTCACATTTCATCAAGTAGTGAATGAGTTCAGATTCTGAGCCTAGTGGAGAGGCTACAATGATCTTGGATTTCAAGGGTACAGGTTTGACAGGTAGAGTTGCAGCAAATGTGGTGGAAATAAATGAATATGCAGCTCCAGTATCAATAAGCACAAATGCAGGTTGTGAGTGTATGAAAATGGTACCTTCCACCATACCCCCTTCCTCGGGTAGGATAGCTTCTAGGACAACATTAAGGCGTCCTTGACGTCATAGTACATTCGGGGCTTTGCCTGGTTGGTCCTTCATCATTGGACAGTCAGGAATACGGTGGTCACGACCACCACATCTGAAGCATGCCCCGAGCTTCTTCCAACATTCTTCAGCTCGGTGCCCTGGTTTATCACAGAATTTACAGTTTTCAACCAACTGCCTACCTTCCACTTTGACTCTCTTTTCTCCAGTAACATCTCTTCCGACATTCGGCCTCTTATTGTTGTTGTTGACGTTGTTGTTACGAAAAGTTGGAAAGTGGCCAGTACCACCTTTTCCCAGTTAGTGCATTGCTTGACTTGGAAGATCCTTTCTATCTCCTCCTACAAGTTCTCTGCTTCATCTGGATCAGGGAATCCAGAGAAACGAGGAGGGTTCAAACTCCTAAAATTGTGGTGTAAATCACTGGCTCCATTTCTAACTGCAGCAGCCTGATTTCCAGCCTGAACCACATTTTGCAGGGCCTGAGTCAATTCAGCTACTGTTTCTTGCATAGCTTGCCATTGGTTGCGAGCCATTGCAGTTGAGTGCAAGAGGTATGAGGGTTCCTGAGAAAAGGATGGAAACCAATTAATGTCTCTAGATACATTATCAGAGTCAATGGGCAGGAGTGTTTAATTCTTGCTAACATATTCCCAGTCTCTACCCATTCTCACCAGGTACTGTATTTAATTTCCATGACCTAGGTTCCATAGGTATCTCCTATTTCTGAGACATATATCCTATTTGGTATTCCTAGGCTCTGATACCACTAAACTATCACGTCCCGAGAATTATACAGCGGATATAAATTATTCAGAAATAATTCGAGTCGATATCTCGAGACGTGAACAGTCGGAAAATAAGCCTCTAGCTAGCACGCACTAAATGTATAACAACATACATCATCATAGGGCCCAAATATTGAACTCAACTAATCTTTTATTCAAATCTCAACTTATTGTATTCAAAACGGAACTATTACAACTCTTAGACTATGGGATAACAGGACTAGACTCAATAAAAAGGAAAAATACATAATACTCCTCACTTCCTACTACATGTTCTAACTCTCAAAGAAAATTACTATAACTAGACTCATAGTTGGAACGCTCTTCACTCGGACGCATTTCCATCCTCGACTTGCTCTTCCTCTTGAACTTCATAGTCACCTAGATTGGGTAAAAGTAGGGGATCAGCAAACTAGCCCAGTAGGATTTATATCTCAATGTGCGGGCAATGATATAAGTGATTAGCAATTTAGAATTAGGTAAGTACGATGAATGATATGCAAGTACGAATAAAACTCGTTAAAACATGATACATAAAACAAGCTAAAGAGAGTGATTATGATAGAACAAGATATGTGAACAAGATGACAAGATAGAACTAGCAATAGATCACTTGGTACAAGCACGCAAGATTTCAATTGATGTCAAGAACACAAGATATCACTAATTGCATTAAATGTAGGATGGCCATATCACGCAAGCAAGCAAGAATGTACGAGCACGATAATGTAACACTAATCAGGCACGTATACACTAATGTACACCAAGAAAAGATCCATAAAAATGTACACCAGGACACGTGTATGTGGTTATTGTATCTATCATTCAACAAGCAAGCAAGACTCCCAGCGCAGATGCAACGCCAGTAATCATTGTACCCCATGGTTAACAGTATATTTATGACTCTTCGTCATTGGGGCTAGACTGAAGCCCTTGGACACTCGCCATGCCCGGTCAGCATCTCATGTAAAATTTTAAATGTAGATACCCACAGTCATTAATAATGGCCAGTGAGAGTTTTAAAATGTAGCATGTGTAACGTCATGTTCATGATGATGATGGGAACAAGTAATAAGTAATTGAACATGATTTCAAGATAACAATGGTCAAGAGATAAATTCGGCAGCATAACGGTATGATTTATACTTTAATTTAATCTTTACATTAATGGCTTTAGTCTAGATTGTAAATCACACTCATGAGAACAAGAAGAGAAAGGAAGTGCACGCTATCTCCAGGGAACTTTAATGGTACAACCAACTCGTCGGCCATGTGGGAATCCATGGTCAGAGGAGATTTACGGAGGCCTTGGAGAAAGGTCACTAGTCTACCTATTCGGAATGATCGGTAGAGAGCTTCCAAATTCCCAAGAAAGGGCTGCCTAACAGTGCAAGTGTGTAGTGATGTACGCATCTCAACCACAACCATCGGTTTTAAACTTGCGGAAAACACTTAACATGATGACACGAATTGAACAATGCATTTAACTACACATGGGTTTGCAAGATTTTAAGAATAATAATTATCATTTAAAACATGGTAGAATAATGGAAAGATTGAATCACAAGTTGCATGAATGGATCATAACATTTAAAGAGCAATTAGAATAACCTTCATGTAATTAAAACTTTTAAATGGGTTAACCACTTTTAAGCCATTAAATAACCATCATGCAATGCTCAGACCTAAGACATGTGAATTACATACTAAATATCATATTTAAATAGACCTCAAGTATAGAGGTAAGATTTACAAGAAAATAAGTGGTTTCATGTAAAAATCCTGAGATCGCGACGGACACTTGTAAAGGTCGCGACGGGGTCAGATCAGAACGCGACAAGGGAATGTGATGAACGCGACAAGGCAGTCAGAACAGGCGGAGAGATAGCGATAGGGTGCTCGTCGTGTTCAGAATGCGACGGGTTTGCTATCGCGATAAGACCTCAGAACGCGGCCTATTGGGCTTTCGTGTTCACATGGTCTGCGCCTGAATTCGACAGAGAAAGGACAGTGCTTTGGATTGTGGACCAGACTTTCCCTGTTTTGACACAAGGTTGTTCTAAAATTAAGAACAAACTATACAGTGCATGAAAAATAATGAAACTAGTTTTAAACCAACCCAGACATGCAAGGGTGCTTCCAGTAAATCAGAATTAGAAAACCATGATGGTTTCAATAGGCTTTAATCAAGTGCAACACTAACGTAAAACCAAGTGCAACCCGAAAATGTAGTGTCAAGCAGAGACCCTCTTATCATGCTTATAACTCTCTAACTAATGACATTTAGACAAAATATTCGACACAATATATGACGATGACAACTAGTAGAAAAACTTTCATGTTGTGAGTTTGCTCTAATTCGGTCCCAAATCGCATGCAACATATAAAGAACAGAAAAAGCCTTGACAGTGTGCGACTTGGGGAAAACGCTTATAATTTAAACTCTACTCATTGGAATTCGATGAAACCAGTGGGAAATTAAATTTAACTTGATGCTCTACTATTGGGATAGGATATTTTAAGTTTTTGCCCGAGAAAACCTACCTTCTGGGTTGAAGAAGTCCCATTTTTCCAGAAAACCTGTGTTCAGACCACTTGGAGGAAAACGCTTAATACTCCGTGTATACTGCATAGAATTTAGGCATTCCACTTGGGTTAGGACGTAGACTTGACCCTCTTTCCAGGGGTATAAGCCTTGCAAGGTTTGGTTTAGGTTTGACCTACCTTTGATCGGCTTCAAGTGGACGGTTTGTGCAGGTCGCAGCAGACGAACGGGGGAAGAAGATGTCCTTCTTGTGGTCGATCCACAGCTCCCCAGCCCCCAAGAGCTCCTCCACACGACCCCAGCAAGTTGTAAACTTGTTCCTAGGGTTTGGGTGAAAAGTATTTAAGCAACCAAGGTTTTTTAAGAGTCCTATTGTAACTAGGAAAGAAGGGTTGCGGGATTGGCTTGTGTCTTTCCAAAATTTGAAGATCCCTCCCTCCATTAGAGAGTCTTGGCCATCAAGCAACCTCCATGGGTGGGTAGGCATGAATTTGGGTTGCCAAGAGTGCAAGATCTCTTTCCAATTCAACTCTAATTACCTCTTTTTAATTTCAGCTAATTTAAGCTACGAAATTCCATGCATTTTCTAGTTTCATTTGATTTTTGGGTCATATGTGGTCCATTGGCCCAATTAAGATATTGTTTCATTAATATATAATGTTGGAAGTCTCTCCAACATTTTTATTAAATTTTTGGTTGCGTCGTATTTTCGTGTTAACGGTTTTCCAACTTGTTTCCTAATTTGGATAATCGGTCACAATAACTCTTAAACCTAGTCCAAATGATTTTTATTGACCCAAATTTCTTGATGGGTCATTAGAGGATATTATTTAAGTCCGTATATGATTTTTATTTAATTTTCTGACTCATCCAAATATGTGTGATAATGATTTTTCGACTTATTCATGAATTATGATAATAAGTCGCGAAACACTTTAAACTTGGCTAATCCAATTTTTCTTGGAACAAATTTCTTTGTGAAACATTTAGGAATAATGTAGGGGGTTGATTTATAATTTTTACGGATTTTTCCTATGTGTCTTAGCACATACGATAATGATTCGTATGTTTTAAATACTTTGATATTATGGAAATTATTTATTTTCATTTATTCAATTTTTTTATATAGTTAAAATTTCCGGGGTGCTACAGACAAGTGATGGGACCAGAATTAATCCAGCTATGCTCAGAGATGGTAAGGTTTATAAAAGAAAAACTTCAAGCAGCTCAAAGTTGCCAGAAGAGTTATACAGACACCAGATGCAGACCATTAGAGTTTGAAGTTAGTGACTATGTATTCTTAAGAGTTTCTCCCACAAAAGGTGTTCTAAGGTTCTGTAGAAAAAGTAAATTGAGTCCAAAGTACGTAGGTCCATCCAAAATTTCTGAAAGAATTGGAGAAACAACATACTGAATAGACCTCCCAGCAGATTTTACAAATGCACATGATGTCTTTCATGTCTCCATGTTGAGAAGGTATATTCGAGACCCATCACAGATAGTTAGCTACACTAGAGATGATTTAAAGCCAGATATGTCTATGCCAGAATATCTAGTGCGAATCATAGGGCAGAGAACACAAAAGTTGAGAAATAAAGAGTTAAAGTTGGTAAAGATCAGATGGGAGAATAGACAGGGAGGGAAAGATACATGGGATCTGGCAGAAGAAATGCAAAAAGTGTATCCATACTTGTTTGAGTAAGCTTTTTATTCTTTTTAGGTGATAGTACTATGCATGAATGGTTTTGAATGGTGTGATTAAGCTTCTTTCCGGATTTCAAGGATGAAATTTTTTTTTAGGTGATAGTAATGTAACATTGTGAATGTTTGGATCGTAGTTTAATAGGTTTGGTGGCCAGTGTATGGCCTATTGGTTGTGTTTTTGGTGTTTGAATAGGTTGTGTGGGGTTGAGTGTCGAAAATATGAGCCCAACAAGCCTCTGGTGCATTTTCTGTAAATGTGACCAACATAAGCTTCGCGTTTTGTAGAAACGCGACCACCTATACCGTCGCGATTTACATGCCGCTTTCCTGAGAGTGCGACTGCATGCGTGCAGTGTGGTGCATGCAGGGACGTCGGGTTTAATAGTGACGGCTTTGTACGTCGCAATTTAAACACGACCGTACACCCCTTCACGATTTAGATTGTGTTGTGGTGTTGGACGAGCCCTGGCCAAACAATGCAGAAAACACTGTTTGGGTCGAGGGAGGGTTTGTTGTGCGGTTTTTGGGTGATTCGGCATTTACGGTGTGCTACTTGGCGTGCTACCGTCGCGAGGAGGTTGTTCAGAGCACGGGAAATGCCAGGGCAACGTCGTTCTTTGCGTTCTTCATGTTGGTAGGGGAATTCTTCTCATTTTGATGGATTAGATCATGTTTGAAGTATTTTTATGCATGGATATGGTTGTGATGGGTAGTAAGCATGTATAGGTGTTTATATGAATGCAAATATAGGGTTTATATTTCTCACAGGTGGTTTGGGTGATTTTTGGAGGTGAAGGGCAAGGTGGAAGCCGTGGCTTGAAAGGCGACAGACCCAGACGTCGCGTTTTGAACGTGACGACTTGATCCATCGTGATTTAACCTTTGAAATGCGTCGTTTGTATATGTCGCAATTTGAGAGGCGACCACCCGACCCGTTGCGTTTCTACTTCAGTGGATAGTTAGCATAAGTCATGTTATGCGGTGGTTTCATAATAGTGTTTAATGTATTTTAAAGCATGTAAGCGGTGCATTGGCACGTGTTGTGATTAAGAATGCCAGGTTTGTATGATTTGTGTGTACATGGCAAGTTGGATATTACGATGCCTACCGTGACTACCTATTGAGTCGGGTACCCCAGGTTCTTTGTGAGCCAGGCAAGTGGTGCTCGGGGTTTGTCCCAGTATGTGTGTGTACTGTCGAGGTCTGTGTCATCTTCCTGGACACACTTACTCCTTTGTTTGAGTTGTACGTCCGGCTGAGGGAAAGACGATAGTGGGACAACGACTCATGTGTTGTGGTTGTGGTCGATCACTTGTAGCACACTATTGGTTAGGGGACGGACACCAGTAGATGTACTGGTCCCCAGTTAGTTCTATTTTCTAGTGCCTCACTTTAGGGAGCTTGGGCTGGAGTCCTTAAAGGTGCCAGGGATGGAGCTGCAGCAGTGTGGTCTGCAGTTGTGGTGTTATTTAGTCTCCACAATTTGTTGACTCTGTTGAGGTGGAACGGCAACTGGACCTTTCATCCTTGGTTGCGAGGCTGAGAGGTAGACCTGTGTTGCTTGTTTGGGTCAGTAGCTGGTGTCGCGAACCAGTCTTCGTGACTTGTGTTTGGCGTTACCCTTCTTTGGCTCGTACCTCTGAGTGTGGTTTGCCATTTATTTATGGAAGTTTAATTCATGTTGGTAATGTAGATTTGATATTTAATTGCAATAGTAGTACCATGCTTAGATAGCTTCATTAATTGTTTAGATAGATGTTTTACTTCTACTTATATGTGGTTAATACTGTTTCAGCTTTTGAGGGAGTTTCCTTACTAAGTTAGTGACTTGTGAGGCTCACCCCTACTCCTTTCACATGAAGGAGAGTAGGAGGGTTCTCATCCTTCTTCTAGTTCGGAGCCGCATCATAGCGAGTTTGGGTCTACTCCTCTAGCAGTGTAACTTCCTTTTTGTTGTGCCTCGGGGTATGCCGCAGGCTGTAGTACTTGTACATTGACTTTGGTTGAGACTTGGCTATGTAATTCTCATATAAATATTTGTGGGATTTACAATCTTATATATATTCAGTGTGTTCTTTTATATTTCCATGGACATGTGCGTTGATATCCCTTGCGAGGCATTGCCTGTTCGCGGGAGGCGGAGTCGGATCAAGCTCATTATTGGGTTAACATGTTTGAACAACGAGGACTGCCACAAAAAGTGACTTGATCTCCATCCTTTTTAACAAGTAAGCAAAATTAGTTGCATTCCCCAGTCATATGCGTTGAACAACCACTATGAACTGCAAGGCATTCATGCACAGATAGATTAGAAAGAGGATTTTGGCACCCAAATCACTTTGGGTCCCATTAGTTCATTCATGTCAATTGCTTTGGTATCCAAACTTGCTTACATTTAGGGTTTCAAATTATACCAACATTGGAATTCATGATGACCAACTTTTGTACAATTTTTACACAATGGATTTTATTCCGAATGAAAATTTTGGAAATATTTTGAGCAAATCTGTTAGTAAATTTGTACATCTGTCGACCAATCCAGTATTGTCCATGTCTAGTTTTGTCGACAGGTGGTCGCATTGGTCCACCATTTGTGTAGTTTCCTTGATATTGATTTCTATTAGTCCTTTTCTCTAGTTTCTGTTTCTGTTTTCCACTTGCATATTGAGATTTAGATGATAGCATGATACTCTTCTTTATTTCAAATTTGTTTGTTTGTTTTGAGATGTTTTCTCTTGAACAAAAGATATGATCAATGTTTATCCAATTTTCTTTTTATTTTCATTCTGAAATCTTAATCCATGCCTTGTTGTGTTCATCTTAGTTCCCAGTATAGCATCCAAATTTTCCTTTCCTTTAACAAACTTTGACAATGTTTCTTTGTTAACACCAAGTTCTTTTTGAACTGTTTCAACTTCCTCTTGAAGTGTTTCTTTTTCTTTCTTAAGTTTTTCAATTGACTCAATCATGGTTTGTTTCTCTTTTTCTAATTTCTGAATTTTTTCTTTTAGCATTATCAAGTTCTTCATTAATGTTTTCTTTTTCACACTTCAAATTATTTATTTCCATGCTCAAAAGTTCAACTTGCTCATTTATAGAATTTTCATGCAGAAAACTATTGATTTTCTTTTTCAGTGATTTATTTTTAGAATGATAGTTGCATAACATCTCAAACAAAATTATATATACTTCTTTCCACTCATCAGTTGTAAAGTCTTCAACTGTTAGCCATGAAGCAAGTAATTTCTTCATCTTCATACTGTTTTTCATCTTACTCATCTTCATCTTCATCACCAAATGAGCAGCATAGCCTTGGTTTTCTTGAAGACTTGTTTCTTTAGCTTCATTTTTAGCTATGGGCATTCATCTCTCATATGTCCTTGTTTCCTGCATTCATAATAAATAACTATGCCATTCTTCTTGTTTAAGTAAAATTTATCTGAAACATCTTTCTTCGAAAACGTTTTGAATTTACCCTCGCATTTCTTTTTCATTCTTAGAAATTTTCTGAACTGCCTAATTAGTAAGGCCATCTCTCCATCATCATCATCATCAGATTTTCCTTCACTATCATTGTCACTTAGAATTTTTGAGCTAGATGAAGCCTTTAATGCAATTGGTTTCTTTTGATTTATTTCATACTCATTCCTCTTCAGGTTAATTTCACATGTCGTCAGTGATCCTATCAACTCATCTAATTGCATGATTGATAAAATTTTCGAATCCTCAATAATAGTGGCCTTGGTATGCCAAGTGGGTGGAAGAGATCTTAGAATCTTTCTTACCAAGTCACTATTAGAATATTATGTTCCAAGTCCTTTTAAACCATTCACAATTATCATGAAATGAGCAAACATCTCAGATATGGTTTCATCATTTTTCATTCTAAACTTTTCATATTCCAAAATGAGCATACTTGCCTTTCTTTCTCAAACCTCAGATGTGCCCTCATAGATAAGTTCCAATTTGTCCCACATCTCCTTCACTGACATACATGTGGGGACTCTAGAGTACACTTTTGGATGAATAGAGCACTACATCATATTCATGGTGCTCCAATTCAATGTAACTTTCCATATCTGCTCCCTTGTCCAAGTGTCCTCGTCGACTGACAATTCAACAGGTCCTTTACTCACTATCTTCCACAACTCATAGTCTTGAGCTCTCAAAAGTGCTTGAATATGATTTTTCCAATAAGAATAATCAATACTATCGAAGAATGGTGGCCTGGGCATCGAGTGTCCCTCAGTAAGAAATCCCCTATTCACATTCATATTAGATCACTCCTGATTGTTTGATTAAACACAAGTAAAAAATCAGAGTAACCTACTCTGATACCAATTGAAAGATTACAGAAATGGGGGGGGGGGGGGGGGGGGGGGAATAAATTTAGAAATTCTTCAGATACACTGATCAATTCTAAAATTTGATCTAGAACACTTTAGTAAAAAACTCATCGATATTAGTAATGTGCAGATCAAGATTGCAAAGACCATGCTGAGATCAGAATGATCTGAAGCACCAAGGCACAATCGAATGCAAAACATATGTGTGTGCTGTAATTGCAGAACAGATGGCGCAATTGACATGGAATTTAACTATTAGAGAGTCAGCCTACCATGTATCTATTGCATAGACCAATCAAATCACAAAAGACACAATGATTTAAGGTGGTTTGGATCACTCACCAATGAGTCCTAGGTCCACCGTCCACACACACACACAAAAACTTTCACTCTTGAAGTTGAAGAGTACAATACACACACACACAATCTTGATCTGAGCACAGGAGTTGCACAGATCAGTTCACACCCACACTTAAGATGGAGAGAAACAAAATTGAGATGGAGATCAAACTAAATCGAAAGTTTAAGATAAACATGTATTAGATCTCCTTAGTTTGAGACAATTGCTAAGAATTTGAACTGCTGGACGATTTGATGAAACTTCACCAACTTGGATGGGATCTTCTATGAACTTCTCTTCTCAGCTCTCTGAACAGAGGTCTACTCACCACCAAGTGCTCCAGGGGCTTTCGTGTGTTTTCTTCCCCTTACCCTTTCTTAGATGTGACAAAGAGGGTATTTATAGCCCTTTTGCACACTTTCACGTGCCTTGGAGTCCATGCGTACGATGTATGAGGTAAGCCCCATCACCTTTAAGATGTCTTGTGCGGCTCATGTGTTGCTCATCAGGACAGATATCTTTCAACAATTGTGCCTTGAGTGTTCGACCAATACTAACTACATCAATTGATAGTGAAACGAATCGATTAGCTTCTATTCATATCGATTGGTGACCGACCAATCAATTAGCTTGTCTTCATAGCGATTGGTGAGATGTCTTGTGTGGCTCACATGCTACTGTTGTCGATTATTACTTACTACATCCTTTGATAGTGAAACCAATCGATTAGCTTGTTTTCATATCGATTGGTGAGCAACCAATCGATTAGCTTGTCTTCATATCGATTAGTGACTAACCAATCAATTGGCGATTTTGTACATCAATCGATTGCCTATTCTCATTCTGATCTTCATCTGTCGACACTTGCCCATGCTGTCTCCATGTGCATATTTGATGTTTTGAAGTTGACAAAATGAGTTTTTATTGAATCTATTGGCCATGTGTACTACATGTGCTCATATGTGTATTTATTAAGGAATTTCATGTTCATTTAACCTTGTTCCAAATTCAATGTGCAAATAAGATTTACAGGGCTTACATGGTGTCTAGAGTACACAAATAAGAGGCCAAGGTGAGTGGTTAACTTTTTCATATGTTAGAATTCGAATTGACTTGATTTATGCACTCTTGCAGGTAATCAGTTGACCGACTTGAAGATTTCGGTCCACTGACCTAGCCAATATAGGTTGGCATTGCAGCAGACAGAAAGTCGAACGACCGACTTGAAGATTTTGGTCGACCGACCTAGCCAGTGCTATCTAGTGTTGGGATTGTTCTAGAGTCGGATGACCGACCTAGAGATTTCAGACGACCAATTTGCTACAGGGTCTTAAAGCTAAAGCAGAAGAGGTTTAGCCCCATGGCTAAGTCTAGAATCGGACGATCGACTTTAGGAAATTGGTCGACCGACTAAGGAAACACAGTTTCCTATTTTGCTTAGGTCTCCTTCCAAGTTTGGATTTACTCAAGATTTTTCTAAGATCCACGGCCGAGATCAAGTCTTTGGCATATGGATATATAAGGGGAGGCCTACCCATGTGTGTTAGCACCGCACCCAAGATTGGAGAACAAGTTGTTGCACCCAATTAGGTCAAAAGGATGAACCAGCAAACCAGAGCGTCATCCAGGGTTTCTCCTCGAGGTTTGCTGTGTGAAGTCGAAGCCTTGGATGTCTATAATGATTTGAAATCATAGTGCAATGTCCAGGGAGGCTAGTGGAACTAATTGAGTTCTTCTCCAACCCTTCTCAACAACGCCAAAACAAGGGAAATCTGAACTTCGAGTTTATTCTTTATTCTCTTGTTTTTTGGGTTGAGAAACTTTACACAGATGTTTATTCTACATATTTCTATGTATGTGATTAGGGCTTTGATAGTGAGGTCTTGTCGCTGTTGAAACATGTGTGTGTTCTTCGGTGTGTGTGTGTTGAGGGGTTTGCTCTGTATCTCCAACCAAGTTCAGAGTAGTGTGTTGCCACCTCATGTATGTGAGAGGTGGACGCAGACGCACAATTCTTGTATGGCCGAACTACTTAAACAACTGCGAACTGTGGTTTGTCTCCTCTTCTACCTCCTTCTACGTATGTTGTTGGTTTGTGGTAACGAGTTACGTGCGAAGTTCTTTTTTTATTTGATATCAAAATAATTATTTTTAATTTGATAGTCAACTAATTCACCCCTCCCCTCTTGGTTGCACATTGCACACGTGCACTTCAATTGGCATCAGAACATGTTCTCTTTTCTGAAAGAGAGATCCGTGTGTGCAATGACCAACAAGGGGTTCATACCTGAAGGCCACTCGATCAACCATTCTCCATACTTTGATGGTAGTAATTACACGTATTGGAAAAATTGGATGCATGTCTTTCTCATAGCTTAGGACTATGAGATCCGGAAAGTTGTAAGCAACGGTCCACACATTCTACCAAAGAACGAAGGAAAGTGGACGAAAGATCAGATAAAAAAATCTAATATTAATTATAGTCTATGAATATCATGCAGTGCGCCATACATCCTAATGAGTATTCACGTGTCTCTATGTGTAGCTCTGCAAAGAAGATGTGGGACAATCTGAAACTCATTTATGAAGGCACTTCAGAGGTTAAGGAGACCAAGACAAGACAAATATTCTTGTGTCCAAATATGAATTGTTTTGGATGAAGCCAGAAGAAACCATCTCCGAGATGTTCTCCAGATTCACTGCCATGACAAGTGGACTCAAGGCTCTTGGAGAGGACTACACGAGCTCAGAGTTGGTTAGAAAGTTCTCAGGTCGTTGCCTCAAGCCTGACACACCAAGGCAGCTGTCATAGAGGGCTCCAAGAACATGGCTACCCTCTCCCTTTAGGAACTGATCGGCTCCCTGATGACATATGAGTTAAACATTAAAAGAAATGAGCCAAAAGTAAAGAAGGGAAAGGGGATCACCCTCAAGGCTGCATCAGTTTGTCAGGAGAGTAGCACTGAAGAAGACAGTGGTATGGACGATGATGAGGAGGAGTTAGCTATGCTCACCAGGAAGATGTGAAACTTCCTTCGCAAGAGGAAGCCCTTTATAAGCACATCCAAGAAGCCTAGGAAACCCTTTCCACAGAAAAGTGAAAGTAGCAAAGGAAAAGAAGTTATTTGTTATGAATGCAAGAAACCAGGGTACATGCATGGAGAATGTCCTGAAATGCAGAAGAAGCTTAAAAACAAAATATTCAGAAAACTCAAGGCTATGGTGAGCACATGGAACGACAAGGATTCGGACAGTTCGTCCTCAAAATCAAGAGATAAGGCAGAGAACCTTTATCTCATGGCTCACAGTAAGGAAGCTGAAGAGGTAAGCGACGAATCTGAATATTTCACTTTAGATGAGTGGGAAATAGCTTATGCTTCCTTGTATGAAAAATTCAAGAAATTGAGATCTGAAAACAAGGGTTTGAAAAATAAGATTGAGTCATTTCTGCATGATAAATCTCCATGCTCTGCATGGATTGATCTGAAAAAAGAATGTGACAGGTTAAGAGAGTCCAATGAAGTCCTACATGCTAAACAGACTCTTTATGAGGAAGAGATTGAATGCATGAACAATGAGAAAGCTAGTGATAAAAATTTTGACATTGAGAAAGAAAACTCTAAATTGAAAACTGAAATTGCCACATTGAAATCTATGGTGAGCTTCTTCGAGAAGGAAGTCTCTTATTTAAACACAAAGATGTTGTGTCTAGGTTAATGAAGGGGAAAGAAAAGTTGAATGAGGTCCTCTCAATCCCTGTGAATTTTCAAAGAGAGGGTCTTGGATACACACCCAATAAAAAAAAGCATTTCAGTCAAAAACCAAAACTTCTTTTGTGCATGCAATACCCAAGTCAACTCATGCTGAAAACCTCCAAACTAAAAAGAAAGCAAGTGCTCAAAAGCTCAAACATGTCATTCTTCATCATACTATTTTCTCTAGGCCTAAGCCACAAGTCTCAAATATCACATGTTTTTATTGTGGTGGTAATGGTCACATCAATGCCATACATCAATTTAAGAGAAATCCACATAATGTTAAATGTGTTTGGATAAAAAAAGACTTATTGCCTTCTTGGACCAACTCCAGTGGACCCAAGAGGATTTTGGTACCAAGATCCAACTAGGACTTGATTCTCTTGCAGGTATGCCTTGGAGCTCAAAGCAAGAAGTGGTACTTGGATAGCAGCTACTCAAGACATATGACAGGAGACAAGTCAAAGTTCACAAAACTGTAGAATAAAGCTGGAGGTGAAGTCAATTTTAGAGGTAAAGGCAAAGGTAAAATCATGAGAATAGGTAAGGTTGGAAATCAAATTGAAAATGTACTTCTTGTTCAGGGGTTGAATCATAATTTACTCAACATCAGTCAACTCTGTGACAAGGGTTATAAATTTGTCTTTGATAAATCTCATTGTGTAGTAATATGCAAAGATTCCAATGAAATAAAGTTTCTAGGAAAAAGAGTAAATAATGTCTATGCTCTTGACTTGGATCAAATGGAGTCTAAAAACCTTTGTCTAGTGGCTAATGAAAAAAACAGTGCATGGTTATAGCACTGCTGCTAAGTGGCTTGCCTAAAATGAAATTTGAAAATGATAAAGTTTGTGACGCATGTGTTAAGGAAAAACATATAAGAACCTCCATCAAAAAGAAAAATATTGTGAGTAGCACATGCCCACTTGAACTCATTTATTTAGATTTATTTTGCCTAACTAGAACATCTAGTTTAGTTGGGAAATCTTATGGTTTGTAATTGTTGATGACTTCTCACGCTTTACATGGGTATTATTTCTGGCCAATAAAAATGATGCCTTAATGAAGTTTCAAGTGTGGTGCAGGAAAGTGCAGCATGACAAAAAATTCGTCATTACCACAATACAAATTGATCAGGGGGGGGGATTTGAAATTTTAGATTTGAGATTTCAAATCCTTCTGTGATGAACATGGGTTTGTCCATCAATTTTCATCACCAAAGACACAGAAGCATAATGGTGTGGTTAAACAGAAGAACAGGATCTTGGTGGAGATGGGACGAACAATACTGAGTGAGAATGGTCTCCCGCGGTATTTCTGGGCTGAAGTGGTAAAAACTACTTGTTACATCATAAATGATGCCATGGTAAGACACATCCTTAAGAAAACCCTTATGAGATGTTTAAAGGTAAAAAACCCAATATCTCATATTTAATATCGTTTGGGTGTACTTGTTATATTTTGAATAATGGTAAAATAAATTTGGGAAAATTTGATGAGAAAAGTGACAAGGGGATTGTTCTCGGCTATGCCATGAACTAAAGAGCGTATCGTATATTCAATAAGCAAACTCTTATAGATGAGGAAACTCCTCATGCCATCTTTTATGAATCAAACTTGAAACTGGCCATATTAGGAGTGTTTGATAATGATGCAGAAAATGAAAGCAAGATTCAAGAAGATTCTCCCCAAGAAGAAAAAGGATCAACTAAAGAAATGCTTGATCTGTCAAATACCATGGACAAAACTGAAGATCCGCCACTTGAGCAACTTCAAGAAAATTCACCGGAGGACTCAAAACTTCCACAAGAATGGAGATTTATGAATGATCATCCCCCAAGTAATGTAATTGGAAATCTGGAGAATAATTTGAGGACCACATCCTCATTGAGGCAAGTGGTAGATCAGGATTTAAATGCCTTTATTTCTCAAATGGAGTATAAGAATGTGAAGGAGGCACTAGCGGATGAGTCATGGTTAACGGCTATGCACGATGAGTTGCACCAATTTTGCAGGAATGAGGTGTGGACTCTAGTGCCATGTCCTAATGATCATTCTATGATTGGAACCCTATGGGTTTTCAAAAATAAATTAGATGAATCCGAAATGATAGTTAGGAACAAGGCCCGACTTGTAGTCAAAGGGTATAGCCAGGAAATGGGTATCGACTTTGATGACTCATTCGCACTAGTGGCTCGGTTGGAAGCCGCCCACATTCTTCTCTCTTATGCTTCCTCCTTGAATTTCAAATTATACCAAATGGATGCAAAATCTGCATTTTTGAATGGGTATATTAAAGAGGATGTGTATGTAGAGCAACCCCTAGGTTTTTTGATTCCACCAAGACACATCATGTGTACAAGCTTCAGAAGGCACTATATGGGTTAAAGCAAGCTCCAAGGCCATGGTATGAATGGTTAAGTAATTTCTTAGTAATTAAGAATTACAAAAGAGATAATGCAGACCAAACTCTTTTCACCAACAATTATGGTAAAGATATCATTGTAGTTTAGGTATATGTTGATGATATCATCTTTAACTCAACTAACTCCAGTTTATGTAAACAATTTGCAGATTTGATGCAAGGGGAGTTCATGATGAGCCTGATGGGTGAGCTAAACTTTTTCCTTGGTCTATAGGTCAAACAACTCAAGAAAAGATTGTTCATATGCCAATCCAAATACACCATAGAGCTACTTAAGAAGTATAGGTCTGAAAACTCCAAATTGCTTCCCACCCCCATGTCATCATAAATTAAAATGGAAAGTGATGAAAAAGTTAAAACTGTGGACCCTACTTTATATAGAGACATGATTGGATCTTTATTATATCTTGCTACTTCTAGACCGAACATCCAGTTCAGCATCGATTTGTGTGCCCATTTTCGATCGTGTCCTAAAGAATCTCATTTAATGGCTATTAAACAGATTTTCCACTATCTTGTGGGCACAATAGACTTAGGCCTGTGGTATCCCATGAGTTGCTCCTTTAAATAAGTTGCATATACCGATGCAGATTATGCTAGATGTAAAATTGATCGAAAAAGCACAAGTGGCATGTGTCAGTTTCTAGGGGGTTGCTTGGTCACTTGGACCTCTAAGAAACAACATTCAGTGGCACTTTCCACTGCCGAGGCTGAATATGTGGCTGCCGGTAATTGGGATGCCCAGATTCTTTTGATCAAACAACAATTGCTTGATTATCATCTATCATTGAATTGTGTTTCGATCATGTGTGATAATACAAGTGCAATTAATCTCACAAAGAATCCAATTCAACATTCTAGAACCAAGCATATAGAAGTCCGACATCACTTCTTGAGGGATCATGTGGGGAAAGGCATTTTTAAGTTAAAATTCATTGAAACTAATACACAAATTGCTGACATTTTCACTAAACCCCTAACTGAGGATAGGTTACCACCCTTAGAAGAGAGTTGGGGTTGTGCAAAGTCTAGATGTTCATTGAGTAAGGCCCGATCTTGTTGGAAGCGACCCAAGCCGACTCCTATATATCTTGAGCTTGAGAGTCCAAGAGCTCTTAGCCCTAGAGACATTGGGAGATCCATCATCCTTAACATTGTCCTCACCTATTCTCCTAAAGGTTCGGTGATGGCTCCATGGTTCCGTGGTGGTCGTGTGAATCTGAGGCATCACTGGGAGGTTGACGAGGGTTCTAGAGTAGGTGCACAAGTTCCAACGGCACCAAAAGAGTACTTGGTTTAGAATAGGAGAAAAATACTCCCTCCACGGTATGTAGGTTTTGCTGATCTAGATGATACCAAGCCCATGCCGTCAATATTGTTTCAAAATCAAGGATGGGTTCACTTCATGTCCCGTCACAGAGTGTATTATCCGGACTTGGTACAATAATATTATGCAAACTTCTACACCAGAAACAATAGGTTGTTCACTGTAGTTAATGGTGTTGAGATTCCAGTCAATGACACTATTCTTAATGCGGTACTATGTATTCTAAATACTGGGTATCTAGCACAACATGTACTCTATAATGATAGTGATCTGTGTCATGTTGGAGAGAGATCTACAAGACTGTGTGGCACACCATGCACTTATAAATGCAAATGATTTTTTGCCATTGCAGAGGATTCTTCATCACATGATGACCACTATTTTGTTTCCCAAAGGCGATAGTCGTGATGAAGCCAAAAAAATCCACAAAGGTATTTTCCACTGTATATTTCACAATGTACTGTTATGTTTGCCTAAAATGATGGTTCTGTTTATTTTAGTGTAGATTCAACCATGACACTCCTTGCCTTATGCTACTCATCTTACCGCCGTGCTCGAGCATGTTGGTATTAATCTCACACATGAATAGGCAGAAAATATCCTAGACTCCTTTGTATATAATATCAATAATATTCTTCGGTTCATGAATTACATAATTGTGAATAGAAATTTCAGGAGAAATCTGGGTGCCCATTCAAATGAAGAAAATGAAGAAGAAAACGAACGTGAAGAGCAAGCACCAAAGGATAGGTGTAAGGCCCTCGAATTTTGCTCTTTTATTTGACTGTCTTATGATGTATTAGTTGCTATGTGTGCATATGTACATGTCTATACGTATATGTATTTATTTATGTACATATTGAATTTGAATAATGTGGTACATATGTATATATGTGTTTAGTTGTGTACATGTTGCTTCTATTTATATTGTATCTATGATGCTTAGATTATACATTATACATTGGATGTATGTATATAGTGTATATATATATATATATATATATAATTTGGCATTTCTGTGTTCTGGCCGAAGTGCATGTTAACGTCAACATGCATGGACGTTTAGAGGCAGTCGACGTCCAGATCGATGGACGCCAACTACCAGTTGGTGGCAACCAATGTGGCCATCTATTTCCCAGAAATTGTGCAGTTTCAGATCTAGAAACGGCCGCGATTTCTTCGGTTTCAATTTTGGAAACCTACCTCCAACGGTAGGATACCCTATCTATTGCGTAACCTGACCCCTTGGTTCTATAAAAACTCTTTCTTCAGGACAAATTAGGTCTTTTGGCTCTTGTCAAAACCTAGACTGTTTTGTGTGAAACCCGAACTTTGGAGATCTGGATCTGGCAATTGGGTGCGTCTTCCGGCGTTCTTCTTCGACGGGGAGGTGCACTTGATCTTAGGGAAGCTTCCCCGACTCAGGCGTGCATTATTTTTCATCACAGAAACCGGTTCGAGGGGAGTTTTGGGTGCTTCTTGGCTTGGCCGAGGAGAGCATCTTCAGTAAATAACTTTGATTTAGAATTTTTAAGAGGCAAGTAACCTTTGAACATCATCCCTACACATGTCAGCTAGGTCTTAGGAATTTTACAGAATTTATCTCGTGTCCTGGAACCCCCCCCCCAGTCACTGTGTTTTGTGCGTTCTGTCTGTACTTCTGCAGACAGGAAATTAACAGAAACATTTGCTGCCATTAAGATCCTTGGTCGGCGGCAACCTCTGGTGTCGTTAACCTCTATCGGCGGCAACCTGTGTGCCGCCAAGTTCGTCTGGGTTTCATAGAACCCTAATTTTCACATTTGTGTGATTGTATTCGGACTTGTGGTGGTCTGTGCATACTGTGGAATTTATGTTGAGTCAAGAACAAGTAGTAGGTCATGTCATGAGGAGGTACCGAATTTCTGTGATTTGTGTTAATTATTAAATTTTCTGTAATTGAACTGTGAGCATGAAATGACCATGTTTAATCTTGTGTAAATAGATCTGTTGTGAGTTAGGATTTCATAATTTTTCCATGTCAGTATCATAACTGTGTACAGATGTTGGCACTGTCGGGTGTGACTGAATTATTGTGGAACTTATTTAAATGAATGTAGTGATAAATATGCCTGAATCATGTTTTAATTGCCAAAATTATTTTACAGATCTGAAAAAATATGAAAAATTGAGCATATGTTGTATTATATGTTTGGAACCTATGATAAAATTTTCGTATTGTTTAGATGCCAATAGATATAGTTGTGAATTTAACCATGAATATTTGCCAAATTGAACATATTAAATTTAATTCTTGTAAGATGAAATGATTACTGTGACGGCCCTCATTATACCGGTACGGTTATACCAACCCACGTCGGTATAGCAAGAGTCCTCACAGTGGGACATTTACCAAAACGATACTAACAGCTGAGATACACGCGAATATACAACAGAGTAGCGGAAGTAAAAGACAACTGTCTCCATTCATTCATCATTCACATTTAACATACATGAAGTTTGTAATTAACAATAAAGAACTAAAAGTTTACATAATTTAAACTGCTGAAATAAAAATACATAATGTCCACACTTATACATTCTTTTCATGATACTCTAATACAATGCTCAAATTACATACTATGAAATACACAAGTCACAAAGAAACTCCAAAGTCTAATCTCCGCGCTCGGAGTTCATCTCCACTGTCTCCTCCAACGGTGCCACGTCACCAACTACACCTGTACGCCGAAGCAAGGAGTGAGTCCAAAGACTCAGCAAGCAACACTACTCATAACATACACGTATAAGTCATAGGGGTTTCTACATGCACATTCAAAATTTACAACACATGGCATGCTAATCATTTGAAGGTTTCAACCTATCGTGAGAGTTTTACAATTTGATACATGGATCATGCTTTCAGATTTCTAAGAATAAAACTCTACCTATCACATGCTCTCTATTCAATTTACTCATGAAATTTTGTCTTTAAAGGACCAAGACATGAGAGCTACCAACATGAACACTGTGCATATATGAAAGGAAACACAACTAGCATGAGTTTTACATGTTCTTAAGCATATACATAGACATTTTCACATGCTTTAAGTTGCTGGTTTCACATGGTTTAATGGCTGTAAACCTACACATGAGAGCTACAATATTGCTTAAAACAAATCATGTGAACAACCAATCATGCTATTTGCACACGTGCTCATCAAATATCCCTAACATGGATTCTAGGCATCTTTGCACACATAAACATGATGATAACAACATGAATTTACTGATTTCACATGGTTTCAGATTTGTCTCACATGGATTTCAATATCATATCCTCACATTTAGAATTTCACATTTTCCTTACACAAGTTTCCTCTTTCACATGGTTACACTTTGCACATACACATTCACATTGTTCACTTACACATTTACACATGAACACATACACATTACACATTTCACATTACACATTTTAGGTGCCGTGACACATAGTCCAAACCACCAAAGAAGGATATATACACATCACATTACACATAGACGCCATCTAGGCATTCCAATGGCGACTCTTGGACTGCGCAGACCGGGAGAACAAGTCTCCACCCTAACCAGTGGTACTTGTCCACCTCCAGGATTTCCCCCTAATGCCCTTAGGGTCACTTACACATTGAACTTTATCAGGGGGACTTTTCCCTGATACAGCTCCACTGCCCTCTACGGAAGCAGTGTCACATTGGCACAGTTACACATTTACACGTTTTACCGATTTACACATGGTTTTACACATAGCACTTTTCATCTCATTCACTTTCTCACTCATATGCATTTCTCTATTTTTCCTGACATGGCACTATAGATTTCAGGAGTTTAACACACAGTCAATTTCACTAATCAAGTTGGGTTTAAGTAATATCTAATCACATTACGATAACATACATATATTACTATATTTCACATGGAAAATACATAACTACTTATGTACTAGTCCAAATGACCTGAAATTTTAACCACATGCTATTTTCGAGTTCTAGATCATACACTCAATTTTTTAGATTTTTCTGAGCTAAATAGAATTTACAGAAAATCAAATACCTATTTCGCATGCCATTCACAATTTAAGTTAACATGGAGTTTAACACATCATGCAATTTTGCCACTTACTGTTTGAACAGAGATTACTGTCGCATACATGATCTGAGAATGTAGAAATTTACTCTAAATCATACATCTATAGATTGATCACCACAAATCATTCTTGCATGCCATTTTTAATTACCGAACCGAGTTTATTTGCCATTTATACAAGCATGGACAATTTATCAAAACTGAGTACATGTACACTGATCCACTAATCTTCATGATCTAATAAAACTGAGGCATTTAGACTAATCCTAATCATAAAACATAAATTTGGCAAGATCATCAACAAGTCATGCTTATAAATTCATGGAATACACTCTTCTAACATCCATCACCACACATCACACTCATCCACACACCACAATTAACAATATACATAATGTATAGGGTTACCATATATCCTCATCACGGAAACCATACCGAAAATAGTGTATAGGAAGGGCAGAACAGGTCATTGTTCTATCCAGAGGAACTTGGCGGTAGTCTCTGGCCGCTGACTCAGGGTCAGCGGCATGGTCGATGGACGCCAAGCATGATCTCAACGTCCATTGACCTTGCCGTCAATGCAGGTCTGTGCAGAAACACAGACCCGAGCTCTCAAGTTTGGGTGAATGGGAGGGTCTAGGACTCGAGGGAAAATTCATAAAAATATTAGAAACAACCTAGACACATACGGGGACATTATGGTTAGGTCACTTGCCTTTTAAAAATTTCTCCAAAGGGTCTAGGGTGTTGGTGAAGCCCTCCTTGGGCAGTCCCAAGAAGGTGCAGAAACGCCTCCTAGATCTTCTTCCTCCGGGCTCCTGGATGATCTCCACAGTAGGGGAATGTCGGGGAAGCCTCCTCCTTTGCTCCAGCTATCTTCTTGTCAGAGAAGATGGCCGGATCTAGCTCCAGGAAGCCGGATCTTTGGGTGCAAAAGTGGGGTTTTCTCAGTTTTTCTTCTAGGGTTTTCTTATCTCTTTTCTCCTCTTGCAAAGGTGAAGAGAGGGGGTGGGGAAGGTAGCTCCAGGTTCAGACTTAAGGAGAGGCCTCTCTCCCACTCTTAGGGTGACTTGACAGCCCTCAGAGCCGTTAGGGACAGCCCCCCCCCCCAATGGCTAGCTTTCTTGTTTCAGAAGTTTGCAGCTCTGCTGCGCATGCAGGCCAGAGAAATAGGCGTCCATATCGCTCGACGCCAGGATTAGTGTTGGCGTCCATGTCTGGACGCTGACACTACCTCAACAGCTAGGGGTTGACGCCAAGGTGGCCTTCGGCCAGAACTCTAAAATATGTAGAAAACTATGCATACCATACATATATACATGCAATATGTATATGGTAGTGTATCCATACTATCACCATTTAATACATGCATTATTTACATCTAATATAAACATATGCACACGTAATTATACTAATCAATACGTACGTAAATATGTATATACATACACAAGCACAAATACACACACGCAAATACAATTAATGCGACGAAAATTCAAGGGCCTTACAATTACAGTATGATTAAGTATGTGATATGAGTTGTTTAATACTGTGATCAGTAGCATCATGTTAGGTAAAACTGAAACATATGCGTGTGTTTAAGTGCATGAGCATGAATGATTAGTATATGTGAATAGTGTAAGTAAAGATGTGGTTAAAGTGAAATGTGTTAAAATGTGCCGTTAGTGACACTGCTACCATAGAGGGCTGTGGAACTGTACCGTAGTAAAGTCCCTACGGGAAGGTTCAATGTGTGTGATATCCTATGGGCAATTAGGATGAAATCCTGGAGGTGGACAAGTACCACTAGTTAGGGTGGAGAGTGCTTCTCTCAGTTCTGCGCAGTTAACCAAGATCTATCACTATATTGCCTAGGTGATGGATAAGTGTATGTATATATGTGTGTCCTTCTAGTGGTGGTTTGGACTATGTGTCACGACAACTAAGTGAAAATGTGAATATGATCATGTGAATTGTGTAATGTGAATTATGAGTATATGAAATTGTTAATTGAATGTGTTAATATGTGAATAAGTGTATACTCATGTAATGATGTTTAATTTATGTCAAAACAGCAAGTAAAATGTATGTATAATTGTGATAAATACATAAAAGAATGTCTAGATTCCATGCTTGATATGTTATTTATTAATACATAGTTTCATGCTTAAATGGTACATAATTGCCAACCGACTTGAATATGTTTTAAATCATTAATTCATGATTAATAAAATGTGATATCATGCATAAATGTGAATTATTTACATTAAAATAGCAAATTAAATGTGTAATTAAATGTGAAAAGTGCAAGTGAAATTGAGTAGATATCATGCTATATGTTGTATGTAGAACTCATGTGTAGGATTTTTGTGTTATTCTGTGAAGGTTATAAACATGTATCATGTGTCTCTATTGTTATAGGTTTCCATGTATAGTAATTTAAATTGTATGAACCTTGCAACATGTGTTATTTATTTTCCTTGAAAGATAGCACGCGCATATGATATGTATAAGGACGTTGTGCATAGATTACTTGCTGAGTCTCTTTAGACTCATCCTTGCTTCGGCGTACAGGTGTGACAGGTGTCCACTTCTGAGGAGGAGATAGTTAGGAGCAACTCCGAGCGAGAGGAGTAGCTTGTGTTGTAGAGATCTGACATTGTACTTTCATTTTTCATAAGTATGTAATCAATAAGTGATGTATGTTTCATGGATAATGTATTTATTTTGGAGTTGTATTATATGGAGATTTGTATTTCCTTCTTACTATATGGACTGTAGATAGAATGATGATGATGGAATAAGATTAATTTATTTTATTTTCGCGGTAATCTTCTATTATTCGTGTAGATCTCAATCTAGTATTAGTGTTGGGTAAATGTCCCACTGTGATGGTGTTCATTATACTGATGTGGATTGGTATAATCGTACCAGTATAGGGAGAGTCGTTACAATAGGAATGAAGATGAAGAGCATCCGGCTCCCATGGAACAAGACTTGCCTCCTCCCGGTCCCAGAGGTGAACACTTTTCACTGTGGTTCCAAAAGAGCCTAACCAAGCTTGAGGGGGAGATGGTTTCTATGAGAGGGGAAGTCTGCCAAGTGGGCGAGTCAGTACGAAACCTTTCTAGAGATTTGGATGAGATGAGGGTTAGCCAACAGAGCCTTTTGGACTCTCAAGATCAGTTCATTAGGGATGTCATGGGTTACCTACGACCTTCTTGAGATCAGCATCCTCCTTAGTGATTGTTAGTTTGCCAATGTGTCATGGATTGTCTTGCTCTTTCTTGTCCCACTCCTGCCTTTTTGATGTGACAAAGGGGGAGTTATCTAGCTATAGTTACGTTTTTACTTTGCTTCAATTTTCTCTTTTCTTCATGAATGTGTGATTGCCTGATGCATTTAGGAGATGCGAGGTTAGAAGTGTCTAGGTGAGTGTGCGTCAGCCCATCTTATCTATGAAAACCACACAAAAAAGTACATTCAAAAAGAAAAAAAACAAAGTTCCTATGTGTTTGATACTTGATTCAACATCCGAATACTATGTATTTTGTCAACATCAAAAAGGGGGAGATTGTTGTCTCCATGTGCATATTTTATGTTTTGAAGTTAGCAAAATGAGTTTTTATTGAATCTATTGGTCATGTGTACTACATGTGCTCATATGTATATTTATTGAGGAATTTCATGTTCATTTAACCTTGTTCCAAATTCAATGTGCAAATGAGCTTTACAAGGCTTAGATGGTGTCTAAAGTACACAAATAAGAGGCCAAGGTGAGTGGTTAACTTTTTCATATGTTAGAATTCGAACTGACTTGATTTCTGTACTCTTGTAGGTAATTGGTCGACCGACTTGAAGATTTCGATTGACTGACCTAGCAAGTACAGGTTGGCATTGCAGCATACAGAAAGTTAGACCATCAACTTGAAGATTTCGGTCGACCGACCTAGCCAGTGCTGTCTAGCATTGGATAGTCTCAAAGTCGAACGACCAACTTGGAGATTTCAGAAGACTGATTCAGTGAAGGGTCTTAAAGCTAAAGCAGAAGAGGTCTGACCCCATGGCTAAGTCCAGAATTGGATGACAAACTTTAGGAAATCGGTTGACCGAAATGCAGTTTCCTATTTTGGTTAGGTCTCCTTCTAAGTTTGGATTTACTCAAGAGTTTCTTAATATCCATAGCCAAGATCAACTCTTTGGCACATGGATATATAAGGGGAGACCTGCCCATGTGTGTTAGCAGTGCACCCAAGATTGGAGAACAAGTTGTTGCACCCAGTTAGGTCAAAGGATGAACCAGTGCACTAGAGCGTCTTCCAAGGTTTCTCCTTAAGGTTTGCTACGTGAAGTTGAAGCCTTGGACATCTTGAACGATTTGCAATCATAGTGCAACATCTAGGGAGGCTAGTGCAACTAATTGAGTTCTTCTCCAAACCTTCTCAACAACACCAAAATAGGGGAAATATGAACTTCGAGTTTATTCTTTATTATCTTGTTCTATGGGTTGAGAAACTTCACACAAATGTTTATTCTACATATTTCTGTGTATGTGTGTTAGGTTTTGATAGCAAGGCCTTGTCACTGTTGAAATGTGTGTGTGTTGAGGGGTTGTACTCTGTATCTCCGGCCAAGTTCAGAGTAGTGTAATGCCATCTCACATGTGTGAGAGGTGGACATAGGCGCACAATTCTTGTGTGGCCGAACACCTAAACAACTGCGTATTGTGGTTTGCATCCTTTTCATCTACCTCCTACGTACGTTGTTGGTTTGTGGTAACGAGTTCCGTGTGAAGTTTTTTATTTTATTTGGCATATCAAAATAATTATTTTTAATTTGGTAGTCAACCAATTCACCCCTTCCCTCTTGGTTGTACATTACACATGTGCAGTTCAACCTAATCACTTGTTGACCAATACTGTACTCTTGGCTTTTCTAGAATCTTGATCTCTACTAGGATTTGCCATTTGTCGACACCTGATCATCAGTTTGTCGACCTATACTGTATCAACTGCTTCTTCAAGAAGATTATTCTTCTTTGAAGTCTTTATCTGTTGATAAAATATTGTGGACTTGTTGACCTTCACAGAGATTGTATGAAGTGATTAGTATGTGCAATACATTTATGTATCAACTTAGAATGTGCACATTTGAATAATTGCTATAATGCTAAAGTAAACTAACAACATACCTCAGATTGCTATCAACAAAAGAATGTTTAAACTAAGCATCTCAATAGAATCATATCATACAGTGGCACTCATTTTAGAAATCAAAAGGTCTATAGATTGTTTGAAAAATACAAGATAGACTGGAGGACCTCAACTCCATACAACCCCCAAGCTAATGGGTTAGTAGAGGCCTTCAACAAGATGTTATGCACCTTGCTTGCTAAAATTGTTAGCTCCAGCAAGAGAGACTAGGAAGACAAGATGTATGAAGCATTGAGGACATATTGTACAGTCTATAAGACTTCAACTGAATGCTCTCCATTCTCCTTAGTGTATGGTTAGAAGCCGTGGTTCCAACAGAGCTTGAAGTGCCTAAACTAAGGGTAGTTGTTCAATATGGCTTGATGCAAGGTGACCTTTCAAAGATAGTGTAACGTCGCGTGTTTTTTGGATCTTCATGGATCCTTGCTTAGTGGGTTTGGTGGCCAGTGTGTGGCCCATTAGTCTGTGTTTCAGGTGTTTTCTCCGGTTGTGAGGCTTTGTGGGCCGACAGATTGGGCCCAAAGCACTCACATGTTTTCTGCCTGTGAATGCGATAGGGGTGTGCGTCGTGTTCTGAACGTGACGGCCCTGGTGGTCGCGTTCTGCTTCCCGACTGAGATGTGGTCCTCGTATGCATGCATGCCACGTGTCATGCGTTGGGCGACTTGCTGACGTCGGCCTTGGGAAGGCGATGGCCTAGGATGTCGCGTTAAGATCGCGATGGAGGGCTAGGTCGCGTTCCCAACCGCGATGTGTTTTTAAGCAAGGTCGGTCGAACAGAGCTCAACAAGCTCTGCTCGGCCAGGGGAGGCTGCTGCGGTGGATTTTCAGGCGATCCGAAGTTCTGGAGGAGTTTTTGGCACGCTCACACCGCAAGGACGTCGCATGGAGCGGGGGAGACGTCGTGCCGTGATTGGTTTGCGTGTTCTTCGCGAAGGTAGGGAGAATCCATCTCATTTTGTTGTGTGGATTGTATGTAATGCATGTTTAGATTGTTTATCGCTTTAAAAATAGTAGATACCATGATAGGGCAATGAAATGAGCATGAAAAATGGGTTGAAACATAGTCTAGGGTGGTTTGCATGGAAGATTTGGAGAAGGGTTTCTGGATTAGGGTTTCACCTGTGAAGGTGACGGCCCAGAGTGTCGTGTTTAGAACACGACAGCCCGACCCGTCGCGTTCAGCTTATGAACGCAACCTATCGTGGTGTGCCGTTCTGAAGGCGACACTACCCCACGTCATGACCTCAGTCGAGAGGTCCTGTGGTGCATGTTTTGAATAGTATGATTATCCAATTTTCGGTATTTTATGTGCATGACCAGTGTGAGTGGTGCATTGGCACCTGTAACGCTCTTTGAGCGTGCTGTCTATGTAGTTGACGTGTCGTTTATATGGTAGATGTGCTGTTTACATGGATGACATACGGTTTACATGGTTTGAATGTGTGCATAAGGTTAGTTTGTGGTGGCTGGACAGTGAGGTTCCAGTGTGAACCTAGCCTCAGCCCTTTTATGTCTTTTGTATGGTTATTAAGTGGTTATTATATCGTATTAATATGGCAATGGAGGTCACGGGGTGACCAATGACAGGCCAAGTTATTATTGTTTAATGTAAATTATGTATGTGTTTCTGTAGGCTAGCTTGTAGGTCACAGAGTGACTGGGACAAGCTATTCCTCACATGTGTACCATGGTTTGTAATAAAGATAATATGCGTAAGTATTGTGGCTTGTGCATTGCCGAGTGTGGTGGTCCGGCGCCTATTCCGGAATACCTCTCTAGTCGGGTACCCCAGGTTTTGTGTGAGCCAGACACGTTAGTGCTCGGGGTTTGTCCTGGTACTGTGTGTACTGTCGAGGTCTGTGTCGTCTGTCCTAGACACCCTCACTCCTGTGTTTGAGTTGTACATCTGGCTGAGGGAAAGACGACAGAGGATAGTGACTTGTGAGAGTTGTGTTTGGTCGCTTGTAGCACGCTCGTGGTTGGGGGTACAGACACCAGTAGTCGACACTAGTCCCCAACTAGTCCTGTTTTCCAGTGCCTCACTTTAGGGAGCTTAGGACAGAGTCCCTAAAGGTGCTAGGCATGAGCCTACAGCAGTGTGGTCTGCAGGTGTGGTGTTGGTTGGTCTCCACTGTTCTTTGGCATGTGCTTGTGGAGCGGCAGTTGGACTTTTCGTCCATGACTAGGAGACTATGAGGTAGTTCTTGTGTGTGTTGTCTGGGTTGGATACTTGCATCATGAACCAGTAGTCCGTTCCCATATGGTGGCGTCGTTTATTCTGACTCGTGCTTTGCCAATGGTTGTGGCATGTGTGTGTGTGACTCGCTGGTAGAGGTTTAGCCGTTGTGGTGTGCCCTGGTGGTGGCACAGTTCTGGCTGTGGTTCCGTTGTGGTACGTCATGGTAGTAGGCACATGTACCCTTTGCGAGTAGTTTTGTGTTGTGGTACATGGTGTACCAATCCCTTTAAGTGTTGAGGTGGACTTCTGTTCTGTGGAGGTCTATGGAGTGACCTTCCACGTGTTGTGTTTTACTCGTCTTCGGATAAGCCTCTGATTATGTTTTGATGTGAGGTGTTGGTGTGAGGTGGATTGGCTAGCTGATGCCAGTCTTGTTACCCTTCGTAGGTAGGTTGCCTGTGAGGCTTGTAGCTTAGGAGACCAGTTGTTGCAATAGTTTGCCAATGAGGCATGTGGCCTAGGCGTTTCAGTTGTTTAGCAGACTAGTGGTGTTGTGCTGGTCCTATTATCCCTCTTCCTTTCTGGGGTTGGTATTAGTTGATGTAATTGTGTTTAGTTGTTATTAATTATACTTTGCTGTGAGCATAATATGGTTTGACTTTCAGTGTTGCCAGTGAGACCTTCTAGGGTTGAGGTCTCTTCAGTATTATGTGTTGTTTTTGGGTGGTCCCTACTGAGCCAGTGACTTGTTGAGGCTCACTCCCCTATAGTTCTTTTCAGGGCTTACCGTTGGTGTGGCTTGCAAAGGCGTTGTGGCAAACTTGGTCCACCAGCAGTAGTGTTAGTCATGTTGTGTGAGCTTGTGCTCCCTCGAGGTATGCCCCAGGTAGTTGTATTTTTTAATTGGACATGTAATAATGTATTGGGACAGTTGTAAATTAATTATATGCAGATATGAGCACATGTACTTTCTTGTGTCTTATACTGTTGTGGTTGTCTTTTATATTCTTATTGGACACGTGTGTGAGCTATCCCTTGCGAGACTTCGGTCCATTCGAGGGAGGCGGATCTAGATATGTAGCCTTATTGGGCATAAATATCCAGGGCCGTTACAGTTGGTATCAGAGCAATGGTCTAGTTAGAATATGAAAAGATATTGAGATTACAATGTCCCAGGACATGGTTTAATGTCCACTGCTGGTAGTAAGTCTGTGGTTTTATGTGGTTTAAAGTGGTTTTCACGTGAGTTTTGTCATGTGAACTGTGTGTTTATTTTTATTAGTTTGCAGTTACTGGTAGTAGCTGAGAGACGATGTGGTTAGCTGAAACCCAGTTTGTGAAATGTCGTTGATTGCTTGCACCGGGCAGTTGTTAGTAATGGCAGAGAAATGGTGTGGTTAGTGGTATAAGTTGAGAGGTTGCATTCATGTTATAGTTGCAGTTAAAGTGCAGTTGTCTAAGGGTTCTCAGTTACAAAAATTGGAGAGATTAGTGAATTTGTCTATGATAATTAGGAAAGGTAGAGTAGTGTTCTGAGAAGGATATGTCTGATATGCATTAGCAAAGTACAGAGTTGACAGAGGCAAGTATAAGGTGTTAGTGGGATGGAACAACTGTAGGAGTAGTATACTTAATGAGGAATAGAATAGTGTGATAATGATTATTAAGTATGTGAATTGTGGTTGAGAACCTTAGCAGAGGTAATTATTGTGTTTGAAATCTGTGTTAATAAGTGTTAAGGAATAGCTGGGATAATAATGTGATTGGTGATATGGAAAGATTTAGAATAATTAAGTGAAGCAGATTAGCTCCAGATAAAGTATTGGTAAATCGAGGAGCAGTAAATTGTGAAAGTCAGATTAAGAATGCTTTGTGATTAGAGACAGTTACAGTAAAGAGTTTAAGAATGATGATGTTGCGAGTAATGATGATAATGGGAATTTGATATAAGAGATTCGTGCAAGAATGTGTTAAGGTGATCATTTGAGTAAAGAGAAAGCAAAGAAGAATCAGTGTATAGTTGGACTTTTCTGAGAATTTCACAAGAAAGATATTCGTTTAGTAAGTGGCAGTTTGTGAAGATTCCACGGAATGATTTGTAAAGAATTACAATGTTGAAGATAAGATTAGTGATGTTTAGTAGTTATGTATAGTTTGTGGAAAAAGAAAGGTAAAGTTTGTGTCAGGAAAAGATTGAAATTGAAATTATGAATGATTGGAATAAGTTAGAGTTATGTAAGTCAGAATAGAAAGAAATGGATTAGTTGAGAAGCAGTTGAGAAGTATCAAGTTAAGTGGAATAGCAAGGCAGATGATGAAAGGAATTAAAGTGAAGGTCTGAATGAAAATGATTACAGTAAGTATGATGTAGCAGCAATGGTTTCAATATTTGAGAATTGAGCAGCAAAATGAAATAAAGAAATCAGGCAAAGCAAGTTATAGTATTTAAACAGATCAGTTTCAGATTTTAGCTTTGGCAGTATTTCAATAAAGGATGATTGTGCATTAGCAGGGATTGCAATATGAATGGTATAGTGAAGATAGCCAGATAGCGGAATAGATAAGAGAGATGTTTTGCAGAAATGATATCGTGAAAGGTGTAAGTGGCAATACAGATTAGATTAAGAGTTATTGATCAGAGAAAGAAAGGGTATAATAGATTATGAAACAGATATAATTAGAAGGTTCAGAAAATGCTAAGTAAGAGTTGACTTGCCAGTGTGCAGAAAGTGATTTAGTTGGGTAAAGGTACTCTTTATAAGAGTATTTCAGAGTTTGATGTAAGAATAAAAGGCAGGACAGTTAAGGAATAGTGTGCAGATCAGAGTATGGTAGAATAGAACAGAGAGAGAGCAAGAAATGTATGAAAATTGGAATTGATAAGTACAGATAGGAAAAGTAAGATCAGATAAACAATGAATAGTTTAGAGATAGGTAGTACCTGATTAAGAAAGAGATCGGTAAAGTTGAAGATAGAAGATGAACAGAATTAGTTGAGCAGTGATATTATGTGATAAGAGAGTGCAGTGTCACAGTAATGAGAGCAAATATTTTGAAGACTATGTAATAGATTGATTAGATCAGCCAGAGTATATTATTCAAGCAAGAAAGGAATGAAAAAAGAAAAGGCTGGATAAGTCAGTAGTGATATGGCAGGATTCAGAATTTAAGCATGTGGCACAACCAGAATTGAAGTATTAAAGAAAGTATTTCAGAGATTTCAGTATTTCCTTCCTATGTTAATTGATTAAGTAAAGTAATTTGAGAAACCAATAAAGTTAGAATTGAATCCAACCGGAGTTAGAGTAATACTGAAAGTGGGAAGTCACTAGAAGCAATAAAGAAAGAAGAATTTATGGGATATTTTGCTAAGTATCCAGAATAATCAGAGTAGCGCAGTGAAAGTATGGAAGGTTTAATATTCATAGGTTATCCGAGATTGAATGTTTAAAGAAAAAAAAAATTGAGATTTCTGCATAGTCGGGTAAAGAAACAGTGGTTTTTAGTCAGAAAGGAATAAAGATAGTATGGACAGAATGGTATAGGGAAGCAGAGAATTCAGTTAAGGCAGTGTAATTTTTGATGAGAAGTTGGTAGGTAAGAATGTAAATAAAGTTGAGGCAAAATAACTGTTGATATTGAAAAACATATAATGGAAAGGCACCAAGAAATTTAAAGAATTTAAAGATGGTTTTACATAGCAAAGCATTTAAAGGTGGCAGTTTATGATATAGAAATCCAAGAAAGAAAAACGGCTCAGAAAGAAATGTTGCAAACACAGTCGGAAAAATATGGAAGTAGGTTGAGTCCAAGGAGATACAGCGCCAACAACAAGGTAGAATTGCTTATAACTAAAAGGTAAAGAAAGAACATAATGTAGTAATCGGGCAGTGCAACTGTGAAAGGAATTAAAGAAAAAGGAAAGTAGAGCAAGTGTGGAAATGAACAGATAAATTAGTCAGCACAGATGGTTTGAAAGCAAGTGCAGAGAAAGTGTATCCTACTTGTTCTGTATATGGTTTATTTTCTTTTTAGGTGATAATCTGATTTACTGTATCTTGTTTTGAATGTCGAGGACGACATTCCTTTTTAGGTGATAATAATGTAACGTCGCGTGTTTTTTGGATCTTCGTGGATCCTTGCTTAGTGGGTTTGGTGGCCAGTGTGTGGCCCATTAGTTTGTGTTTCAGGTGTTTTCTCTGGTTGTGAGGCTTTGTGGGCTGGAAGATTGGGCCCAAAGTGCTCACAGGTTTTCTGCCTGTGAATGCCACAGGGGTGTGCGTCGCGTTCTAAACGTGACGGCCCTAGTGGTCGCGTTCTGCTTGCCGACTAAGCTGGGATCCTCGTCTGCACGCGTGCCACATGTTGCGCGTTGGGCGACTTGCTGACGTCGGCCTTGGGAAGGCGACGACCTAGGATGTCATGTTCAGGTTGCGACGGACGGCTACGTCGCATTCCCAACCGCGATGTGTTTTTAAACAAGGTCGGCCGAACAGAGCTCATCAAGCTCTGCTCGGCCAGGGGAGGCTGCTGCAGTGGATTTCCAAGTGATCCGGAGTTCTGGAGGAGTTTTTGGCACGCTCTCGCCGCAAGGACATCGCATGGAGCGGGGGAGACATCGTCTCGTGATTGGTTTGCATGTTCTTTGCGAAGGTAGGGAGAATCCATCTCATTTTGTTGCGTGGATTGTATGTAATGCATGTTTAGATTGTTTATCACTTTAAAAATAGTAGATACCATGATAGGGCAATGAAATGAGCATGAAAAACGGGTTGAAACATAGTCTAGGGTGGTTTGCATGGAAGATCCGAAGAAGGGTTTCCGGATTAGGGTTTCGCCTGTGAAGGCGATGGCCCAGGGTGTCGCGTTTAGAACGTGACAGCCCGACCCGTCACGTTCAGCTTATGAACGTGACGTATCGTGGTGTCGCATTCTAAAGGAGACACTACCCCACGTCGCGACCTCAGTCGAGAGGTCCTGTGGTGCATGTTTTGAATAGTATGATTATCCGATTTTCGGTATTTTATGTGCATGGCTAGTGCGAGTGGTGCATTGGCACCTGTAACGCTCTTTGAGCATGCTGTCTATGTAGTTGACGTGTCGTTTATATGGTAGATGTGTTGTTTACGTGGTTGACAAACGGTTTACATGGTTTGAATGTTTGTATAAGGTTAGTTTGTGGTGGCTGGACAGTGACGTTCCAGTGTGAACCTAGCCTCAGCTCTTTAATGTCTTTTGTATGGTTATTAAGTGGTTATTATATCATATTAATATGGCAATGGAGGTCATGGGGTGACCAATGACAGACCAAGTTATTATTGTTTAATGTAAAATGTGTATGTGTTTGTATAGGCTAGCTTGTGGGTCACAGAGTGACCGGGACAAGCTATTCCTCACATGTGTACCATGGTTTGTAATAAAGATAATATGCGTAAGTATTGTGGCTTGTGCATTGCCGAGTGTGGTGGTCCGACGCCTATTCCTGAATACCTCTCTAGTCGGGTACCCCAGGTTTTGTGTGAGCCAGGCACATTAGTGCTCGGGGTTTGTCCCAGTATTGTGTGTACCGTCGAGGTCTGTGTCGTCTGTTCTGGACACCCTCACTTCTGTGTTTGAGTTGTACGTCCGGCTGAGGGAAAGACGACAGAGGATTGGGACTTGTGAGAGTTGTGTTTGGTCACTTGTAGCGTGCTCGTGGTTGGGGGTACAGACACCATTAGTCGACACTGGTCCCTAACTAGTCCTGTTTTCCAGTGCCTCACTTTAGGGAGCTTAGGCCAGAGTCCCTAAAGGTGCTAGGCATGGGCCTGCAGTAGTGTGGTCTGCAGATGTGGTGTTGGTTTGTCTCCACTGTACTTTGGCTTGTGCTTGTGGAGCGGCAGTTGGACCTTTCGTCCGTGACTGCGAGACTGTAAGGTAGTTCTTGTGTTGTGTTGTTCGGATTGGATACTGGCGTCATGAACTAGTAGTCCGTTCCCGTGTGGTGGCGTCATTCTTTCCGACTCGTGCTTTGCCAATGGTTGTGGCCTGTATGTGTGTGACTCACTGGTAGAGGTTTAGCCATTATGGTGTGCCCTAGTGGTGGCACAGTTCTGGTTGTGGTTCTGCTATGGTACCTCATGATAGTAGGTACCTATACCCTTTGCGAGTAGTTTTGTGTTGTGGTACATTGTGTACCAATCCCTTCAAGTGTTGAGGTGGACTTGTGTTCTGTGGAGGTCTGTGGAGTGACCTTCCACGTGTTGTGTTTTACTCGTCTTCGGATAAGCTTCCGATTATGTTTTGATGTGAGGTGTTGGTGTGAGGTGGATTGGCTATCTGATGCCAGTCCTGTTACCCTTCGTGGGTAGGTTGCCTGTGAGGCTTGTAGCTTAGGCGACCAGTTGTTGTAATAGTTTGCCTGTGAGGTATGTGGCCTAGGCATTTCAGTTGTTTAGCGGACTAGTGGTGCTGTGCTGGTCCTATTGTCCCTCTTCCTTTCTGGGGTTGGTATTAGCTGATGTAATTGTGTTTAGTTGTTATTAATTATACTTTTCTATGAGCATAATATGGTTTGACTTTCAGTGTTTCCAGTGAGACCTTCTAGGGTTGAGGTCTCTTCAGTGTTGTGTGTTGTTTTTGGGTGGTCCCTACTGAGCCAGTGACTTGTTGAGGCTCACTCCCCTACAGTTCTTTTCAGGGCTTACCGTTGGTGTGGCTTGCAAAGGCATTGTGGCAGACTTGGTCCACCAGTAGTAGTGTTAGTCGTGTTGTGTGAGCTTGTGCTCCCTCGGGGTATGCCCCAGGTAGTTGTACTTTTTAATTGGACATGTAATAATGTATTGTGACAGTTGTAAATTAATTATATGCAGATATGAGCACATGTACTTTCTTGTGTCTTATACTGTTGTGGTTGTCTTTTATATTCTTATTGGACACGTGTGTGAGCTATCCCTTGCGAGACTTCAGTCTGTTTGCGGAAGGCAGATCTGGATATGTAGCCTTATTGGGCATAAATATCCAGGGCCGCTATAGATAGAAAGTAGGCTGGAAGAACTCTTAGACTTGGAAGGAAGAAGACTCCAAGCCCAACATAAAATTCAACTCTATCAAGCCTGCAAGGCTCACGCCTTCGACAAGCTAATCAAAGGTTGAGAATTCAAGAAAAGGGACTCAGTCATGGTTAAAAAGAAAGAAGTCATGACTGCCAATCCAAAAGGCAAATTGGTTGAAAATTGGACTAGATTGTATGTTGTACAAAAAGTATATGAGGGTGGCACATACATCGTCGTCAATCATCAGAAAGAGGCCTAATTCCTCCCCTAAATGGAAAGCATCTGAAGCTTTATTATGCGAGCAAGCCTCAATTTGAAGAAATACCCAATGGAAGACCTTCAGAAATAGAAAAATGTCAAGTGCATTTGTTTGAAGAAAAATGAATAGGCAAATGATTATAAAAAATCTTGTAACCCGAATGCTCGGGTATATCATATAAATGCCCAAAACGAGGGGAACATAAAAATTATTAATACAAAAAAGAAGAAGAACATGCAGACATCCCCTCCAAGGAAGCTTTCCCACTAAGGTATTAACCCTGATTAGCCAGCAATCGGGTCTAGAAATGTGAAATGATCCCAATAGGCTTCTAAAGCCGCTCGAGGTGTTCATCATCGATGACAAGTAGCCATTGAAAAAAAAGAGATCACAAAAATATATAAATAAATAGACCAACCATACAACTAGCCGAAATATGTTTCTGAGATGATGAATACCCCAAACAACCCCCCTGTCCCTCAAAGCTCCCAATTTTCAGCAAAGAGGGCAATGGTATGAGCTTTTACAAGAGCATCTCACCGATATATGATCTCTGAAGTTCTAAGTCGTGTTTTTCATAATTCGGATTTAAACTCCAAACTTCATGATCAAAAGCCATATTTCAAAATTCATGTTTTGAAGACTTATGTTATAAAAAAAATGGGTTTATAACCCTCATGATTTCAAATTTGGGTTTATAACCCACATGACCCTCGTGCTTTCGAATCAAGTTTTATGACCCTCATGTTCTAAAACTGGGTTCTATAACCCTCATATTTTCTAAATTGGGTTTTTACCCCTCATAATTTCAAATTGGGTTTTGTAACCGTTATGTTTTCAAATTGTATTTTATACCCCTCATGATTTCAAAATGGGTTTCTATAACCCTCATGTTTTCAAATCGGGTTTTACAATCCTTATGGTTTAAAATTGGGTTTTATAATCCTCATATTTTAAAATTGGGTTTTACAATCCTCATGCTTTTAAAATCCGTTACAACACTCATGTTTTAAAATTGGGTTTCACAACCCTCATGTTTTAAAATTAGGTTATACAACCCTCATGTTTTTAACTTGGGTTTTGTAACTCTTATGATTTCAAATTGTGTGTCATAACCGTCATGTTTTCAAATTGGGTTTTCACAACCCCATGTTTTTAAAAAATGGATCTTATGACCCTCATGTTTTAAAATTGGATTTTACAACCCTCAAGTTTTGAAATTAGATTTTATGACCCTCATGTTTTTAAATTGTGTTTTACACCCCTCATGATTTTCAAATTGGGTTCTCTAACCCTCATGATTCCAAAATAAGATTTTATAACCCTCTTGTTTTTAAAATGGATTTGATAGCCCTCATGTTTTCAAATTAGGTTTCATAACCCCATGTTCCAAGTTATGTGTCAATCTATGTATCAGGTTTCCATATTCGTATGTTTTATACCAGCCTTTGCCAATGTCATGGACCTAAGCATTTTTTGAGTAATGCATCGTTAGGGTTATGCTAATTTCCTAACGAAATATATGAAGATTGTCTTACAGGACCATATGATATTTGTCACGCCCCAACGCGGAATATCGGAGCGCGAAGGCAGTTGCAAGAAAAGGTATAGAGCGTATACTAGACATCAAACCATTGCACACTGAATAATACTAAAGCAAATCTTTCTCATTAATAATTTTCCAAACGTCTAGTTACAACCACTAATATCAAAGCCATTCTAAAGGGCCCAATTACATTGCAACAGAAGGAAATAACTAACTACAACTCTAAGATAACATAATGACTCGAGGGTACTCCTGGCTTCACTCTTGGTCATTCCCTTCCTTGTGAGTGTATGTGTCGTCCTCGGTCTCACCTGAGAACACAACATCAAATAACGTAGGGTGAGCGATAACGCCCAGTAGGACTTAAATCTCAGGCTCAAGCAGGCTTTAAATAATTAACGCATTTAATGGCAGAGTGTCTAGAGATAGCAGGTACAAGAGAGTCAAAATATAGTAAGAGATAGCACAATAGGAAACAAGATAGCACAATAGCACGAGATCAAGTATAGTTTCCAAAATTGCACAAGTATCGAATATAGCACGAATAGCAGGATGGCCATAGCACAACTAGCACAAGTATAGTAATAGCACGACGAGTATAGCACTTGTTTGTCATTCTAGACATCGAGAGAGTATAGCACGTTTTGTGTTTTTGATTGTCATATAGATAGTCGAGATAGATAGCACTTGAGTGTAATGCCAAACACTCTGATCATTTAACTCCCATGGGCACTAGCACTTTCGAGCGCACATCCCAGGACCAGATCGGGCCCTTTATATATTGCCAGGCATTGGTTATATTGTTTATCTTTAGACAATCAGTCAAAGGCCAATATAGAGTACCAAGAAGTAGATGAGAGCACTAGATGAATAGACGAGAAAGTAGAGTGAACGTGAATAGACGAGCGAGTAGAGTACAGATGAGAGCTAGTGGTCATTGCACGTAATATGTCGAGTAATCAGGCGATAGTAACAGTTGCACAACACGCGCACTTGATGTTGGCAGTCAGGTGGAACTCACGACCCTACCACTGGCCTTGTTATGCACAGGTCCATAGGTCCGGCGTGATTTAAGACGAGAGTGAATCTCTAATAGCCGTTTGGATCATATAGATCCCTAAAGGGTATCATAGGTATTAGGGTACAACCGGCTCGTCGACCATGTGGGAATCCATGATCAGAGGAGACTTACGGAGGCCTTGTGCAAGAGTTCACTAGTCCGGTGAAAGGAATATCCGACGGAGAGTTCACCACAAGACAAGTAGAGTGTGTATATAAAACATGTGCTCGACGTTCTAGAGGAATTCTAGAACAGTGGAGCGTCGATATCGATATATAAACAACGTAAGAAAATGAATACAAGTCCTTAAAAATAGGACAAATAATATACTTTATTGCAATAAATTACCATATACATTATGAGATATTTTCTGCAAGATTTCAGCCATAAATGGATGGTTCAAGTGTGTGCAAGTGCAAGAGAAATCATAGATAGAAATAAGTCGTGAAAATGTATTTAATTTTTTTTTTTAATATTGCTCCATTATTAGGCAAGGTTTTTACTGGGGGTATAACGGTAAGGCGTAAGGATTATTTAGAAAGTGAAAAAAATATTTTTCATGGGTTTTTATCAAAAAAAATTGAGAAGGCGACATAGGTCAATGAGCATTGCGACAGGGGCCAGGCAGAACGCGACAGGGTCCTATACGGGTTGCGACATGGCTATTTGTTCAGGCGGCCAGAACGCGACGTAGGTACTGTCGCATTCAGAAAGCGACAAGGAAGGCGTCGCGATGACTTGAGAAAGCGACAAGTGGATGGTCGCAATCAGACCCAGAAGGCGACATATCGGCCTGCCGCAATCTGGTTGTCTGCACCTGGCCCTGACAGGATTCAGACCAGGCTTTGGATTGCGGGCCAACTTGAAATCGAATGATACAGGGTGCTTTGAAAAATTATAACTAATTGTATAGTGAACGAACAATCATGAAACTAGTTGCAAATTAAACTAGACATGTAAGGGTACTTCCAATAAATAGGGATTCGAGAGAGAACATGGTTTGAACATGGTTTGAGCATGAACAACAAAGAGTAACATAGAACATGACATAGAGAGCAAGACTGATTTAATTCGAGCAACATGCTCAAGGAAATTTAGGCTTTTTAGGGGCAAATGATCCGTAACAACATGAAGTATCTACAGTAAAACTTTCGTAGTATGGGATCAAGTATACATAGAGATTTGAATTAAACATGACACCTCGGGGTTATCATGTTTGCAATTCTTCAAAAATTAAGAACAAAAGATAGGATGGATGGAAAAATATGAAACTTGGGGGTTTCGTTCAAGAGGGTAGGAAGAACCTACAGAAAAAGTTTCATGGTTTATGCTTGTGAGAATGCCTACCTTGACTTGATTTGTCTTCTAGGGCTAGAACTTGAAGAACAAGGGAAGAAGCTTCAATCTCTTCTTCTCTCCACGAAATCCTCTCCTCCTTAGCCTCCTCTCCACGTCCAGCAACTCTTGGCAACGAGCTAGGGTTGCCCAAGAGAGTTTAAGAGGTGTATTTATGCAAGTATGTATTTCTATTCCTACTATTACTCTAATTCCCCTTTAATTACGAAATTTCCTTACTTCCTCCTTCCTTCCTTGCTTTCCAAACTCTATTTAGACTTGGAAAAGATCCAAATTCGTGCTAACCCATATGGGGTAGGTTTAGGAATCCAATTCCAACTCTATCTTCCTATTTAATGCATTAAATACCCCTTTTTCTATTTATGTAATAATTTAGTTACGAATTTAGGGTATTTTCCTATTATTCTCACTTTGTAAATTCATATTTTTGACCCAATAAATTCTATAAGATCCAATAAGCAAAGCCCATTACTCTTTTCCATTTAATGGGTTTTATTTAATGCTCTATTTAAATATCCATTTAGCTCAGTTTTAAATTTTTATTTTTCGCAAAAATTCAGGTTGCTACATAGGTTCTTCCCTTAACCAAAAGGAAGTGCTAAGAACAGTCCCTTAGCTGGACAAAAACCGCTAGCAACCTCACTGGGCTTCTCTTCACACAAAAAGAGGGACATTGTATACAGTCCTACAACTGGACAGAAATCTTTCTTAGAAAAGAAAGAACAGACCGAGAGTTGTACAAGATGGACACTAAATCAAAAACTCTCAGCCGAAAGACTCTTCCAAAAATTACAATGCAGTACAGAGAGAGTGAAGAGAAGAAAAGGAGCTTGAAGCTTGACGACTTCAGGTGGCTGCGTGCACACTTCTTCTTGGGCTCGAGCTCTCTCTCTTTCTTTTGAGTGTGTATGGCGTTAAGGCTTCTCACTGGATGTATACTCTTTTAGAGATTTTCAGGAAGGCTCTATGTTGTTCTTTAGCCCTGCTTCATCTTTTTATAGAGCAGCTTTGAACAGATCTGTTGCAACTCTTCTAGCCGTTGCTCATCTTCTTCTTCATCTATTCTTCTTCTTCTTCTTCTTTTGTCTAACAGTCACTTGGCATAGATGGAAGTCTTATCTGTAGGTATAGAAGATAGGGTCAGACTAAAAAGGTCTTCTGACAGAAGCCCATACCTTGCCTTCTATCCATGTTTTCTACTGACAATATCTCACCTACCTTAAAGAATAGTCAACAAAAAGATCTTTAGTCAGATAGAGAAATAATAAGATAATATGAAGTACATTTGAACTTTTAGTTTCCGCCACAAACACTTTGAAACATTTAAAATATAGAGGCAATCAATGTTTAAGTATAGAAACTTCGACTGTAAAGAAGTTGGAGTTGGTATCACACTTCAACTTTCTAGAAGTTAGAGTTGGTCAACTTCAACTTTCCAAAAGTTGGAGTTGGTCAACTTCAACTCTTCAGATGTCAGAGTTGGACTAGGAGTCAGAGTTGAACCAGAGTCGGAGTTGAACCACTTCAACTTTACAAGAGTTAAAGTTTGAGCTAGGAGTCGAAGTTGGACTTTGTTTGTTCAACAGTCAATATCATACTTCAACTTTTCAATGGTCGGAGTTAGTATGATATATATATACTAGTTGTGGTCTTAGAAAAAATCTGAGCAGTCAGAAAATGCGCCATTCAATCATAGTGTTTATAACATATGTTTTTCTGTGATATTTCTATAGTGCATTTGAGGATTATTTATGCAGATAGTTATGCACTCATTAAATGTTCAAACTTATACATGAAATGCATGAGTTTTCAGATTAATGTCAGAACATGATATGACACAAACATAAGATTTATTTAGTCATGAGTTTTAGTTATCACCAAAACATGAGATAAACAAAAGAGTGGTTCAACAATGACTCCCCCTCCTTCTCCTTCTCTTAGGCACCCATCTTTGTATGTTCCGGCGAATTCGCCACGACCTTCTATACATCCTTCACCTCGGCCCCCTGGCCATTTTAGCTCCCATGCTCCAGTTCGTATGGACCAACCCTTGGGAAGGCCCACTCATTCACGACCTCCCTCATGTACATCTTCACATGCACAGCAGAAAACACCACTTCAAAATGCTCTTCTCCATAAATTGAACAACATGGAGAAACAAATCCATCAGCTTTCTAACTCCACAGGCGACCCCGTTGCCGCCATGCCAGCTCTTCCTAAGGTTCAAATACATCCCTTGGAGATGTCATCATACTGACTATACAATGGCACGGGTAATCCCTACATTCACGTGAAAGAGTTCCTCTATGAGTCATCTCATTGGCAGCGAGATCCAATAACCTTGGCATATTTATTTAGAAAATCTCTTGACGGCCTTGCACTTGAATGGTTCTACTCCTTAGAACCAAGAGAAGCAGAGGACTTCTGTGTTTCGCATAAGAAATTCCTTCAGAGGTACAAAGACCGCGTGAGCCTATCTCTCTCAATCATGGATCTAGCATCCAAGAAGATGAGGCCTAACGAGGAATTTGTACAATTTGCTTACCGTTGGAGGTCCATGGCCACTAGAATGCAACATGCGCTCTCGGAGTCAGAGCAATTCAAAATTATCAATTACAACTCTACTCCGAAGTTCAGGCATATCTTGGCCATGAATAAAATTGATATGATGGAAGAGCTCTATGAGCAGGGAGGTGACATTCAAACACACTTAATGGACTCCCCAACCATAAAGTTATTCAAACAAGATCCGAGGTACAACGAGTCAGTGGATGCCATCCACCGTCCACCTCGCCAAACATTCATTCCACATGCTCCTCCATACACACCTCTATATTACAACATGCCCCCACCCAGGCGTCCACTAATCCGTCCTCCTCGGACTCATCAACCTCCAATGGGGCCAATCAACGCCTCAATTGTTAAAGAAGCTCACGTGCCCATAGTTGCACCCGCTCCCATTTCCATACCTATTCTGCCACAACAACTTCCGCAACAACCTCTCCCTCTACCACAGCCAATTGCTCAGGCTAAAGTTGTCAATGACCAACCCCTCCATGAAACTACTTGGTGTTACGACAATGAACCTTCTGAGATCATGTTCATATGCCATTTACCTACCCCTCCTACACTACCATCCATTATCACCAAACCGTTCATTATTAAGCCTCCATCAACCATTAAACTAGTCATTACACCTCCCATTACGCCAACACCATTGGCAACTCAACCTGAGCAAATACCCCCTTCATTACTTGGTACACCTCCACTAGCCATACGGCCTTCCACACCACCCACAAAATCCACCCCCATCCAACGGAGCAGATGCAAACGACCAAAGAGCAACAAGCAAAGTCAATAAGAGAAGGAAGTCCCGGGATCGGGCATGCTATCCAAAATCCAAGACTATATTCCATGCATGCTGGTCATTGTCAATATACCGGGCACATTTATTGAACGGAAGCTCTCGCCTCCATTCTTGGCCATCAGGAGTGTAAAAATCGCAACCGGTCAGATTCATGTTTAATGGTTCTGGCATGGTGCTCATGGCCAATGTGGAGTCAATGAGCCTTGGTTGTGGCTTCCGGGTCTTGTGTAGATGTTGTGGGCCTTAAGTTTTAGCCCATATAGCTTGCAAGTTTTCTGGTGAAGAAGGCGACGGGGTATGTTGTCGCGTTTTGAACGCGACGGCTTCCTACCTCGCGATTCACTAAACCGCCTTTCTAGTGCGCGGCGTGTTTGGCGACAGTTTAGTCCATCACGTTTAATGCATGTTAAATGTGATGTCTATCTCCGTCGTGATTTTGAATGTGAATGTAATGCTCTGTTTCGGGCCAGATAGAGCAGAGTTGGCTATATCCGGCGGGAGGGGAGCTGCTGTTGAGCTCCTATAGCGTTTTCTGGCTTCCTGGTGGCTGGTCCAGCATAGGGTCCATGCAAGGAGGGCACCCGGAGCATGGGCAGGCTGGAGATGTGGTGTTCTTCGCATTTTATGGGTTCTTCACGTTGGTAGGTACCCTCTTTGCTTTTAATTGTTTAAATGGTTTAGAGCTTTGCAAACCATGCTATGGCAGTGTATGGTGGTGTCTCTTATGTTTTAATGAATAAAATGGTAGTTTAATCAGTCTGTGGAATAGTTTTCTAGGAGGAGATGGGGGTTCAACTGTTCGCCTGAAAAGGCGATGGTTTGAACCGTCGCGTTTTAGTGAGAATGCGATAGGGTAGTCCGTCGCATTTCTCTTTGGTTGTTCTGATTGGTGTAAACGCGACAATGTGGTCCGTGGCGATTTACACTTCAACTGTTAAGTATTACACTATTTGGCTTCAAGGCGACGTATTGGGCCATCGCGACTATGTCACGACCTTGGGTCCTGTCACGTCCTTTTTGTGAACGCGACCGGTGGGGTTGTCGCGATTTTGATGTTGACGACTGTGTCCGTCGCATTTTAGCTTCCGAGGTTTGTGTTATTCTATGGTGGTTGGGCAGTGAGGGTCTTATGTTGACCTAGCCTTGGTTTTCTAGAGTGCTATTAAGGTTGTTTTAAGTTGTTTTATGTTGATTATTGTTAGTAAAGCATGTTATAGGCTAAATGGCTTGGCTTGTAGTTATTTGGTGAGTAAGTTGATTATGTCACTTGTGTTAGTTATGTTAATTAGGTTAAGTATGATATCATGTTATGGTTTGTGTGTGTTTAAAGGTGTGTTGCTTTGGAGGTCATGGAATGACCAATGATAGACAAGGTTTTTATCTGTTTATGTGGTTCATGTGTATAATAGTGTATAGTTGCTTGGAGGTCACATGGTGACCAATGACGAGCCAATTAAGTATGTGTATCGTGGTATAAGTTTTATCGGTATGCTAAGTGATCGATGTGGTTTGTGTGTGGGCCGAGTATGGTGGTCCGGCGCCTATTCCAGAATGTCTCTCTAGTAGGGTACCCCAAGTTCTTTGTGAGCCAGGAACGTTATGTTTGTTGTGCTCGGGGTTTGTCTTGGTACTATGTGTACCGTCAAGGTTTGTGTCGTCTCCCTGGACACCCTCACTCCTGTGTTTGAGTTGTACATCCGGCAAAGGGAAAGACGAAAATAGGGTAGCGACTCGAGAGTTGTAGTTGTGTTCGGTCGCTTGTAGTGCGCTCATGGTTGGGGGACGGACACCATTAGATGTACTGGTCTCCAACTAGTCCTGTGTTTCCAGTGCCTCACTTTAGGGAGCTCGGGCCAGAGTCCTTAAAGGTTCTAAGCATGGGCCTGTAGCTATGTGGTCTGCAGGTGTGGTGTTAGTTAGGCTCCACTGTTCTTTGGCTTTACTGTGTGCTTGTGGAGTGGCAGTTGGACCTTTCATCCTTGACAGCGAGACTGAGAGGTAGTTCTCGTGTTGTGTTGTCCGGGTTAGATATTGGCATCATGAACTAGTAGTTTGTTCCCGTATAGTGGCGTCATTCTTTCTGACTCGTGCTTTGCCAGTGGTTGTGGCTTGTGAGCGGTGACTCACCAGTTGTGGTTTCGACTTATTGTGGTGTACCATGTTGTGGCACTGTGGTGGTTGTGGTCTTTGTGGTGGTACCTCATGGTGGTAGGTACCTGTACCCTTTGTGGGTAGCTGTTTGTGGTGGTACGCCATGTACCCGCCTTTTCAGGTGTTGAGGTGGAGGTGTGCTATGTGGAGGTTGTGTTGTAGGACCTTCCACTTGTTGTGTTGTACTCTTTTGAGGATAGTCTTCCGTGGTGTTTTTGGGTATGGTGGACTAGCTCTTTGTTAGCAGTCCTGTTACCTTGTGTTTGTGGTTCGCCTGTGAGGCTTGTGGCCTAGGCATTGCCGTTGTTGCTGTGGACTGGTATTTCTATACTAGTCCTATTGGTTTCTTTAGTTTTTGTAGAGTGTGTTAGATAGTGAGTTTTATTAAATTGTAGTTTAATTATATTCAATGTGATTATGTTGTGATTTGGCTAATGGTGTTGCCAGTGAGACCCTTTGCGGTTGAGGTCTCTTTAGTTTTCAGTTGTTATTTTTGGGAGGTCCCTGTTGAGCTTGTGACTTGTTGAGACTCACTCCCTTACAGTTCTTTTCAGGTGCTAGCCATGTGGTGGCTCGCAGTGGCATTTGTGGCAGACTTGTACCACCAGCAGTTGAGTCGTAATTGTGTTTAGTGTGAGCTTTGCTCTCTCGGGGTATGCCCTAGGTAGTTGTACTTTTTCTCTTGGACATGTAATGTATTGGGACAGTGTAATGTGTTGCGGATGAATATGAGAATATGTACTTTCTTGTGTCTTATATTGTTATGGTTGTCTTTTATATTCTTATTGGACACTTGTGTGAGTTATCCTTGGCGAGATTTTGGTCTGTTCGCAAGAGGCGGGTCTGGGTATGGAGCCTTATTGAGCCTAAATATCCAGGGTCGCTACAAAGAGGCCCTCTAAAATTATGCCAATCATTCCAATTGCCAACTACATTTAGCTCGATATACTCATAGGGAATTTCTCCCTCCATGCTCTCATGACCCCTCACACATTTGTTGTGAACCTTCCCACTCCAGTGAAGGGGTCAACCAATCAGATTGTTTTCACACACTCTACAACCAAATCCCTAGTGAATTCAATTATCCAAGGGGACGTGCCCCTTTCTATATCAAATATTTTACAATCTTTGGGTACGATCCCCTCTTTGTTACTTCCAACTCTACCAGTGGAACTCCCTATCATTTCCTTCAACTATATTCCAAGGGAGTTGTCACTATTGCTTGAAACTCCAACAGAAGTCAACAAACCATAACTTAATGAAAGCCGATCAACTTATGTGAGAAGAGCAAGACCATCAGCCCACTGCGCATGCTATGTGAAGAAATACATGAGGGTTCAAAAGCCAACTCCCAACCGGATATTCAAACGTCGGCCAAGGCTAAAACTAGGGGACCTCTGCCTCCCTCATCATTCACATCCTCATTTTTGTTTATCAGTAACTTCATGTGGGTTCTCCACATTCTCTCCTTATGGGAGGTATTTTATTTCCACCTTTTCTATGATCCACTCCCTTGTACTGAGCATCGCGCCCCTACTTGTAATTTGTATTCTCCACCTTGTGCCCCTCGTGGCACATCATTATGTTCACGCCATTCTCCTCCCCCCCAAGTGGCACACCCCATTGTTTTCACCCTCCTTATTGTGCCCCTCGTGGCACATCTCCCTCTAGTGCCCCTCGTGGCACACCTCCTTATAGTGCCTCACCTAGCACATCTCCCTATCGTACCCCACGTGGCACAACCTTCTTTTCGGCCCCTCGCAACCCACTTTTTCCTTTCCATCTTCCAGATCCTCTAGATTCTTTTCCTTTCACTGGGCCTCGCGCCCCTCCTCTTCTACTCCCTCCGGTCCCACCAGAGTCTCCAAATTCTTCCCATCCTTCTCACCTTTCCATATTCGATTAGGGCATCTGCCCTTTCTCCTACTATTTTCGGAGTTTTAGTCCCCGCCTATCTTTTTAATTTTCATGTAATTTTATATATTCTCTTAGACCTTTGAGTCTCGCCCCAATGCAGGGCATTCGTCCTCCTTTTACCGCATGAATTCTTATTTTGAAATGTTATTATATTGCTTATCAGTGTCAAAAATCCATAAAAAGATGAATATTCAATATTGTCATGCTATCGCAGCACTCCTGTTATGAGAGCTCCGCACCAGGGGTCCAAAATTCCCTCCACACACTCCACGACACCCTAAGCCAACTGCTTTGGAAGACACTGTCACTATCACGGCCATACCTAAGGGCATGAAAGTCTATTTTCCCCCTTGTTCAGCCGAAGTATGGGAAGTAGAGGTAGTCTAGACAAAACCAACCTAAAGCACTCCTCAATGAGAGGATGTCTCAAAAAGAGCAATCAATTAAATGACCAATGAACTTCAAAGTCAAAGGCATGTCAAGAGCGGTAAAGTTCCCGTAGGATTCAAAATGAACTTGGGCATATGCATGCAAATCAAAACAATCAATCAATATACCAGGGCATGGAAAAGAGTGGTAGAGTCCCCGTGGGATTCAAAATGAACCTGGTCATACACATGTCCTTACAAATGAATGGTCTATCAATAAATTCAAAAGCCCTAATATTTAATGGACTAAATCTTCTGACGGTTGTGTCAAGGAAGGAAGTCGAACCCAACTCCTCAAAACCCATAGCAAGCAAATCTCAAAATTTTCTTCCCTGCTCCCTACCAAACGTAGTTGCCTTTTTTTAGGTATGACTTTAGTAGTGACATCGTTAACCATGAGCAGTCAGCCACTAGACACCACTATAAATGCACACTTTACTCTGGGCACCTGTTAATGAAAAGGGAGATAACGAGGACCCCTAGCTAGTTAGTTGCCATAACCTTAGTGTCGCCAATGCATGACAATGTTTTCAAAATCAAAAAAAGGAAGAAAAAAAAAAGATAAATATTTTCAAAATTCAAATAAAAGATAAATATTTTCAAAATCCTCATAAAATTCAAATATTTTCAAAATTCTCATAAATTCAAATATTTTCAAAATCCTCATAAAAAGATAAATATTTTCAAAATCCTCATAAATTCAAATACTTTCAAAATCCCATAAAAGTTCAAAACTCCATGAAAAAATCATTTATTTTCAAAACTTTCATAAAATTTTGAATATCTCCAAAATCCTAAAAAAAAATCTTTGATGGTATTGCACGGGGCAAGCACATTGTACCTAATTTTCATCATGCCAGATCCATTCCCCATTCTCCCAATCATTGGTTTGGTTCCTCTTGTTTTGAACTCCAATCTCTCATTTGGCCAAGCCCACACTTATCCTCATAGTTTAAACAAACAATTGAATGAGCTTTGTATGTTATTGAATCCTTTATCCATGCTCCATGCTTGAATGCTATTTTACTCCATGATATATGTTTCTCTTGGCTAATGAATTTTTGAGTGCAGGTTCGAGGTACCTCATCTGGCACTACTTAGCAACCAGGCTGCAATTGCCGCCCTTACCAACACTTATCTGCATCTACTATATGTTATACCCTTAGATCACATCAAGGACCTTGTGGCTCTGAAGAATCTGGGATTTGAGTTCCTCTTTATCAAAAACAATGATTATTCTAGAGGATCCTTAGCCGCATGGACAGGCCGTTACGCTTTGCACATGAGGACGACGGACCCACGCCTGGAAAACCTAGTGTCCTGACTTAACTTAGCATTCGTAAAAATATTATCCTTGATTATTTTTTATCCTTTTACCCTTATTTTTTTCTTTAGCCCAGCATCATGCATATTTGAAATCTCAGTGGAAAAAACACTCTCCCAATGCAACTTGAGAGCCATTCTCACTTCAACTCCAAGTAATTTTGAAATATTCCATTCTTAGTTAGCTACCCAACTCCCTTTATTGTCACCTCTAGGCTGATTTTCTTGAACTCCTTGTTTGGATTTATCCCTCTACATTCATCCTTCATCTCCTATATATCCACCTTGGCAGCGGCACGTCCACAAGCTAGTAAACGCCCTCCAATGGTGCAACCTAACAGATTGTGTCCTTAGGTACTTTCCCTATGCTGGAAGTTGATCTCTCCTTCATGCCCCACATGGCACCTTTCCTTCGTGTACCGTGTATGCATCTCCCTTTGTGTCCTTATGCACACTCTTTTCCTCCTATCCAAACTTTCGTAGCTTCTTGGTTTTCTTCTCCGTAGGTGGTTTCACTCGTAGTTGGAGAAAAAACTCTCATCGGATGGTGTCACCAATTGTTAGAACGCGTGTCTATTTTTCACCTTGGCGTCTTGTAACACCCTATACAAGAATATGTTAAATGGACTAAATCAGTAGACTACCAATAACTCGGACTAGTCATTTTCAGAGCTTGAGAAGGAAAAGAACTCAGAAGTTAAGCGTACTCAGTTGGGAGTAGTCCCAAGATGGGTGACCTTCTTGGGAACTCTACCAACTAGCACGGTCAGAGCCTTGCCCAGCCGAAAGTGCAGGAACTAAGTGCCACACAGGGCAAAGTGCTATGCTATGGGAGCCACCTCTTGAGGGCATAATGGCGCAAAGTGCTACATAGTGGGAGCCGCCTCTTGAGTTTGTGGGGGCCACCTCTAGAATCCTGTCTGCCTGGGATTTGACTGTGTGCTATATGAGAACAGCGACGAGGACGTCGCTTATATAAGAGGGGTAGATCGTAACACCCTATACAAGAATATGATAAATGGACTAAATCAGTAGACTACCAACAACTCAGACTAGTCATTTTCAGAGGTTGAGCAGGAAAAGAACTCTGAAGTTAAGCATACTCAGTTGGGAGTAGTCTCAAGATGGGTGACCTTCTTGGGAACTCTACCAACTAGCACGGTTGTTAGATTAGTTTGTTGGTTGGGTCATCACACGTCTACTTTTCAGTCCTTTCTACTTCGCCCCACTATATTACGCTTCATTTATCTTCATTTCATTACACTCCATTTCATTTCATTTCGTGTCCCTCCACTTCGATCCCCTGCAAAGCAGACGCCAAGGCGTGGCAGCTGCAGACACGCTAAAAATGACACCATCGTGGGTAAATTTCAAATTACGTGTAGCACCCCAGAAATTCAGTAATTGAAAAATTAGAAATAAATTGAAAATGATAATTTTAATAGTAAACACATACGCACCATTATCGTGTGTACAATAACATTCCATAAAAATTATAGTTCAACCCTAAACAATATCCCCAAATGACCCACGAAGAAATTCGTGCAACAAAAAATCTGATTAGCCAAGTTTATGATGCATTGTGACCAATTATCATAATTAGGAAATAAAGTCAGGAAACCATTATCATAGGTGGATAATGGGACCATAAATTAAATAAAAATGATGGATAGACTTAAAACATCATATGTTGACAACCCATTTTCAGAATTGGGTCAATGGACAACTTCTGGCCCAAGAATAAAATCAAGTAAGAAAATACCCCAAAAATTCGTAACCATAATTGAGCTAAAAATAGGAAGGAGAAATTAGGGTAAATCCTAAGGCAATTGGCCACACTTAGCAACCCAAATTCGTGCCTAACCATACTAGAGGGTTTCCTAATGGCCAATACACTCTATTGGGGATGAGAATCATCAAAACATGGTAGGGTGCATGCTAAAACTGCAACCCTTCCTTCCTAGTCACATTAGGACTCCTAAAAACCCTAGAAGCTTAAGTACTCTTCCCAAAACCCTTGGGGATGAGTTTACCAATTGTTGGGGTCATGGGTAGCAGAGCTTGAGCACCAAAGGAGGAGGAAATCGCCCTCAACCGAAGCTCTTCTTCCCCACTTGCGTTCTGCACCGATCTACAGATGAACCCTTTAGGAAGTGACCAAAAATAGGTGATCTCGGGCCAAACCTAAACAAATCATATACCAATGTGTAGTTCATCAAGTCTACTTTCATGTGCATCTATTTTCCCCAATTTTAATTGAGCATGCATCGAGTATTAAGCATTTTGCCAAAGTCATGCATGCTTAGGGCTTTTTACGTTCATGTCATTTCCTCATGCATCCCGAGACAAACTCTCATGAAACCAAAGACATAGTTCTCTCCTACTCCCTATGCCCAACAAGTTTCACGTTTACACTTTTGTCCCAAGAGCCCTAGATCAGGAGATATAAGCATTGCATGCATCGTGTGTAGTTTTTCTGCATTCTCGGGCAAGAACATGAAACGCGACGACACCAGACGTCGCATTCCTTGTTGCATGAATGCGACCTACTAGACAGTCGCATTAATCTAAAATGCGACCATGCCCTACATCACGATTTGGACTCCGACTTGATGGTTCTGACACCTCAAATTGTGCACTGTCTGGTTTTCAGTGTCCTGCATGAATGTGATGTAGACCCACATCATGATTCAGACCCGTTTTCCACTCACGGATTTTGCATTATTTTTATATTATTATTTCAAACACATCTCTTGAATGCGACGTATCGAACCATCATGATTCAAGGATGATGGCGACACACTTCCTGTCGTGTTATGAACGTGACAGACAGGTCCGTCGTGATTTGAACATGAAGGCGAAGGTCAAGACCATCGTGATTTGAGTCTTAACAGATTACTCATGTTTTAACTGTACACTATCTTCTTAAATGCGACGACTGTGTCCATCGCGGATTTAAAGGCATACCCGAGACCTGTTTCTACAGTGGTTAGTGTTAGTCTTGCATGTTATGTTCTTCATATGCATTGTACAATCCGTCCAATGACTTAAAAGCTGGTAACCCATGTGAAAGACATAACAATGTGAAGATTATTCTATTTGTTCTCTACTCTTGCAAACTATTGATCGAATCATCTTGTTGGTCTAGCTTGATAAAGTGTATAGCTGCTATCTTAAAATACTATAAACCATGTCTAGTTAAATACATATTTCTATCTCATATCATCATGTTACTTGCTTTCCGCATTGTTTTAAACCGGTAGAATGTGGATTGAGACACGTACTTCACTACACACTTGCACATATAGGCAGCCCTTTCTTGGGGGATTGGAAACTCACGGCCGGTCATTCCGTATCGGCGGTCTAGTGACCTTTCTCTTAAGACCTCCGTAAATCTCCGTACTCTGTGGATTCCCTCATGGAGACTGAGTTGGTTGTACCATTGAAGTTCCCTAAAGATAGCATGCACTTCCTCTCTCATCTTGTTCTCATGAGTGTGATTTGAAAGATTGAACTTAAGCCATTAATGTAAAGAGATAACTAAAGTTTAAATTGCGATGTTATGCTGCCAAAATTCTCTCTTGACTATTGTTATCATGCAATCATGTTCACCTTACCTATTACTTCTCCACATCATCATCATGAACATGACATTACAATTACTTATATCTTGGAACTCTTATATTGGCCATTATTGACTGTGGGTATCTACATTTGAAATTAAGTGAGATGCTGATCAGGCACGGAGAGTGTCCAAGGGCTCCAGTCTAGCCCTAATGACGGAGAGTCATAAATATACTGTTAACCATGGGGTATAATGATTACTGGCATTGCATCTGCGCTGGTAGTACTTGTGTGTTGAATGCTAGATACAATAACCACATACATGTGTCCTAGTGTGCATTTCAAGGTGGATCTTTCCTTGGTGTACATTAGTGTCTTCATGCTTGATTAGTGTTACATGGTCGTGCTCCTGCTTGCTTGCTTGCGTGATATGGCCATCCTGCAATTATTGCAATTTAAATGACATCTTGCGTGCTTGTTACATGACATTCTATTGAAAACTCTTGCTCGTTATATCAGTTCTAGATCTTGCACTATCATGATCATTCCATCTAGCTTGTTCATGTATCATGATTAA